>JAEQBH010004606.1:0-96476 GCA_016808115.1 Tetrastigma voinierianum | reverse complement strand
TTAAATGGTGACTTAGATGAAGAAATCTACATGGAACAACCCGAAGGGTTTATTGTTCCAGGTCAAGAAAAGAAAGTTTGTCGGCTTGTTAAATCCCTTTATGGATTAAAGCAAGCACCAATGCAGTGATATGAGAAATTTGACAGTGTAATGATGACAAATGGATTCAAAATCAACGAGTGTGACAAATGTGTATATGCCAAGAACACTGAACGTGGATTTGTCATTATTTGTCTCTATGTTGATGATATAATCATTATGGGTAGCAATAATGAAGTCATTAAAACTACCAACGAAATGTTCAACAATAAGTTTGACATGAAAGACTTAGGTGTTGCTGATGTTACACTTAGGATAAAGATCTCTAAAACATCAGATGGACTAATATTATCTCAATCACATTACATCGAGAAAATTCTCAAGAAATTTAAACAAAATGATAGTAGTCCAATGAGAACACTTGTAGATGTAAATGTACATTTATCCAAAAATAATGGCAAATGCCTTTCACAACAAGAATATGCACAAGCAATTGGTAGCTTGATGTATGTCACAAGAATTGTACTGGCCTTACATAACTTACGTGTCGCAAATTGAGTATACACAAGTAATCCAGTCCGCATCTATTGAAGGCATAGTTAGAGTTTGAGGCATTTGAAATACACCCAAACTATGAATTGCACTACTCAAAAATATCCAGCCAGCACTTGAAGGATAATAGACGTCGAATTGACATCTTACACCAAAGACTCGAAGTCCACAAGTGGCTATCTATTTACACTTGGTGGTGGAGCTGTGTCTTGGAAATCTTCTAAGCAAACGTGCATTGCTAGATCCACGATGGAATCTGAGTTTATTGCACTAGATAAAGCTGGTGAAGAAGCAGAGTGGCTTCGTCATTTCTTAGAAGATGTTCCAATATGGCTACAACCTGTGCCTACTATCTGCATTCATTGCGATAGTCAATCAGCAATTGGAAGAGCACAGAGCCATATATATAACGGTAAGTCTTAACATATTCGTCGAAGACATAATACCGTAGCACATTTCACGGTATTATGACCATTGAATACATAAGGTCAAAAAGAGAACATTATGATCCGTTAACCAAAGGTTTGACCAGAGAGCAAGTAATCACCTAGGGAATGGGGTTTAAAGCTCATACACTAAAGAGTCGCTGTATCGTGACAACCCAACCTAGCTGATTGGAGATCCCAAGATCTAGGTTAAAAGGGACAACCGAATTTTGTGTGACTCATTGAAGATCACTACGGAGAAGAAATCTCCCACTGTCTATAATCGGGACAGTGATGCTCGCACCGCTGAGCAGGTGTCGCGCTTTAATGATTCTTATATCTTGTTAAAGAAAAGTGGGGTATAGCAGAATACCTTCCATAAGAAGTCACCTATGTGAGTGAGAACTGGGCCGGTTCTATGAGAATGATAAAGGCTAAATTCTTGGAGCACTCATGAAACCATGAATTGTTCAGGGCCAAAATGAACACAACTGTGAGAACCAACTGTGTCAGGAAAGATTCTGCGTGAATGCTATTGTCTAGGGTTTACACAAATGATTGAATAGTTCAAGACATCATGTTCACTGATCAATCAGTAACCCCAATAGCATTGCACAAGGGAAGGTTCAAGGCCATAGTTACCTTCCTCTATATTAAAATTTTAACCGAACTCTCTCTGTCGCATGTCATTTGCATTAATTTCAATCAATTTCATTCATGGGGATTGTTAGAAAATACTTTGAGCACAATGAATTAGCTATCTTTGAGCTAAAATTACAATGGGTCCCACAAACTCTTTTCGGTGGGTCCACATGGGAATGTGTTCTCCTCCATGAGGAGATAAATATTATATATTCAGTTGCTCAAAACCATTAAGGAGTGAATTAGAAATTGCCTCCAAACATCACCCCTTGAAAATGGTAACTAAAGGTTTAAGCTTGTGAAAAAGCTTTTGTCTTACATCGGATGGGAACAAGACTTTTAAAGGGTATATATACACCTACCTTGTAGTCAAGCCTGGGGCCCCAAGGGGCACCCAGCCAGGAAGGGGGGAGGACCTAGCTCATGCTTTTTCACCACACAGCTGCCACCCCACCTCCCGCACCGAGCCGGTCTCTGGCTTCGAGCTAACATTTTTTGCGATGCTTAGCTACCATTGACTAAAGCGTTCTTCTCCCAAAGAAAGACACGATCGTGTCTCGTTTCGCCATGAACAAAAACGTATATGACCCATCTCTCAAGCTTCGCTTTAATCGTACCGAACATTCCAGAAGGTCTATATAAGCTACACAATCACTCATTCATATTCATTCATTCATTTGAGACTAATCAAGACAGCTTCCGTTCAACAAAGAAAAAAAGGAAGTGCTTTCTATCATAGAGATCATTTCATCCCGGGAGAGCAAATTTGTTAATAATCAAAGACCACTCGCGAGGGCAATATTTGTTCAAGGAGATTGTGTCTAATACAAGACTTGATTTGAAACAAAGCTCCAAACTAAAAAAAAGGAACCGTTAGGAGATCATTTCATCATGGGAGACGAATTGCCAATAACTCAAGGACCATCATGGCTTAATATTCGCCTGCCGATGTGTCCAACGTAGACTTGATATGCAAACAGTTTAACCATTAATTTTTATTTTATTTTCCCTAAACAATTCCTCATAGACATAATGATATAGGTTCCGCAACCGTTTTGATTAAACGCGGTTATTTGTTCTTCTATATGATATGTTCGTTTCATATTATATAGAGCAAGTGAATAACATCTACTTATGTTTTCTGTACAAATGTTACAAAATATAAAAGGTAAATACATAATTATCGAAATGTCTATCTAATAATAATATGATGTAGATGTTGATGTATTAAATTATTATGATTGACACATTGCGGACCTTCTACGAGATCTTTTTGAAAATTTTGATACTTCAACAAATATTTTTTGTACTGTGTATTATTAAACTTCATATCGGGTCATTATGCAAATAACTAGTATTTATATGGTACTACAAAATTATTTAACTTATGAAATTTTTAATGATACAATTTTTGCAATGATAGAAAAGATTAAAAAATATTAGGGAGAAATACCTTTGATTTATTATATTGGTTTAATTGTGGACCCTATATTAAAATTTGATGCTCTAGATGAATGTTGGTGTTATTTACAATGAAGACCAAATAAAAATTGAAGAAATTAAAAATGAAGTAAATTGCTATTATATTTTATATAATATTTATAAAGAAAAAATATGGAAATGATATTAGTTTTGTGACGCCCCAAATTCCCGAGGTGTCTTGTTGACAATCAGTCAACCCGCGGAATACCTGTCTCATATTATGAGACCTATACATGAGTAAAATGGCCACTGGGCCCATACATCAATACTCACCAAAATACATCAACTATATTACCATAGTTCAAGAGTTGATACATCACTCTTAATACAAATATATATTAAGATTTCAAAGTTTTAATACATGTTATACAAAATGAATACCTCAGTCACATGCTCCGCTTCCTCAAAGCCGCTCTAATGAGCGCCATCCTCCCGTACACTCTCAGAAATTAAATATCGATCCTCGAAGGTATGGTTGGGCCTAGTAGTGATAATTTCCTACATGGGTTACTCCCCACCTAATCGCATGTAATGGCAAACTAAACACACTAAGCAAATACATAATCCTACTTGAATGTCTACATGCAACCTACCCGAAAGTCCTCACCGACTCCCTCACATGCCTAAGTCGATCGTGAGAAAATACAGCTTCAAAACAAAAAGTTTTTGTTTTCGAAAAACTTTACTACCACGCAGAATATATTGACAACCGAGGTGAATTGTCGGGTAATTCTCCGAAATGGGCCATGGTCCGCCTCCGAGATGAACCGCTGACAACTCTCCAAGGCAATTCTTCGGAAAATCTTCCTTGATATTCCCTTTCACAACCATTTTCACTTTCTTCATTTTCGTGTCAGCGCACTCACACCTATCGCTCTAGGGTGCTCCCAAGGCATATGGGAATGCATTATGCAATTTCCAAACAATTCATGCTAATATATTTTACATGCATATATTAACAAAATTAACTCACATAAATCATGTTATTTAATTTACAACAATAACATCAAAATTAGCTCATATGAGCTAATTAAAAAATCAAGCAATTCATTTTGAATCACCCAAACCACACAAAAATCACACAACATATCACGTGAATAGTGAAACCCTAGGCTCGGCACTGTTCACGGCCACCATAGGGAGTTTCTCACTCAATCCAAATTGTTGGAACTGAAAAACACACGGCCATTCGGCTTCAGAACATCCCTATCCATTCACATGGCTCTTAGCCAAATAATAAAGCAAGTAGGAAAAGATCCCTACCTCTTGAGCTCCGAATTCCACAAAATTGCGTCCACGCAGAGTCGCTTGTAGTGTAGATCAACTTTGCTTCTTGGCCCGAAGAGAACCGAAGGTCCTAAAGCTGGAAATCTAGGAGAAGTCACACTTCTCTCTTTAAAATTGGTTCTCCCCTCACTGTCCGCTCAAATATAAAAATGGAGTAAGAAGATGGTCTTTTGTCTTATTTATTTAATCTTTTTACTTAATTCTCATTTTGTCCTTTAGTTTTGATTTTTGACATATGGCTTAATCTAAGCCATTTATCTCTATCCTTTCACTAAACATGCAACATGTGTCACATGGGTACATGTGTGGGTGACTTTGTCACATCACATGTCTCTCACAAGCCTTAATACTGCACCCTACACCCGGTGCCTCAAAAAATGTGAAATTTCGATCGGTTCCCTAATTCGACTTTAAATTCGACGTGGTAGCCAGGATTTCGGCGAGACGATTCCAACGATGAAGTCCGCTTTCACATCCGAGATCTAGAAAAATTCCTGATTTTGACCGACTACTATTTACCATTTTTTTAAAATTAGAATTTTCTCAAGTTTTACATTCTCCCTCTTAAAAAGAATTTCGGCCCAAATTCTCGTACAATCACAACACCATTATGCATATGCAACATGCACTATACCATGCATGTAAATCCAGTCATTTAAGTAATAAAACGATTCAAACCACGTGACCTTCATCCCTAAACAAGAAGCGGATAGGTGACCGCAGATCGTGTCCTCGCGCTCCCACGTTGACACCTCCACTCCACGGTGCTACCATAGCACCCTCACTAGCCTCACGGTCTTGCTTCACAAAACTTGATCCCGGCTATTCATAATGCACACTGGTCCCTCCTCGTAGGTCCCATCCGTGTCAACCTCAATCTCTCCCTAATCCACTACATGAGCTGGATTTGGAGTGTACCTCCGGAGCATGGAGACGTGAAATACCTCATGGACACCTGACATGCTAGGTGGTAAAGCCAACCGTTACGCTACAATGCTTACCCTCTCGAGTATCTCGAAGGGTCCAATGAACCTCAGCGATAGCTTCCCGCACTTACCGAACCTGACTACTCATCTCTTAGGCATCACCTTCAAGAAGACGTGATCTCCAACCTCGAACTCTAAGGGTCGACTTCGTACATCAACATAGCTCTTCACGGCCTGAAAGCCGCGGTGAAGACGCTCGCCAGGTCAAGCTTACCTTTCCTGAGGTGTTCTAATCGTATCAGACCAAAGGATGGAGCTCTCTCCCACCTCAGTCCAACATATCGGTGATCTGCATGACCTCCCATACAATGCCTAATATGGTGCCATTTGTATACTCGCCTGATAACTGTTATTGTAGACGAATTCCACTAAGGGCAAGTGCTCTTCCCAGCTACTCTTATGATCCAGGACGCATGCTCCCAGCATGTCCTCTAACATCTGTATGGTCCTCTCTGACTGACCATCCGTCTGCGGTGGAAAGCCGCACTCATGGTCGGGCCAGGGGCCCATAGCCTTTTGGAAACTCTTCCAAAAGTGCGCCGTAAACCTCGGGTGTTTATTCGATACTATAGATACCGGTACTCCATGTAGCCGGACTATCTCTCGAATATACAACCGGCGCATCTCTCCACGTGAATGTCATCCGCACCCGCTAGAAAATGTGCCGACTGGTATCGGTCCACTATCACCCATACCGCATCATGTCCTTTGCGGTGTCCATGGCGTGTTAATACAAATCCATCGCGGACGCGCTCCCACTTCCACTTAGCCACCTCCAATGGCCGTAAGTAGCCCCGCTGGCTCGTGCTCGGGCCTTAACCTCCTGACACGTGAGACATAGTCGAACAAAGTCCCCTACGTGTCTCTTCATTCCGCTCCAGTAATACTGACAACGAAGATCCTGATACATCTTCGTGCCACTTGGATGCACAACAAATCGAGAGTAGTAAAACTCCCTGAGAATCTCCTCTCTCAAATCGGTCGAATGGGGAACCACTACCCGGCCCTTCTATAATCAAGACTACCATTTACGTGCGGATGGTCCACCGCCAATTGCACTGATCGCATTCTCGGGTCCCCACGGACACTATCTCCGCATCCCGTCCCTGGGGACTCGATCACTCTACTTCAATGTAGACGGTGTAGTTTACTAAACTCCCCAATAAAATTTCGAGAGCCTCAAGCCACAGATCAGAGTCTAAACTGCTCCACACCCGAGCATCCGTTACTCCCGAAGCCATACTAGCCAATGCTCCCGTGACTCTCGATCGGGTTGCATCGCTACCACATTTGCCTTACTGTGTGTGGTAATGCAAAGTGAAGTCATAGTCCTCTAGGATTCCATCCATCTACATTGCCTCATATTGAGGTCCCGCTGAAAATATACTTCGACTCTTTTGTGGTCCGAGTACACTCTAATCGCCACCATAAGTAGTGGCGCCCAACCTCAAGGCGAAGACTACGACCGCCTAACTCCATGTCTGGTGTGGGGTACTGGCCATGATTCTTCAAATAACGGAACCATAAGCTACTACCCTCCCGGGACCGCATCAAACACATCCCGCCTAGCCCCCTCGAGGCATCACAATACACTGTGTACCCCCTGTCCCCTGTCCGGACTATCAAGATTGGAGCAGTAGTGAGCCTCCTCTTCAACTCCTAGAATGCCTCCTCGCATCGGTCATCCCACAAACTTGACCTCCTTTTGAGTCAATCTCGTCGTAGGTACCGCTAATCGGGAGAAATCCTCAATGAATCTCCTATAGTACCCAGCCAATTCCAAGAAATTATGTATCTCGAAGACTGACTTCGGCCTCTCCCAACCCATCACTGCCTCAACCTTCTCAGGGTCTACTGACATGCCTGATGCTGACACCATGTGTCCAAAAAATCTCACCTCAGTAAGCCAAAACTTGCACTTCGTCAATCTCACAGATAAATGATGATCTCTCAAAGAATCGTAAAACGACGCCCTCAAGGACCTCATGCTCCCACTGACCGGGAGTAGATCAAAATGTCATCCACGAAGACCATGACAAACTCGATCCAAATAGGGTCGAATACCCCATGCATGAGGTCCGCGAGCGCCGCCATGATTCACAATCCAAAGGGCATCACCGTGAACTCAAAGTGCCCATAACGCGTCCCGAACGACGCCTTAGGGATATCCGTCCCTAACTCCTCGCGATGGTAACCGCTGAGAAGGTCTATATTGGAGTAGACTCATGCTCCTCCTTTAATCGTCAAACAAATCGTCAATCCCTAGTTTAAGAATGGGTACCACTTTGATCATAACCCGTTCAATTGTTGGTAGTCAATGCACAGGTGGTCTTATCCTTTTTTCTTCGAAACAGACCGGAGCGCCCTGCGGTGAAGTGCTCGACGACGAACCCCTTGTCCAAGAATCCCCAGAGTCGGATTCTGAGTTCCTAATAACTTCAACCGGGTGCCATCCTATGCGAGAGCCATAGAGATGGGCGAAGTACCGTGGTGTAATCCTCAGACAATAAGTCTACAACCTCAAGTAGAGGCAATCCCGTAGCTCATCGCAAAAACATCCTCATACTTCGCAAACTACCGAGGTAGATCTAAGTCCGGCTCACCTCGGCCCTCAGTGGGGTGGTCGTCGCAACCCACCAACCGGTCCATGACATTTGGACTGTGACACCGCCTCTGGCAAAATCATCATGCTTCGGGCCCCCCCGAAATACAACACGAGTACCGGGCCCCGTGTGTGTGGGTAACCCTCTTACGCCTCACAATCGATAATCTACTTTAAGTCAGCCAGCCATCCATCCCAAGGATGACGTCAAACTCTGACATGTCCATGACCCTTAGGTCCACTGTGAGTAGAATCCCCGAGATCTCTAACTCGCAACCACGACATATCATCCCTATCCTCGCCCTAATCCCTGGGGGAGAACTCACATACAAAAGTGGCTCCCTCTAAGGCCTCAACTCTAAGCCCAACTCTATCATAACTCGATGCAAAGAATGAATGAATGCGACGCACCAATCAAATAACACTCTTGGCCCATAGGCGAGATAGCAAAACGCACTCGCATAATCGTTAACTGCTGACTCGCCGATATGCTGATGGCGAGATGACGCCTCGTAACTCTGACGCCCCCGCTCAGGCTCGGCTCTTCGCCTCGGCCCATAACATGGCCTCTTTAGCCTGCCTGTGTAATGGGAGATGCCCGTGCGTGCCCCCGAACCGACATCGGGGCCCTTGCCCGTATTGGCCGTGAGGAATGAACCGACATCTCCTCGCCCCATCGGGCCGATCGGGATCACACCGTGTCAAACCCCGATCCCCTGCCCCGGGGCAATCCCTCCTCATATGTCCGGGTTGCTAGCAATGGTAACACACCATCCCGCCTGTACCGACCGAAACCTTGATCTATCTCGCTCCGATGGTCATGCCTCGAACCCACGTGGAACCAGAAGCCCTAGCTTCTTCTCCCGAACCAAGAAGACTCCGACTCTCCTTCCTTCGCCACTAACACCCGTATCCCGAAAGTGCCCGTGCATCCTCGACTCTCTCTACGGTCATGACAGCCCCAACCATAGAGTCCATGTCTTGTAGGCTTAAGTCCTGGCCAATCCTCGCTCCCTGTGGACAACTTCACCCCATTCCCGACCTCGACCTTGGTCAGTGTCCGCGGTCACAGAATATCAAGAACGAGAATCTAGCCATGTACTCCAATACGGTCATAGTCCCCTGCTTCAGCTCTAGGAACTCCTGAGCCTTCACGTGACGAGCAATGTCCTAAAAATATTTTCCCATGAAAAGATCCTAGAACTCCGCGGCTCAAATCATCGCCTAGATCTCTGTGAGGTCTTCGCCGGCCCACCATACTGGGCCCTCACCCTCTTAGCCGGAATGCAGTTGTCCGATCTCGGTCGTATTAGGAGGCACCTTATAGCCTCCAATACCTTCTCAACCTGCATGAACCAATGGTCTGCCACCATCGGATCTCCTCCCCTTGTGAATATCGGAGGATGATCTGCCCTGAACCTCTGGAGGTTACTCGGACCTCCTTGGCTACCTGATGCACTAGCCTGTGTAATGGCAGCAGCCGCAATCCCTACACCCTTAGCAAAGGCCTGCTGGTCAAACACTGGTGGTGCTTGGCTAGCACCTCGTGGACGACCCCTACGTCCTCTCCCGCGACTAGCCATCTACACATGTCAAATGACAAATAAAGTTTTAATGAAGTGTCTCTAAGGTGTAAACACAACCCCGAGACACTATTCACCTACCGAAAAATTTCCATACACTATGTCAATGCACCCATAAGTAGTGCAAGACAATAATTCCATATATTAAATCAAACGCAACAAAAATAATTTTATTTTATTTCATCTTATTTTATTTTATTTTATTATTTTATTATTTTTATTTTTATTTTTATTTTTATTTTTTTAAAACTCGTGAATGTTGTTCGAATGTTGTCCATGAATAGTACCAAATAGCGACCAGAATAGTGCATTAGGTCAAAATCCAGTCGGCGCACAAAGTAGTAATACCTGGTAGCCCAGCCGGCTACAAGAGTTACGCGGCGCGACGGGCGGGCCAAGCCGCTGCGGACATGGTGCACCGGGCGCCGTGTCGCGGCCCCTCCTACCGCGGTCGAGGCACCGCCGCCGCGGTCGCCGCCAAGACACAAAGCGCGCTGGCGCCAAGCAGCGTCGCAGCTTCGTCCCGATATTAAAATTGTATCGCGACGCTATAACTCCATGCCGCCGCACGCCGTGTCGCCTGCGCACTGTCGTGTCGCGACGCCGTGCCGCGTTGTGTCTTCGCCTCCTACAAGGTACAAAATTTGTATTGCAACACAACTCCCCGTCGCACGCACCGGCGAAAGGTCGTACGCGCGCTGGCAGCCACAGAAACACAAATGGGATCCCTACACAGATCGCTGCGGCAATCGCATCGCAACCCTTGCCTGGCCAGGTCGCGACACCGGGCTTGCCCCCTTTTGTCACGATACAACCCGATTGTATCGCACACCACCCCAATAAGCCAGCCATGGAGGCAAGGCCACAGGCCGTCGCTCTCCCGAGCGCAAGCCGCCGTGTCGTGGCCCTCACTGGTCGCGGCCGTGGCCGTACCGCGCCCGACCATGCGCGCGCCCCCCTCGTGCGCCCGTGTCACAACAACTTGGTCAGATCATGACTCAAACTCGTAAAACAGGCGAGCTCCGGGCCAATTCTCCTTACACTTTTTTTTTTTTTTTTTACTCATCATTTTTTTCCTTGTTCCAAATACTATAAGCACCACAAAAAAAAAAAAAAAAAAAAAAATATATATATATATATATATATATATATATATATATTTCATGTCTTATAGAAACCAACAAATTCAACATAATTTATTTAATTAATTAATTTTTTTCCTGTTTTACACACTGTAAAACCTCAGAAAAAAAAAATTCCTCAACATTATTTTTCCTATGTGCTATCCATCAAGTATACAAGCACACAACCACACATTAATCATCAAAATGCACAAGGAATGCGTGATTTAACCCATGCCCATAAAGTCCTAGGTAATCGTGTACCTAACTTATTGATACTAAGCTATACTTTAGTATCCGACATTAAGCTCTAGGTATTTATAAACCTATGCTCTGATACCAAGCTGTGACGCCACAAATTCCCGGGGTGTCTCGTTGACAGTACGTCAACCTGCGGAATACCTGTGTCTCATATTATGAGACTTATACAGGAGTAAAAATGGCCACTTAGGCCCATACATCAATACTCACCAAAATACATCAACTATATTACCATAGTTCAAGAGTTGATACATCACTCTTAATACAAACATATATTAAGATTTAAAGTTTTAATACATGTTATACAAAATGAATACCAAAGCCACATGTCGGCTTTCTTCTCAAAGCGGCCTCTAATGAGCGTCGTCCTCCCGTACACTCCCTGTACCTGAAATAATGATCCCTCGACAGGGTGAGCAATGCCTAGTAGTGATAATCTCCTACATGGGTTACTCCCCACCTAAGTGCACATGTAATGACAACCAAACACACTCAAGCAAATACATGATCCTACTTGAATGTCTACTGCCCAATCCCATGTCTCGAGTCCTCACCGACTCCCTCACACATGCTTAAGCCGAATGTGAGAAAAATACAGTTTTAAAAAAAAAAAGGTTTTTGCTTTCAAAAACTTACTACCGAATTTCGGTAAATATATTGGACAACCCTCCGAGGTGAATTGCTGGGTAATTCTCCGAAACAGTCATGGGTCCGCCTCCGAGATGAGTTGTTGGACAACTCTCCAAAGCAATTCTTCGGAAAATTTTCCTTGAAATTCCTTTCACAATCATTTTCACTTTTCTTTCATTTTCGTGTCATGCACTCACACCTATCGTTCTAGGGTGCCCCGGTGCATATGGAATGCATTATGCCATTTCCAAACAATTCATGCTAATATATTTTACATGCATATTAAAAATTAACTCACATAAATCATGTTATTTAATTTACAACAATAACATCAAAATTAGCTCACATGGGCTAATTAACAAATCAAGCAATTCATTTTGAATCACCCAAACCACACAAAAATCACACAACATATCACGTGAACAGTGAAACCCTAGGCTCAGCACTGTTCACAACCACCATAGGGAGTTTCTCACTCAATCCCAATCGTTGGAATTGAAAAACACACGGTCATTCGGCCTCAGAACATCCCTATCCATTCACATGGCTCTTAGTCGAATAATAAAGCAAGTAGGAAAAGATCCCTACCTCTTGGAGTTGTCGAAACTCCACAAAATCAATGTCCACGCGTAGCCCTTGTAGCGTAGATCAACTTTGCTTCTTGGCCCGAAGAGAACCGACGGTCCAAAAGCCGGGAAATCTAGAGAGAAGTCACACTTTCTCTCTCTAAAAATTGGTTCTCCCCCTCACTGTCCGTTCCAAGCAGAAAAATGGAGAAGAAGATGGTATTTTGTCTTATTTATTTAATCATTTCACTTAATTCCCATTTTGTCATTTAGTTTTGATTTTAAAAGCTTTTTGACACATGGCTTAATCTAAGCCATTCATCTCCATCCTCTCACTAATCATGCAACATGTGTCACATGGGTACATATAGTAGGTTACTTTTGTCACATCACATGTCTCTCACAAGCCTTAATACTGCACTTGACACCCGGTACCTCGAAAAACGTGAAATTCTGACTGTCTCGGAATTCGACGAAATTCGACTTGGTAGCTAGATTTCGTGAGACGATTCCAACGGTGAAGTCCGTTTTGTCATTCGAGATCTAGAAAAATTTTGGATTTTGACCGAAATTACTATTTTACCATTTTTCAGAAAATTAGAATTTTCTTGGATTTTACAAGTTTGATAAAATCATCATCCACGATAAGCTCTTCATCTTTTTATAAAAGCCCTTTAGAAATGTTTAAAAGTAGAAAAAATGCAACAACTAGTTCTCCAAATAATACAACCGATATAGATAGATATCTTACAGAAACAATCGACGAAGACAATGAAGAATTTGAAATTTTAGAATGGTGGAAAAAACAACAAGTAAAATACCCTGTGTTATATATTATTGCACGTGATGTTAACCGTGCCTGTGAGTACAGTCACATCGGAAGCTGCTTTTAGTGCAAGTGGAAGAGTGGTTAGCAAAAAGCGATGTAATTTGTCACTTGAAGCAATCGAAGTAGTAATATGTTTAAAAGATTGGAATTTAGTGGACAAGAGATTGCACGATCATGTTCGAGAAGCTGCACTAGTGACTGATACAGAGAACTTAAATTTATCAAAACATGAATGGATCCATGATAATTCCCGCCACTTAAAAACAGCGATTAAAATATTTCAATAAATGTATATTATATTTTTATTTTCTTATAGTTGAAAAGTACAAATGATTGACAAATAAGTAGGTGCCAACCTAGTTGGGATGTACTTATTTTATAGTGATGTAAACTTTTCATACATTGCCAAATGTAATTATATTCGATGAATAAAATTTTTAAATGAAGTATTTTTTATTTTGAATTGTTTTTAAGCTTACTTTTTATTTTTATTTAACTTTTAAATACAATTTAAATAAAAAACCTAACTACCTAAGTGGAGGGGTCGGGCTTTTAGGCGGGCCTCTTGACGGGCTTTTTGGGTGGGCCTCTGAGCGGGCTTTTTAGGCGGGCCTCTGGGCAGGCCTAAAAGCCCATGAATCGGGCCGGCCCGTCGAGTCGGGCCGGGCCGGGCCTAAAATCAAGCATGCTGCCAAGCCCTTCTTAAAACGGGCTTGGGTCGGGCTTAGCCCGCTCGGGCTTTAGCCCGTCCGCCCGGTCGGACCCAGCGCCTCAGCCGCGAAATCGATATCCCCGCCTACGACTCATGGCCATACTTAGAATATTATCTTATTTACATCAAGGCTTCTTTTTCTTGATAATCTTATCTTAAAAGATTCTAAAATGTTTTTATATTATTCAATAACCTTATCGTTCCATGAGTTTACTCACAATTACAATATTTAAAATCTTTTATATGATATTTGATAATGATTTTTTGTTAGATTTATTATTCTTTTTGTTATTTCAGTTTTAAATTCTTCTATCTTATACTTTTCAGTTAAATCTATCATACTTATGTTATAACAAACTTTTTCTTTTATAAAAAAAAAAAAAAAAACTTTTTCTGTATAGTTTATATTATTCATCACTAAACCAAAATTCTGTATCGAATTATTCTGAATCATAAACTTCAATATTATCTTCTAAGATTCTTTGATAATTTTTCCTTATATTATTTCTACAATAAAATAATATGAATTTTCTAATTTCTTTAAATTTTATTATCCCAATTTCTCTAAACAAGAGATATTTCATTATTATTATATTATTACTTTTGTTATTTTATTAAAACCTAGGGCTCTGATACCATTAGTTGTTGGCTCTATAATTTTCAATAGAGGGTAAACAACGAAATAAATAAGATGATTAAAGAGAATAGTAGCCGGGGATAAAAATTATTTTTTAAAAAAATAAAAAATTTTGAGTGCCAATTAGATAGTAACACACTACAAAAAATAACGATATTGAAACGGAAAATAGAAAAAGCCATTTCCGTTTCTAACTTTAGAAATGGAAAGCAAATATTGCTACAAAATTTTGAAACAGAAGAAAACTCCGTCGCTAATTGTTGGTAGGAGTACATAGCGGGAGAATAGAAACGGAATTAGAAACGGAAATTGAAACAGTCGAATTTTCCGTTACAACTTTATCGCGGGAACATTGGCGGGTAAAATAGAGTGGCCTTTAGCGACGGAAAATTCTGTTTCTAATATTTTATTAAGTAATATAAAATTAACTATAAGATTTTTTTATAATTATTAATTTCCATTGTTAAAGATAAGTTAAATTTTGATAAAATTGATAAATTTAACATAAAAAATAGGCTAGAATTTTCTATTTTTGTTTCTATTTGTAGAAACAAAATTTCGTTATTTTTAGAAACGGAATTTCCGTTTCTAAATGTTATTACGAAGAAATTAACCAATAAGTTTTTATTTATTTATTAATTTTCATTATTAAAAATAAGTGAAATTTTGATTTTGATAACATTGATTATTTTAACAGAAAAAAGGTTGAAAATGAATTTATTAAAATTATTAAAGTTTAATTTAAATATTACAAATGAATTATTTAAAAAATGGATTTTTAAATATTAAAACCTTCTCATCACACACACACACACACACACACACACACACACACACACACACACACATACATACATACATACATACATACATATATATATATATATATATATATATATATATATATATATATATATATATATATATATATATATATATATATATATATATAAGTGAATTATATTAATATTTTTTGATATTAAAAATTAAAATTATTTGAATATTTTGTTAAAAAGTATAAACACACTTGAAACAAATGGAAAACAGAAAATTCAATCTTCGCTGTCTTTGGTAAGTTCATCTACTCTGCATTATTTAACACATCCGCTTCAACATTTCATACAGAAACCACGACGCCCTTTTTCCAACCTGATCTGGCCGAGAGTGTTAGTCGCTACCGACAGACTAGCGCTTGCCTTCCCTACAAAAAAACAAGAAAGAAGAAGGTCGGCGGTTCGCCTGCGGTCGCTCCGATGCCTGTCGTGGGCTCCTTCCCGGTAGCATGCATCGCTTAAGCATTTAATGTTTTGCGCACCTTTTATTGATGGGGTGACTTGGTATTTATAACATAATGCTCTAATCGATGGTGGTATGATCTCTTTCCCATTGGTCAAGTATTTTCTACCTTTATCGCTATCGGATTATTAAGGGATAATGAGGAAGCAGTTATTAAAGATTATCCTACTTCCCTTATTGGTGAGATTCGGCTTGATTTACAGGATAAATCGTGGTTAGGAATTATCTTACTTCCCTTACTGATGAGATTTGGTTTGATTTACAGGACATGGGCTTTCAGATTGTCCACGCTATTGGCTTTTAGGGCGAACGAATTGGGCTTCCTTCCTCGGGCTACCGCTGTGACCCCGGAGTTTCACCTGGCTTGCCTTTTCCTTTGGCTTCAAGGAAGTGGGCCTTCGCGCCTATTTTCAAACCCTAACACCGTCTCAGCCTTTGCGGTACGGCAGCGTGCGCAAGGGCCGTGACGCTCGAATCGGATGAGACTTCCACTTGTTTGCTCAAGGCCAATTTTGGAGCCAGTCTTAGTCGCCGGCCATATGTCTTTGCGGATAATGATGACCTTTCTACAAGGCCCCATCTCTTTCGCTCTTTCCGCTCTTCGAGAATATCTTATGACCTTTCATCTTGTGTTCCCCTGATCTTGACGCCTTTTTGTTTCTCTTCGAGTTTGGGTTTCCCTTTCCTTAACATTCGGTCTGACCTTCCATGCAGAGTTTTTTCTGGCGTTTTATGATACCTTGCCTGAGGCTGTCTTTTTGTTCTGTTCCTATTATTCTCATGGGTTCGGGTCGTTCTTCTTCGTTGCGCATTGGGGGTGACTCCTCTACTGTTTCCGGTTCAGGGCGGATGGGTGGCGCTCCATGATGCAATGGGTCGTTTCTTCAAACGCCCGAGGAACCCCTTTTCCCGTGACAAGGGTGTTATGAGAATTGATGATTAAATACCCCGGGGATCGAATATCTCAAGTCAGCCCGTGCGCACGTTCCGACGATGGGACTCCAGCGTAATCAGCCTTGTATGGAGCAAATTTCGAGAGGCGTTATAAGCCCCCTTTTGGTGTCCAGGTCTGGTCTCCCGACATTTTGACTTCCTACGTGGTCCAAGTGCCCAAGATGGTGTGTTTCTTTGAGGTGGCTTTCGACAATGACCTCCGTTTTCCTCTGCACCCCTTCATAAAAAAAGTTTTGCAACACTTCAACGTCTGCCCTTCTCAACTTTCGCCCAATTTCTGTGGCATGGGCGACCAATGGCTGGTTCTCTTCGGTGACAAGGGCTTTGGTGTTCCCAAAGATACCGTTCTCGGATCTTTTAGTGTGAAAAGGCCTCCGAGGGCTTTCTTTATTCATTCAGCGCGTTTGTTCTAATTATCACGACCTTCCATCTCCCATAGACTCGAAGGAACGCTACTTCTTCGCCGAGGTCATGTCGAGTACAACCCTCGATAAGGATGATACCATGCTCCAAATTCCTGACCACTCCCGAGAATCTGCGGAGCACGCTCTGGGTTTAGTTTGGTCTATCTTTCTTAAGTTACAGGGTATTGCTAATTCTGCATTAGCTATATGTTTTTTCGTGTGTTCGCCCCCGATCTCACTCAAGACAGTCATAAAGCCGAGTCAAGGCGCCTTCCTCGCGCTTACCCGAGCCATCGGGCCTGGACATTCTGGATCTCTCTCGTGTCTCAGGTCCTCCACCCCGCTACCTTGAGGCCTTCACCTCCCTTCGTTATGAAGCTTTCTCACGATGAGCCTCCCGCTATCAAACCTACTAAGGGAGATCTTTTGGCTCGAGTGGAGACGCTGTCCTGGAGGTCCCGGAGTGTGAAGCGGAAAACTCTGGACTCTCCTGAGAACCCGCAAATCCCAGCTGGGATCGCCCCTGCCTCACCTTCTACCTATGTCCGAGCGCGGGGGCAAGTGTTGCCGCCTTCGTCCGAGGTTCCTAGGGCCCTAAGTTCGCAGCTGCTCGCCCCACGCAAAGGCCGTAGACTCCTGGGAAGTACGCCGAGCCTCGCAGGTCATGCCCATCATTGTTTGGAGTCCCCCTACGCAGAGTGCAGCGCCTCCTTTATCGAGGGTGGAAGTGTTGAGGGGGAAAAGCCCCGAAGCTGACAGAGATGGCGATTCTTTGCTCTCCAATGCCGAGCTTGCGGCTAGCGTGATCTCGTCCATCCCAGAGAACTGACCAAGAGGTGTCCCACCGAGGAAGCCTTTACCTCCACCCCTCCGACACAAGGTCACACAACAGTCACATACATGCTCCTTGCTCTGGAACCGTCAAAAGTTCATCAGGTGCAGGTAAGGCAGAGCTTACAGCTCTATCTTAGCGGTCACCCAGTTATATTAACTTAAGTTGGTATCGAAGGCGGCTACTCACTTGAAGAGTTCGCCAAGAGGGCCAGATTTGAACGAGGGGCCACGCCAAAGCCGCCGAGTCTATAGCGAGGTGACCGCTTCTTGTTTCTCGAGTGTCAGCTGCAAAATCAAGTGCGTAATACGACGGAGGAGGCCGTGGAAGCTTAAATTCGATCCGGGCATACTATGTCACAGCGCGGCCGAGAGTAGTGGAAGAAAAGGCTCCTGTGGTAGCTAAAAGTAGCCAAGGTCGTAGCCGGATGTCGGGCGATGGGCCGCAGTCGCCAGATGACTCAATAAGGCCGTGGATGGGCTGTGTCGCCAGATCGAGCTTCCAAGTTATCAGTGGACGAGCCACTGCCCTAGAAAGAGCGCCGCGGCAACTAGGGAAGAGCTGCGGCAACTAGTGGGAAGAGTCAAGCAGGCCGCTAGGAGACGAGTCACAAGAATAAAGCGGCACGTTTGATAGAGCCCGTCGCTAAGCTTCGAGGCCGCAAGCCTTTCGTTGAACGCCGACCGTGAGTGCCATGGGTTACAGGTGACCTTCAGAGGCAAGAAACTCGTCGCTCAAAGGGACGGCTATAAAGGTCAAGGATGAGGTCCGCACTCAATGGGCTTTCGATGGCTCTTCAAAGGAAAGTCAAGTATGTTTCACCGATTAGTACCCAAATAGTGCTATTTTGAGCCCCGTATTGCGTGTTTTAAGCATTTATGGTACCACTCAACTTAAATAACCCAATTGATACATTGAGGTCCCGGCTTTGCTACTGATCACATTTTGTAGCTCTATTGTTGTAATTTTGCAGGTCAAATACCTCATTATCTTCAATCCGATTCAAACACGATGAACCCGAGCCGAATTAGAAGATGCATGATCGAATCAGAGGAAATTTGGAGCAAAAATGCTGGAAGCAGGCGGAGGGCCTGCGGAAAATACAGGTTGGCAAATTTCGCACTTATGAATTTTCGCAGGTTGCAAAATTTCTCAACACTGCTCCCCTGCACACTGCTTTGACTGCTTTTTGACCCGCCTTTTTGTGGTTTTATACAAGTTTGCCCTAGATGTAATTTTGGTTCCTTTATACACTTTTGTAATTTCCTTGTTACTGAGCACCTATATAAGCTCAGTCTTGCTTGAAAATCAATCAACTTTCCACTCCATCAATCAATCAATAAAATTTACCTAAGCCTCTCCTCGATCGGTTTGTGATTTTCTCTCCTCCTTCATTTTCTTATTTTTCGTAGCCAAACACCTCATGATGACAAATCAAGGATGCTCCTACAAAACCCCGATCCTTCTTGAAGGGGAAGGCCACCGGTGTTGGTTTCTGAGGCGGTGCCGCATGTTCCTCATGCTTTTCATGTTTGCATTTAAGGGTATTTGTGTTCCTGCTTCTCACCTTAGGTTAAATCTCTTAGGCATGCTCTCCCTGTATTTGGCAAGCTTTTTGGGTTCAATGGATACTTATCACTAGATCCACTAATGCCCAGTTAGTTGTCTCCTATTAGTTACTGAAGGGTAGGTTTAGGAGGTGGGTTCTCACTGTTTGGGAGCATTTATACTCATTACATGCCACTTTTTAAGAGGAAAACTTTTAGGGTTTAGATTTTAAAGCTAAATGAAGATCCGGTTCGGGAAATGACTATATGTCATCCTCCCCAATGCTAGGAAAAAGACCCGAGCACATGTTAGCTTACTTAAGACCCTAAGCCCAGTGGCCCGAGACTTCAAGGAGTTCTCTTTAACTTTATTTCAATTTGCTCAAGCCAACCATTCTCACACCGTTTGACACAAATCTAAAAATCCAAAGAGTAAACACCATTTTCAATCCATTATAACTCTTCTCGCACGAAGAAAACCCATCCCTGTGTTCGACCCTAGAGCCACTATACTGCAGTAGCTTTGCTACGTCAGTAGTAGGAATCCTAGGATATAAATTTTGTTGATTCCGAACACCTACTTGGCACAAACGAATCACTACCTGGGCTTGGATTTCAACTTCGATATCCCTAGTGATGAGGAGGCAGAAGGGTCCTTTTCCGCCGACTACTCTGGAGAGCCAAACACTCCTGTTGAGGCCCGCTCCCCTTCTTCACCTTCTGACATCTGAACTCCTTTATATAGCTTTACTTGTTTTCTTTCATGCCGAGCTTCGAACCCAAGATATGTGCAACGTTGTTATCAATGAATACCTCATTTTTTATTCCGTTGTTTTTACCCATTTTTTTTTCTTTGATTGCGCCCCTGGGGTTGCTCTGCCTGAGCTGTCTTGGATTAGTGGTTACATGGCCCTTCCTGAGCAGTGGAGTTCTCGAAAACCGGGCCGCTGAGGCTTCATGGGCTGATTCGCCTGAGATGAACTGATTCTGGCGTCGCATGGCCCGAAATGAGCAAATGAGCTCATCAAACCGGGTCGCCGAGGTTTCATGGGTCTGCCTCCCGCCTAGCTGAACCGCTCCCGGGCTCCTCGCCTTAGCCGGCGCTTTGCTCTTCAAAACCGGAAGGCTACCGAGGCTCCGCGGGCTATCTTGCCCGAGCTCGAACCGACTCTGGGCCGCATGGCCCGAGCCGAGTAGTCGAGCTCGTCAACCGGGAGTCAAGCAGAGGCCCGCGGGCCATCTTGCCCGAAATGAACCGGATTCTTGGGTTGTATGGCTTGAGTTGAGCGCTTGAGCCTGGCCAAACTCGGGCCTACCGAGGCTCGTGGGTTATCTTTCCCGAAATGAATCGACTCTCGGCCGCATGGCCCGAGCCGAGCGCCTGAGCTCGTCAAACCGAGCCGCGAGGCTCCATGGGCGCCGAGGCCCCGAGCTGAAGAGCTCAAACCGCAGCTACCGGAGTTTTTGGCGCCGAGGCCTGAGCCGATGAGCTTTGCAACCGAGCTACTAAGGCCCATGGGCGCGAGGCCTCCCCGAGCCGAAGGAGCTCGCAAACCCGAGCCAATGAGGCTCCACGGGCGGCTGAGGCCTAACTCGAGCCGGCTGAGCCTTGGGCGCTGAGGCCTAACTGAGTTGAAGAGGTCTGCAAACTGAGCCACTAAGGCTCCATGGGTGCTGAGGCCTTCCCGAAATAAGAGCTATGCAACCGAAAGCACCGAGGCTCCATGGGCGCCGAGGCCTCGAGCCGATGAGCCTCTTACAAACTCGAGCCACCGAGGCCCATACGGGCGCGAGGCCTTCCCTGAGCCAAGAGCTCGGCAGAATCGATCCACTGAGGCTCCATGGGCGCTGAGGCCTACCTGAGCTGAAGAGCTCTACAAACTGAGCCACTGAGGCTCCATAGCGTGAGGTTCTCTCGAGCTGATGAGCTCGCAACCGAAAGACCGAGGCTCCAGCGGGCGCGAGGCCTCCCTGAGCTGATGAGCTCTATAAACTGGCTCGCTGTGTGCAACCGTTTGCCTTCCACTTCTTGGAAAGATGCGAGTGTCTTTAATGCTGGTTCATGGAGAATTGGAAACGACTGTGTGATTTTCCGAGTGCTTTTGCCTCCTTATAAATGGCGTCTCCTTTGCTATAGAGCCCATACTTCGAGCCTTCTTCCCATTTTGGGGCGTAACTGGAATCTTCGCGTAATGAAGCGTCAAGGCTTGGTCGTCATCGCAGGGATCCGCCATGGATTCCAGCCGCGCTGGTTTCCTACTGTCGTCTCGCTTAGAGTTATGTTTTTCCCAGTTTCCCTTTCGTGGGAGTTATGTTATTCCCTAGCTTCGTGCTAGGGAATGTGTCCGGAGAGGGCGGCACATTTTTTATCGCCATTTTCTCCTCTTTCTTTCTTTCTCTTTCTTCTCCTTCTCCTTCTTTTTCAGTCTCTCTTCCTCTTTTCCCTTTTCCTTCTCCTTCTCTTTTCCATCTCTTTTTCCTTTCCTTTCGCACTTTCTCTTCCTCTCTTCCCCTCTCCCTTTCTCTCTCTTAAGGTTTTTTTTTTTTTTTGAGGGAACTGCTTGTACTGTTTATTTCCGAGATGTAAGGAATGACACTACTGATTGTAATCAATTGTACCTTTATTGGAATAAAGAGATATTTTCTTTTTTGAATCTTGAATTTGCGCATTCTGATGTATGTAACCTTCTTATACATTCCCTGGCTGAGACGTCTGACAAGATAATCAATAAACACATAGTTCGTCATTCGAAAACTGATAATACTTTCTTAAAGATTACAACCCGAGGTCTACTGATAAAAACGCTTAAGGTGCTCAGCATTCCAAGTCTGAGGTAGAATTTTTCCTTCCTCCGTCTGGAGTTCGTAATTTCCAGGTCTGACGACGCGAGATACGATGTAGGGGCCTTCCTAGTCAGTCTCTAGCTTCCATGTGGCCGGATTCTTCCCACTGCAGGGAGCTTTTTCAAGACCATGTCGCCAGGCTTGTAACTCTTGGGTTTGACTTTTTGATCGTAGTATCTTGCCATTTTTCTCTGGTAGTCTTCCGTACGCTTTAGGACTTGCTCACGCTTTTCATCTAGGAGGTCGAGGTTTAGGCGGAGAGCCTCTCCGTTATGTTCCACTCTTGCCAATTCGATCCTTGGTGACTTTAATCCTACCTCGATAGGGCTACCGTCAGGCCAAAAGCCGTATTAATGGGTTTTGGGAGTCGCTGACTTGCTCAGAGTCCCAGATGCCCATAACACTGAGGACCACCATTCGCCTTAAGATCCTCTAATTTGGTCTTTAACGCTGCTTTAAGGGTTCTGATGGTGACCTCTGCTTGCCCATTAGATTGCGGATGTGCTGGGGACGAGTAGTAGTTCTTGATCGCGAGCTTGGCACAAAAATCCCTGAACTTGAGATCACCGAATCAGCTTCCATCGTCTCGACACTGTGGCTCGGGATACCAAACTCGTAAATTGGTGGACCGCCAAACAAAGTTGTGTGTATCTTTTTGGTTCAGATAGTGGCTGAGGTCTCGCCAAATTCCATTTGGTGAAATAATCCACTGCTATGATGATGAACTTGCACTGGCCCTTCCTAATGGGCAGAGGTCCTAATATGTCCAATCCCCATTGCTGGAAAGGCCAGGGGCTTGTGACCGACGTCAATGGCTCTGATGGGAGGTGAGAGATTTTGGCGTGTTCTTGGCAAATTTTGCATTTCCTGACTAAGTCTGTCACGTCTTTGAGCATTGTGGGCCAGTAGTATCCCTGCCGTAAAGCCTTCCCTGCCAATGCCCGAGCTCCGATGTGATTTCTACATATGCCTTCATGTACGTAGTCGGCGTCCTTCCCTGCGATACACTTCAGGATAGGTGTGAAAACCGCTGTGCGCTTCCCGATGAACAAAGGAACCCGGCCAACCTCGCCCAAGTTTAGGTCTTTTCGGTCAGTCATGTAGCAATCCTTCTATTAAGTAATCCCAACGTGGGTCCATCCAATTTCACAGGTGACAGGAGACTCACATCATTGAGATCTATGGAGGGCTCTACGAGATGTTCGACAGGCTGATGCTGAGGTCTTCTTGAGAGGTCAGGGCGCTTATGGTATCCGCTCTAATTCTGCCAGTATGTGTCCACCTAGACCAAAGACAAACTTTTTCAAGAATCCCGTACCTTTTGAGGTATAGGATCATTTTATCACCTTTGGCCCTCAGAGGTTCTATTTGATTTACCACCAACTGTAGTCGCGCATTTGACCTTGAGTCAGTCAACTTCCATTTAATGGCGGGTGGGTTGAGTTCGCTATGACGGCCTCATACTCTACTATTGCCGGGAGGCTTGAAACCCAAACCTGAGTGCATATTCGATATCTATTCCTTCTGGGGAGGTCAGGATTAGTCCGGCTCCTCTCCCTTGAGAGTTGGCAGCCTCGTCTACGGATAGCTTCCAGATGGGGAGGTCAAGCGTCATGTGCGTATTCTCGGTAGAGACTCCAAAGCGCGATCGCCTGGGTCGGATCTCAACTCTCATGTCAGATTCTCTCGTGATCCCCGGGAATGCCTCGAACAGATGAGCTATGTGGAGCGTGGCTGAGGCTGACTTTACCAACATGTCATCTATGTACACCTCCATGGATGTCTTTCATTTGCTTCTCGAACACCTCGCTCATCAACCTCTCGTATGTAGCTCCCGCGCTCTTAGCCCAAAGGCATCACTCGATAGCACAGTCCTCGCCGCTGATCGAATGAGGTCTTTTCCTAGTCGTCGGCATCCATGAAACTGAGGAGTTCATGGCCGACTGTGGCATCTACAATGAGATCGATCCGTGGTAGAGGAAAGCTGTCTTTTAGGCATGCTAGGTTGACGTCAATGAAGTCAATGCAAAGTCGCCACTTGCTGTTTGATTTTTTGACGAGCACGATGTTAGTCAGCCATTCTGGGTACTCCACTTCTCTAATTGCCCCTGCCTGGAGGAGCTTGTCGACGTCCTCGTTTATTGCTTTTTGCCTTTCCGGAGCAAAGCTCCTTCTTTTTTGCTTGACTGATTTGAAAGATGGACTGACGTTTAGTCTGTGAGTAATGATGGCGAGGTCAATTCCTTCCATATCCGCCTGCTTCCATGCGAAGACATCCTTGTTCTGTTTCAAGAAGTGGGTAAGGAGACTTATGAGGTCTTCTGCAAGCTTGGAACCAATATAGGCGAGGTGTTCAGGGTTATCGTCCAACGGTATGGGCTCCCGCTCTTCTGAGGGCTCAGGTCGGGTGTTTACCTCGTCACGCATGTCGAGCTCGTCCAAGTTTATGTTGTCGACTGCTTTTTGCTTCACGGATGCCGAGTAACACTCCCTAGCCACACGCTGGTCTCATCGAACCATTCCTACTCCACTTGTGGTAGGAAACTTGATCATCATATGGTAAGCGGAGGGAATGGCCTTTATAGCGTTGAGAGAGGGCCTGCCTAATAACATGTTATAAGCAGATGGGGCATCTACTATGAGAAACCTCACTGCCGTTATGGCCTGACACGGAGGGTCTCCCAAAGTGAGCACTAACTGTATTGAGCCCAAAGGTAGCACCTTCTCCCCAGAGAATCCTCGTAGGTGGGTGCTGACTGGTTCCAGGTTCTCCCTTCCGATGTCCATCTTATCGGCGTCGAGGCGTAAGATGATGTCTACCGAGCCCATTGTCGACCAGACCCGAGATGGATCGCTTTGTTAGCTACAAACCGCCTTATCACCAAAGGATCGTCATGGGGGTGTCAGCATCCCTTCGTGTCCGAACTGAGAACGCTATGGTCAGTGGTTAAGTCGGTAGTTTGACACGCTTGTACTTCCATCACCTCTCCGACCCGATGCTACGCAAACGGGCCTTCCTAGTGAGCCGACTTCTCCTCCCGGCAAACTCTCCGTAGATCACATGGATTTCCCCTAAAGGTTGCTGGTGCTGAGTTGTCGCTTGCCGAGGTGGTTGTGGTTGCTGAGCTTGATCCTGGCCTTCAGGTGCTATGAAGCGGCGGAGATATCAACGCCGAATCAAGTATTCTATTTCCTTCCTGAGTTGTATGCAATCATCCGTTCAGTGCCCGTAGTCCCTATGGAACTCACAGTACTTGGTGTTATCTCTCTTGGTCGGGTCTCAATTTCATCCGGGACGGCCATCTCAAGAATCGTTTGTGTTATACCACGCAAGACCTCGCACACTGCGCCGTCGTGGGGTGAACCGCGAGGTGAATCACCACTGTCACGCAGCTCCTCGGGCTCAGGTGGACCCGCGATCTCCCCGAGGCTTCCATGTCTTCTTCGGGACCGTTCTCGTCCCTGCCTTTGGGGACCTCTACCGGCCTCTTTGTCGCTAGGGCTCCATCCCTCGTCGCTTGTCGGGCTCCCGCTTTTTCCCATGGGTCAAGAGCCTTTCTTAGATATGAGGGCTTCTTCACTGGCACGTACTTCTTCGCTTTAGCGGCACTCCTACCATGCTTGTCAGGATTCTGGAGATGGAAACATCAAATCTTTGACTCGCACTTAGCCCAAAGTGATGAATGCTGGATAGCTAACTTCTCGCCGATATATATCTACTTTCGCAGACTCGACAATGAACCTCCGACATAAGACCTCAGGCTGCGAGCTCTGCTTTATGGTCAGTAGGTGATAACTCGGCTTCCTGTATGTTTTGGCTCTAATGAAGTGGGAGACGAACGCAATGGAGAGCTCTCTGAATGAGGAGATCGACGACGGTGGAAGCCTATTAAACCACACCAGCGCTGGGCCTTTTAGCGTTATAGCGAAAGCTTTTCCGTGACCGCATTTATCCCGATATCCATGTAGCTCCATTTGATTCTTATAAGTGTTGAGATGATCGACGGGATCTTTGGCACCATCGAACGCTTCTATTTGTGGCATTCTGAACTTCGCCGGAAGAGGAAAGTGGAGCACCTCGGCTGTGAACGGGGACTCAGTTTGCTGTACCAGGGTGTCCATAGAGTCAGGAGCTCGCCTCTCACAACTTCCTTCATGAGGTTGAGTCTCCGTTAAGGCCCTTGAACCTCTCGTCCCATGATCGTCCCCATTGCTTGCCGAGGGGGTTTATTCATCTTTCCAACGTGCCCCGAGTGTCGTCGGGCCTCCTCTCCAGGGGTTAGGTGTGGTCCGTGCCCCCTGGCTCGGCTGGATTCTGCTACCATTTCAGCGCCTCGGGGAACGCCAAGGTGGGGTTTCCCTTCATGAGGGGTGATGTTGTGGCATTCTTGAGTTTGTTGCGCCTCCTGCAGGCGTTGCATCTGCCTGGTGAGTTGCTCTAACTCTCCTATCAGCAAGCACAGGAGGCGGAGGGGCCCACCTCATCCGTGTTAGCTTGCATTGTTTCTAACGCGCCGGGAGGTCGGCACCATGCCTCCGGCTAGTCCCGCATCCTCGAGGATCGGGTGTTGCTCCCGCTGTGTTCGAGTTGATACCACCGCCATCGAGAGATTGGCTTTATTTGTAAATAACTGCTGCCCTACTGCATTCCGCGCAATCGATGATGTCTTTTTTAACCTGGATCGCTGGAGATGTTAAATATTATAGGCCTGACTAGGACTAGCGTTGCCTTCCCCTGCAAAAACAAGAAATAAGAAGGGTCGGCGGGGGGTTTGCCCGTGGACGCTCCGATGCCTAAGTCAATTCCTCCCTGAGAGAAAAGATAGACTGCTTAGAGGGCCAATGTTTTTGCGTACCTTTCACCGATGGGGTGGCCTGGTATTTATAGCATATGTTTTTCCCAATTGGATGGTGGTAAGGATTCTTTCCCATTGGCTGGGGTATTTTCTACCTTATCGCATCTGATTAATATGATAACGAGAAGCATTTATCAAGATTATCCTACTTCCTCATTGGGCGAGATTCGGTCGGGATTTGATAAAGATGTTCCGGTTAGAATTATCTTACTCTCATCGATGAGATTTTGCTCGATGACAGACATGGGCTTTCAGATTGTCCACACTATTGGCTTTTGGGGCGAACGAATTAGGCTTCCTTCCTGGGCTGGCACCAAGGCCCCGGGCATTTCACCGGGCTTGCCGTTTCCTTGGGCTTTGGCGAGTGGGCCTTCGCGCCTATTTTCAAATCCTATCAGAAACAAAATTCCGCTATTTTTAGAAACGGTATTTTTATAAATGTAATGTAAAAATTAACTAATAATTTTTTTTATAATTATTAATTTTCATTATTAAAAATAAGTGAAATTTTGATTTTGATAACATTGATTATTTTAACAGAAAAATAGGCTGAAAATGTGATGCCCCAAACCCGAGGGTCAGTTGACTACCCGTCAACCCGCGGAAACACTCGTGAATGTCGGGTAACCCGACATTTCTGATGAAAATCGGGCAGTGTCTCCTTTGTACGGGGAGCTCTACCCAAATACAACACCTGTCCCAAGCAATCCAATGACCACACAGGGTCTCATATACAACTAAACTGAGTAAATAATGGCCACTTGGGCCCCTGCATCATCACTCACAACATATATCCAATATGATCACAACATGAGTAAAACGACCACTTGGACCCATAAACAATACCCATAAAACATACCAACTATGAATCCAACTATATCTAATAGTTTTAAGAGTTCAAATGTTTTACTCTTATACAACACATATATTAAAATTAGAGAATTCTAATACATGTATAAAATCATCAAAGCCACAACCCTGCCACAAATTCGGCCCCAGGACGAGCCGTCTCCCCGCACACTTCCCGCATTCGTAAAATAGCATCCTCTATTTGCAGAGCTAGTGCTCAGTAGTGGAATCACCCTAAGTGGGCTACTCTCCACCTAAGTGCAATGCAATGTTCCAAAATAAACACACATCCAAGCAAATGCGTGATCCTACTTAAATGTCTAACTTATCATTTCGCACCAGTCCACGATTCCTCACACGCGCCTAAGCCTCAGATGAGAATTTTATGTTTTATTTAAGGACAACCCTCCGACGTATAAGTAGTGGACCGTCTCCGATGTTACATTTAGTGGACTACTTCGATGTATATCAATTCAATGCCTCCGACGATTGATATTATATGTGGACTACTCCTCCGATGTATATCAATCAAGCCGCCTCCGACGATTGATATTTTTTTAGTATGGACTACCCTCCGATCATTATTAGTTTTAGACAACCCTCCGAACCATTTTTCTCTAGACTCTCCTTATGCACTCACTCCTATCATCCTAGGGTGCTCCAAGTGCATATGGAATGCATGATGCCATTTCCATTACAGTCTATATCATATGCAAATATATCAACATGCATATATTTACCCTAAAATTCAATTCACACAATCATGTCATAAATTCTCATTTCATTACATCAAAATTAGCTCACATAACGATCAAACACGAGCAATTCGACTTTGAATCACTGGACAACACATTTTCACACAAAAATATATTTTTGAATGATTATTCGAATAGTGAAACCTCGTTACTATTCCGACAAATCACCAATCATCTGGCTCACTTCGTGAACTCGCATTTCACGCCATTTCCTGCCTCAAACAAACCATCCCATGCATTAACACATAAATGCACCATTTAACAACCCAAATCAGTCGTGGACAGTCACGGCTGCACCATTTGGGTTTCAAAAATTTATATCAATTCGGTCCCAAGTTTTGGGACCGATCAAACGGCCCCTCACGGCCTCATTCAACTCAAACATCGACAAAGTACTTAAAGAAGGAATAAAACCCAAGTAGGGAGAAACCCTCACTGGAGTTTGGAGGAAACTTCCTAAATATGGTACCCACGCGGCTTCCCTCTCCGTATGTTTTCCTTCTTGTCCCTAAGACTCCGCCGACGGTCGGATCGGCTGATATTTTAGAGAGAAGCTGCACTCTTCACTTTAAAAGAACTCCATTTTTCTAATGCATCATCCCTCTGTCCCCTCCCCAATTCACGTTTTGCTCTCGGTTTAATTGGAGAAGACAAGTCCTATTGGTTATTTTGTCTTTTTATGACTTAAACAATTCCATTAATACCCGTTATATCCCTCTTTTCCCAGTTTTGACATTCGGCACTATCTCGGCCGTCCATCTTCATTATTTCCCTACTCATACCACTTATGGCACATGAGTACGTGTTATATGTGACTTTCGTGGCATCGAAAATCGTTTTACAAGATCAACCGCAATGCTTAAAATCGCGCCTGATCTCGACTGTCTCTGACCACGAATTCGACAAAGGTTAGCTAGATTTCACAGATCGATTCCAATCTGGAAACTGCTTTCGCTATCCGAGATTTAGAGAATAAACAGATTTTAACCGAAATAACAAATTTGTAATCGAAATTACGATTTTGCCCTTTTCCAACAATTGGAATTTCTCGGGTCTTACATTCTCCCCTCCTTAAAAGGAATTTCGTCCCAAAATTCTGGACGATCACAATCACTCACATGCATATGCAACGTGCACTCTACCATGCATGTAAACAGTCATTTAAATCTCAACGACTAAACTACGTACCTTCATCCCTAAACAAGAAGGGATAGGTGGCCCGCATCGTGTCCTCACGCTCCCACGTGACCTCCACCCAGCAGTGCCGCCATACACCTCACTCAGCCTCATGGTCTTGCCGCCGCAAACCCGATCACCGCCATCCAAAAATACATATCAAGTTCCTCCTCAAAGGTCCCATCGTTGTCAACCCTATCCGTCCCCAGGATGAGACATCGAACTCGACATGTCCATGATCCTCGTGTCCACCGTGAGTAGAGTCCCCGAGATCTCCACAATTGCAACCCGACATATCATCCCTATTCTCGCCCTAATCCCTAGGGAGAACTCCACATACAAAGGCTCCTGTCTCAACCTCTAAGCCCAACTCGATCACAACTCGGGACAAATGATGATGAATGAATGCGGCACCGGGACCAATAACACTTTGGGCCCATGTGCGAGATAGCAAAACGCACTCGTGATAACTGGTCTGGACCACGACTCAAACTGGCATGATGGTGGCGCAGACACGCCCCGAACCCCCGATGTCCCCGCCCTCGTGGCCCCGGCCCCCTCCGTCTCTACCCATACCCGCCTCTGCCTCGCCTGGTGAAATGAGGTGCCCGTAGCTCCCCTCGAACCGAGACTGGCTCTACCAGACCGCCGCGGAGGAAAGTATCGATCCTTTCCTCGTCTCGCATTAATCGACCGGTGGCTTCGTCCAAAACCCCGATCCCCGTCTCGGGGCAATCCTTCCTCATGTGTCCAGTCGGGCCGACAATGGTGAAGACACCATCGCCCCGCTCGACCAAAGAACTCTCATCCGTCTCCCGCCCGATGCCGCGAACACTCTAAGACCGTGGAACTAGGAAGCTTCGCTCTTTTCCGAACCGGAAGTTAAGACCGACCGCCCTTCCTCTTGCTACTAACACTCGCATCCCGAGTGCTCCGAGCATCCTCTATCTCTCTCTCTATGGTCAAGGTCGGTCCCAACCATGGAATCCATATCCTGTAGGCGAAGTCCTATTACCTGGCCCGAATGGACAACTACCCATTCTCGAATCTCTCCTCACCTCGCCGTGCTCTATGGCCACATACCATCGCAAACTCCGCTAACTCAGAATCTAGCCACGTAGTCCATCATAGTCGTCGCCCCCTGCTTCAGCTCTAGGAACTCCTGAGCCTTAGCATGCCTCGCAGTCTCTGGGAAGTACTTACCCATAAACAGCTTCCTTCGAAACTACCATGTCACTTCTAAGTCTCTCTGGGGTCTTAGCCCATCTCCCACCATACCGCCTCGCCTAGCCGGAATGCGCCTAACTCCGATCCTAGTCGTATCGGAGGTGATCTCCATAGCCTCCAGTACGTTCTCGATCTGCATAAACCAATGGTCTCGCGACCACTCCAAGGTCTCCTCCCTTATGAACGTCTCTGAGGATGATGCGCTCTAAAACCTCCTGAGGTTACTAGACCTCCCGACCACCCGATACACCGCAACAGGCTATAGTCGCCGTACCTACAAATTTCTACAAAGGCCCGCCGATCAAAGATCGTGGCTAATGGTCAATGCTCTGGTGCTCGACTGTTGCCCCGTGGATTCTCTACGCCCTCGTCCTCTACTAGCCATCTACACAATTAACATGGCGCTTAAATTCAATACAAGATTCTAAGGCATAAACACAGTACCAGACACTTAATCATACAGCCATAAATCGCTAGATACATTGTCCTTGCAGATTACAAGTAATGCAATCAATTTTGCATTTAAAAATATTGTTTTCAACAAAATTTTATTTCGAAAAATTTCATTTTTGAAAATTTTATTTTTCGAAATTGTCTAATTTTATTTGATTTGATTTGATTTTTATTTAATTCTTAATTAAAAAAATTTTTCAAAATTTTTTGTGATGAACAAAGGTTCAGAACCTGTTCACGAACAATGTCCAAAAATTGACTTCAGAATGTGATTTAGTCAAAACTGGTCAAAACAGTTGAGTGCACTGAGGGGACAAATTACGGCCCAAGAAGACGCCCCCACATTGCCGGGCCGCGCTCGCACGCCCCAGCCGCCGCGCGCTACGCCCAGGCCGCCTGCGCCCAGCGCCCGTCGCCGCGCCCGTGCGCCCTGTGGCCCCAGGAGGCTCATCGCCGCCTCGCGGGCCCCGCAGACGCCCCACGCGCCCTTGCTGTGGCCGCGCGCCCAACCGCCAGTCCCGTCACAACACACCAAGCGTGAACCCATTTCGCCCCAAAGACGATTTTTTTCATTATTTTTTTCCTTTTTATTCTCCGGACATCTTATCCAAAATCCCCTCAAAACCTCTTGTTCTCACATTTATCAAATAAAATTTATTAAAAGTTTATTTCATTATCAAAAAAAAAAAACCAATAAATTTCTAAAAATTTATTTCTTATTTTCTTCTTCCAATTTTACACTTTGTAAAACTCCTAGAATTTTCCACACTTCATCCTAGGCTATCAACCAAGCATATTTGCACACAATTCACCAATTCACATGATCACACTTCATTTCACCACCAATAATTTTATCAAATCACACAAAACACCCCTAAACACATGCATGTAGTGTCCTAGTTTCATTCCGTGATTTCCTAGTAATTCATACTCTAAATCGAACATCAAACCACCCAAGTGGGTGATGTTCTTACTCACTATTGCCTAAACCCAAATCCTCAACCCTAGGTTTCCTCATACCTATACTCTTACATCAAACCACCCAAGTGGGTGATGGATACCTAACCCGAGCTCCCTAGGTATTCGTATACCTAAGCTATGATACCAAGTTGTGACGCCCAAACCCGGGGTCCGTCACCACCCGGCCAACCCGTGGAAACACCGTGGATCGTCCGTGACCCGACTAAAATTGGGTGGTCTCCTTTGTACGGGGAGCTCTACTCAAATACATCACCTGTCCCAAACAGTCCAATGACCACACAGGGTCTCATATACAACTAAACTGAGTAAATAATGGCCACTTGGGCCCTTGCATCATCACTCACAACATATATCCAATATGATCACAACATGAGTAAACTAGCCACTTCTCCATAAACAATGTTCCATAAAACATACCAACTATGAACTAACTATATCCAATAGTTTTGTAAGAGTTCAAATGTTTTACTCTTATACAACACATATATTAAAATTAGAGAATTCTAATACATGTATAAAATCATCAAAGCCACAACCAGGCTTTCTTCACAAACTCGGCCTCTAGGACGAGCCGTCTCCTCGCACGCTCCCTATACCTGTAAAATAGTATCCCTCGACAAGGTGAGCTAGTGCTCAGTAGTGGAATCACCCTAAGTGGGCTACTCTCCACCTAAGTGCAATGCAATGTTCTAAAATAAACACACATCCAAGCAAACAGATCCGGCTTGAATGTCTAACTTATCATTCTCTCGCACCCGAGTCCCTCACGACTTCCCCTCACACTCGCCTAAGCTCCCGTGTGAGAATTTTATGTTTTATCATGACAACCCCTCCTCGACGATAAGTAGTGGACCGACTCCGATGTTACATTTAGTGGACTACTCCGATGTTTATCAAATGGGCCGCCTCCGACGACGACATTTTTTAGTATGACTACCCTCCGATCACATATTTTAGACAACCCAATCCATTTTTCTTCTAGACTCTCTCATGCACTCACTCCTATCATCCTAGGGTGCTCTGAAGGCATATGTAATGCATGATGCATTTCCATTTGTACTATATCATATGCAAATATATCAACATGCATATATTTACATAAAATTCAATTCACACAATCATGTCATGTAAATTCTCATTTCATTACATCAAAATTAGCTCACGTGGGCTAATGATCAAACACGAGCAATTCGACTCGAATCACTCGACCAAACACATTTTCACAAAAAAATATTTTATGAACACTGTTTTGGGAATAGTGAAACCCTTCTACATTATTCCCGACAAATCACCAATCATCCTGCTCACTTCGTGAACTCGCACACGCCATTTCCGGCCTCAAACAAACCATCCCATGAATTAAATACATAATGCACTGATTTAACAACCCAAATCAGTCAGGATGTCACACAGTACCATTTGGGTTTCAAAATTTATATCACCCTGGCCCCAAGTTTTGGGACTGATCAAACTACTCACCCGCCTCATTCAAATTTCAAACACGACAAAGTACTTAAAGAAGGAATAAAACCCAAGAGTGAGAAACCCTATCTCGGAGTTTGAGGAAACTCCCTAAATCCACCCATCGCGGCTTCCCTCTCCTCACAGAGAGCAGCCTTTCCTTCATTCCGAAGACCCGCCGAAGGGTCTGATCGCTGATATTTGCAGAGAAGCCAGACCTTCTCACTCTAAAAGAACTCCATTTTCGTCTACTGCATCATCCCCCTCCCCAATTCACGTTTTGCTCTTGGTTTAATTGGAGAAGATGTCCCATTTGCTTATTTTGTCTTTTACACTTAAACAATTCCATTAATAATTCGTTATGTCCCTCTCTTTTCCCCAATTTTGACATTCGGCACTTATCTCGCCGGTCCATCTTCATCATTTACTCATACCACTTATGGCACATGAGTACAGTTATATGTGATTTTCACATCGAAAATCATTTACAAAGACTCGAATCCGCGATGCCTCGAAAACGAACCCACCCACTGCCTCTGGTTCGACCGAAATTCGACGTGCTAGCTAGATTTCCTCGCGAGACGATTCCCCATGAAATCTGCTTGCCATCCGAGATCTAAAGAATAAATTCCGGATTTTTAACCGAAATAACAATTTTGTAATCAAAATTACGATTTTGCCCTTTTCCAAAAAATTGGAATTTCTTGGGTCTTACAGAAAATGAATTTATTAAAAATTATTAAAGTTTAATTTAAATATTACAAAATGAATTATTTTAAAAAATGGATTTTTAAATATTAAAAACCTTTCATCATATATATATATATATATATATATATATATATATATATATATATATATATATATATATATATATATATATATATATATATGATATATAGTATAAACAATTTAAGTGAATTATATTAATATTTTTTGATATTTAAAAAATTAAAATTATTTGAATATTTCAGTAAAGTATAAATATTAATTTAGTTATAAAAATAGAAACTTTAATAAATTACGTTTCTAAAAATAGAAACGGAATTCAATTCTGTCGCTATTTTTTGAGAAACATAATTTAATTCCGTCGCTATTTTTAGAAACGAAATGTATTTCGTTTCTATTTTCGTTTATATTTTTAGAAACAAAATTCCGCTATTTTGTGAAACTTATTATAAATGTTAATGCTAATGTAGAAATTAACTAATAATTTTTTTATAATTATTAATTTTCATTATTAAAATAAGTGAAATTTGATTTTGATAACATTGATTATTTTAAATGTTAAAAATATGCTGAAATGAATTTATTAAATTACAACTGCTGCAATTTCGCAATAGATTTGCACGCTTTTGCAATATATATTATATTTCGCTTACAGGCTTGTTTTTCTTCCATTTTCTTTCTCCTGCATTTGATGGATTTGTTGTTCAATCGGCTTAGATGTGTTGTGTTTCGATCTTGGGATGTATTTTCAAACCGTATGATTTGTCCATTTCATTGTTCCAAAGTAGATGGTTTTTCCCATCTTTAATCAGTTTTGATGAATTTGGAATGGATTATTCTTTCATGTTGATGTATTGGCGGATTACTAACTATTGAGTAGCATAACCATACCAATACAGTGAATGACTGACATACCCAACTGACCATTTCACTTGTTGTTGGTCTTTGAACTAAGTATAAGTATCTTTCCTTAAAAAGATAACTCGGTGGAAGGATGGGGATTTGTTGTCAACTGTTTGATCTTACACTTCCGCCATACTTACTGTATTTCAGGTAGTTGAAGCTAAAAGCTTAGGCCCTCGGGTTCTTGAATCATATCTTGAATTGTAGGGAGTACTCCTTTGCTGTATGATATATCTCTTGCTGTCATTCTTGCAAACCCAAAGTTCCGTATGCCTTTCTTAGAGATTAATCGTTGTCTCGCTCTAAATTCTGATTTTCGCTGGTTGATGGGTGTCATACACACCTTTGCATGCTAATATTTGTATGTTTATGTTGATGCAAGATAGGAATGCGTAATAATAGTGTTTCTTTTCGACAACGTTTAGAAAACTAGATAAATGGTCTCGACTTTGGACAGGATATAAATATTTTAATGATACCATCTCCTAATATATTATATCCCACGACTTTCGTGTCCATCTTTGGTTCTTCCATAGACTAAAGATTTTAAATAAATTATTTTTGTATTGTATGCCATTATTACATGGTATCATATTTGATATTAATTTATGAAATTCATTAAATTGTTGTATTTAATATTATTATATTAAATTTTACTATATACATACATACATACATACATACATACATATAGAGTATATATATATATATATATATATATATATATGTATTTTTGGTAGGTAATTTTTTTTTTCTTTTTTGTCCATATTGGGACTCTGAACGGAGGACCTCCTATAATCCCTTCCCCTAAACTTTTTACCACTTGAGCTAGACTCAAGGGCTTTTTTAAATTTTAATATATATAATTATAGTTAGAAATATTTTCTTTTATTTTTACTACCTTAGATTAAGATTCATTTTGAATCACACAAAGGATTAACATGAGAGGTTTTGGAGAAATGGGGGTAGTGTTGTCGCAAGAAAGGGATTTATAGTTCATAAAATATAAAATTTTGTATCTTTGGTGAAAAATTTAGATCCTCTATAAACAGAATAGGAATATGAGGAAAATAAAAGCTTAGACAAGTTATCTTATCACCTATCGAGTCGTCAACCAAACATGAACATGATATTTTGATGTCCTATCCTATTGTTATCCAATATATAAGAAACATAGAATTGATGAGTTAATGATATCATTGGCCAGGAAAACGATGCCTACCCACCTTGCATTTTTATATACATGTGTATCTCATTTTTGCATTTTTTTATAAGGAATGGAATAGTGATGTAGATTTGGATACTGCTCATGTCGTGAAGATGTATACATAAAATTTTGGAAAGTTACATAGATTCAAAGAAAACGGTTTATAGGAATGTGGATAAGGCTGGAAAATTTATGACGCCAAATAATAGGATTTGTTAGGGTTCATGATAGTTAGCTTGGCTAGATTCTGGATGTGTTCTAATTCTGACTCCTCCATGGTGATTTTCCATCTCCTCAACAACGATTCCAGCTTTTCCAACGATTCCTGATTCCAGCTCCTCACAAGTAGTCACACGATCGTCTCATTCCCCTTCCATTTCAATCAAATCTACCTTCATACTGAATTCGATCCTCCATCAACTATCAAGGTTAGGGTTTTTTCTCCTCTTCTTCTATAGATATTGATTGGTTTACTTTTGCCAAAAAAAAAAAAAAATTCATCAAACAGCTATGGCTTGGGTTACTTGGAATTCTTATCCCTATTTGATTCCAAATCATAAAGGACTCTGTTTCGAATTTGGATTCATAAAGGGTCTTTAAAAAAAAAACACCTCTCGCTTCACTTTCAGGTGTTCTCTGCTTGAGAGTAGATGAATAGTTTTGTAAACTGGTATGCATGAATGGTTGATCAAGAGTACTGTTGGATAAGATTATAAGGCATGGAGAAATTTTAGTATTTTGGTTATGTAATGGATTAAAGTTTGGAAAACTAATAACCATAACGGACTTGTATCTCGTGGGTTTTGTGAAACCCCGAGAAAAGCTAATTTTTTGAAAAATGGCAAAATGGTAATTTTGGTCAAAATCAGGAATTTTTCTAGATCTCGGATGATGAAACGGACTTCGCCGTTGGAATCGACTCGTGAAATCTAGCTACTATGTCGAATTTCGTCGAATTCCGAGACAGCCTAATTTCACGCTGAGGCACGAGGAGTACTGACACTTGGCACTTTATGAGTGGCTCAAGGTGCCACGTGTCCCGGTGTTGCATCGAGTCAAACATGAGCTCAAGTGGGGCCCATGAGTGACAAATGGCACCTTGGGGGTGGATGGAAATCTCAAAGTGGTTGCATAAGTGGATAGGGTGTAATCCAAAGGACCAATGAGAAAGTGACACTTGGCAAGTGAGAAGACACCAAGTTGATCACTATCTTCTCCCAAACCAGTTTGGGAGGGAAAGAAAGAGAGAGAAAGAGAAAACCGTGAGGGAGAGATTTTAGAGAGAGTGTGTCTACCTTCTCTCTAGAATTCCCGGCGATCGGACCGTCGGTTTCCGACGAGGCAAGAAGCAAAGTTGCTCCCCACGGCAAGGGCTACGCGTGGGTACCAGTTTTGGGGAGTTTCAACAAACTCCGGAAGGTAGGGGTTTTTCTCCTACTTGGTTTATCTTTTATTTTAGTGTTTTGTTAATGGTTTGGTTGATTCGAGGTCGTGAGTGGCCGCTTTGGATCAGTCCCAAATCTGGGACCAAAGGAAATTTCAAGCCCGCTTTTGATAGTCCACGGATCAAGTTTGGGCAATTTCCAGGATAATTCTGGCGTATTAAATTATGTTTTGGTGTGTATGAGTCCTGAAATGGTCATGGATTTCGGTTTCACAAAGTGGAACCGATGTTTGATGAGTGGGCTGCCCACGGGATGTTCTTCACTGCCACTTATGGACCGTGAAACAAATTCCTGGCTTGGTATGAATTTGACCAAAAACGTCCATGTGTTGTTTGCATGTAATTTGATGTGTTAACATGAGGTGGTGATTTAATTTGTGTTAATATATGCATGATTGATATATTAGCATGTGTTGAATGTTTGGTGTGCCATTGCATGAGCATTTAGGTGGGGAGTAACCCATGTAGGAAAATTCCACCACCGCACAAGCCACCCCGCGAGGGAAAAAACTATTTCAGGTACCGAAGACGCACTTGGGGATGGGACGATCCGGTCTTAGAGGTTAAGAAATGGGCCACATGTGGCCTTATTATGTATTTTTGTAGAAATCAGCAAAGACTCCGCTTTGATAATTTGTAATCAAACAAATTGTAATTAAATTCTTTTGTATAAAACATACATTTTGTGTTGTATGGATGTACTGTGCCCTATTGGGTCGCTTTTACGATGTATTGGAGTCTCATGACGTGAGACACACAAACATTTTCCGCGGTTGATCTGTAATAACGAGACACCTCGATTTTGGGGCGTCACAGGTTTAGTTTTGTAATTGTTCCTTTATGCTAGTGAGTCCTAATTTAGTGTTTATTGTGTTTTGTTATTTAAATATACAACATGCTGGTGTGTAAATTTACTACATAATAATCATTCACTACATTCTAATTAGTAAATATACGTCATTATTATATTTAACAGGAATGGAAAATATGAGAATTGATCGTCAGTGGATGAATGTTAGATTAAGAGATGGGTTTTTGACTAATAAGTTTGAAGCGGGGATTGAGGAGTTTGTTGATTTTGCTCAAAGACACCCCGAATTAATGGATGGAACAAAAATAAGATGCCCATGTAATGACCATAAATGTCAGAATCAGAGTTTTCAAGAGCTAGACACTGTGCGATTCCATCTTGCAAACAATGGATTTGTTAAAGACTATTATGTTTGGTATAAACATGGGGAAACAGTTGTGCAACAAACTTCAAATCAGAATGTACATAGAAGTGTTGAATCAGATGTTGCAATAGAATATGCCCAACCCAACAATGCATGTCGAGCAATGTTAATGGATGTTATTGGTCAGTCCTTCAATCCTGATGTCACCGAGGATATCCCAAACCCAACAACACGAGAACTTTATGAAATGCTTAAAGCATCGTGGAAAGATAGGTTTGGCCCGGTAACTGTATGGCCACCAAGAATAAAAATATCATGCTAATTTATGTTTCGTATTACTTTATTATTTTTTAAAAATAATAAAATGAAAATTATATCAAATTATTGACAAAAAAGTCTTTTTTTTTCCTTTTATATGTATATGTATATGCTTATGTTATTTTATTTACGTGTTTATTCCTTCACTTTCGTAGAATCTGAAGAAATTTAAGGAGAAACTAGTTGGAGGAGGGTATTATGGGGCAAAGTGCCTTCAAATATGAAGGAATATTATTTGGGAAGAATTCAAGTACAATTTAATGCATTTAGCCTATTTGATAAGTGTTGAATTATTAATAATTATAATAAAAATAATGCACTATTATAAATTGTTTTTTTTTTTTTCAGAGAAAAAATATAAATGGGATCCCGCTTTGTTGATCTCCGTGAAGGATACATGAAAACATGTGGCTGTCCGATACAACGTAGACACCCCAAAACCGGGTCTCTGAGACAACCCGTCAACCCGCGGAATACTAGTGAATGTAAGGTAACCTGACACCACTCACGAAAATCGGGCAAAGTCTCATTTGTACGGGAAGCTCTACCCAACGTACAAAACCTGTCCCAACAATGAACAACGACCACACCGGGTCCATATACAATTAAAATGAGTAAAAATGGCCACTTGGGTCCATGCATCAATACTCATCAAATACATATCAACTATATAACATAGCTCAAGATTTATTACATTACTCTTATACAACATATATTAAATCTTAGAATTTTAATACATGTATACAACAAAGATACCAAAGCCACAACCCGGCTTTCTTCAAAAATGCGGCCTCTAGTGAGCGCCGTCCCACAAGACACTCCCGCACTGAAATGGCATCCCTGACAAGCAAAGCCCAAGAGGTGATAATTTCCTACTCCAAGGCTCCCCACCTAAGTGGCCATACTAGACAAAAATCACATTCAAGCAATTTCATGAACCTACTCGAATGTCTACATGCCCAAACCCATGTCTCGAGTCCTCACCGACTCTCTCACATATGCCTAAGCCGAATGCGAGTAAAATAATCAGTTTTCAAAACAAAAGCTATTTGTTCTTGAAAACACACTACCGAGTTTCTAGTAACATCGACAACGCTCCGAGGCGAACTGGATACCAAACACCATGCCCCCTCCAACGTGAATTGTTAGACAATCTCCCAACACAATTCTCCGGAAAATCTTCCGTTGAAATTCCTTTCACAAACATTTTCATTTGTGTTTCATTTCATGTCATGCACTCACACCTAATATTCTAAGCTGCCCCAGTGCATATGGAATGCATTATGCCAATTCCAAAACATTCAATGCTAATACAATTCACATGCATATATTAACATAATTTACTCACAACAATCATGTTATTCAATTTTCACATCAATAACACCAAAAATTAGCCTTCACATGGGCTAATTAGCAAACACAGCAATTCATTTCGAATAACTTACAAAACACATTTTCACACCAAGAAAATCACTGCCACCACAGGAATGAAAACCTCGGGTTACCGTCTACGCCCACCAAATTTGGAATTTTCTCCACTCGATTCAAAGGTTTTGAGACCGAATCTTCATCGCAACCAAGCCCCGTAATATCCCTAACTATAAACATGGCTCTTAGTCAAAGAATAAACCAAGTAGGAAAAGATCCCTACCTCTTGGAGTTGTTGGAACTCCACCAAATCGGTGTCCACGCGTAACCCTCGCCACGTAGATCGACTTTGCTTCTTGCTCCGTAAAGAACCGACAGTCCGAATGGCTGGAAATCTAGAGAGAAGGCACACCTTCTCTCTCTAAAACTCAAAACCCAAGCTCACTGCATCTCATTTCCAGCCCACTGTCGTTTTTTTGGTCTTCAAAATGGAGAACATGGCACTATTGCATTTTTTTGTCTTTTTCTCATTAAACTTTTGCAAAATTCCCATCATGTCCCTTTAAGTGTTGGATTTTGACACTTGGCTTAATCTAAGCTATCCATTTCCATCATGTAACACCCAGGAATTTGTATAGGTATAAGATAGGGAAAATAATAATGACAAGAATTTGTATAGGTATAAGTTACGGAAAATAATAATGACAGGAATTTTTATAAGCATACATTATGAAAATAATAATGATAATTGAATTAGACGTTATGGAAATAATGATAATTTAATTAGACGCGTGAAAATAATAATGGTAATTCAATTAGCAATTAATTAATTACTTTAATGAAAAGACGTTATGAAAATAATAATGGTAATAATTAATTAATTACTTTAATGAAAGGACGTTATGAAAATAATAATGGTAATTCAATTAGTAATTAATTAATTAATTTAATGAAAGAGGGGTAAAAAGGTAATTTTCCTAATAGATACCCTAGTATAAATTGGAATAAAAGAAGGAAATCATTTCTATTCTTCTTGAGTTTCTCCGGTCGGTAGAATTTTGCAGGACGATTTGCCGTATCTAGGGTTTGAAGAACAAATTTCTAGAGAAATATTTAATCGAGGTGAAATTCTTCGGATTAGCCCTTCCAAAGCTTTAGGAGTACTCCTTTGAGGTAAGGGATTCTTAATACAAATTTTAAAACTTATTAGTTTTATATATATGTACGTGTAAGGGATATTAATGCAGATTTTTAAAAAGAAAATTGGTTTGTTTTACTTCATTTGGAAGATGAAAATTGTTTTAATTGAATTATATACACCCGTTTGTGAAAAGTTTTACCTTTTATTTATTTGATTATACATGGATCAAAAAGTAGCTTTGTATGATTGTACTTTGAGATTTGTTTTGTTTACTTAAAGAAAATGGGAGATACGATGTTTTGTAATTTGAACTTTGAATGAAATATTTGACTCGGTTAGTTCGTCCCAACGGTAATAATAGTTGACACTATTCGGCCCTTGTCAACCCGGATATAATAGTTGACACTATTCCTACTTCCTTGTCAACTTGATATAATAGTTGACCTTTACATTTTCGTGGGGAATGTACTGATTTGAACCCCAAAATTCTAGGGGTTTGGGTTAGGAGGTTACTAGTACTAGTAGTGTTTGGTTCCGTCCACCTTAAAAGGAACAATTTCATGCTAGCCACCCATTTGAAAGTCCTACATAATCGGGCACCATTTGATATTTGATGACCGTGAGAAAATATATTTGAAATGTATTTGATTTGATTTGATATGAGAAAGTCTCGCATAACCGCAATTCATTTGATATTTGATGACCAGAGAAAATATATTTGAAATGTATTTGATTTTGGATTTGATATGAAAGTGTTTGAATCGAAATTTCTGATATGAAATTGTTTCGATCACATTTGGATATGAAACTGATTTGAAATGGATATGAGAATGTTTTGTAAGTATATTTTGTTAATGTTCCAACTTATTTTTGAATCAAAAGTTTTGATGAAAACATCTCCTATTTGTTAGTATGATTGAAACTTGATCCATGAAATCAGATAGTATTTCTTATTTCCAGCTTTTGGCTCACTCCCATTCGTTGATATCTTTCAGTACTTTTTAGCTTCTCGAGGAGTGATGGCTAGGCAGAGGAACGGCCGTCATTAGAATTCTGACTTAGGATTTTATATTGATTTTTGTTTAACTGTAGTCAGATTATTTGGATCTTCTCGTATTGAGAAGACTTGATATTGATCCTTCAAATTCTATGTTAGATCAAAGTTAGTTTGAGACTCGAAATTTGTTCTAGTACCTCAATTGTTTTAAGCTTACAAATATTTGACAATGGATTTGGATAGTGGATGTTTTAGTTTTACCCATTGACAGGATTTTAGATTTGTTCTGCCATCAATGCATTTTGTACTGGTAACTTTTGACATGCATAAGTGAGATTTGGATATTTAGAAGTAATTTTTATCGGCATGAAATTCTTGAATTTGGAGAATTACAACTAGAAGGTTGTGCATTTATCTGAATATGTGTTTCGTAATTGGACAAAAAATCCGCTTACAAGAAAGGTTAGTGTCGTTAATTTCCAAACCCCAGTCAAGGCTCGAGGGGGCGTGAATTGATAGTCATGCCCCTAAGGTGGGTTTCGGGGCGTGACACATCATCTCTCTAATCTTGCAACATGTATCATAAGAGTACATGTAAAAGTAACTTTTGTCACATCACATGTCTCTCAAACCCGTTTTACGGTACCCGACACTCTGTGCCTCGAAAAACGTGAAATTTCGATTGTCTTGGAATTTGACGAAATTCAACGTGTTAGCTAGATTTCACGAGACGATTCCAACGGTGAAGTCCGTTTCGTCATCCGAGATCTAGAAAAATTTTGGATTTTGACCGAAATTACCATTTTACCCTTTTTCAGAAAATTGGAATTTTCTCGGGTCTTACACAATGACAAGCTTGGAAAATGGAGAAAGAAGTATGGTAAAGATACAAAGCCAAATAGTGTTCCTCAAGAAGTTTGGAACAAATTGTGGGAATATTGGAATAACGAAGAGTTCAAGGCCTTATCCCAGAAGGCGTCCCAAAATCGCCAATCAGAGAAAGCTGGTGAAGGATTAGGACCTTCAAAACATATTGGTGGCTCCAAAATGACCATCCAACATTCTATAGATTTGGTAAAAGTCTTTTTCCAATTTAATTTTGTTGTTAACTTTGTGTATGCAAAGAATACTAATTTAATCAAAATATGTCATGTACATAATTTGTTATTATTTATTTTGTGAGGCCGAAGTTAGACGCCCACCAACACCGTTTGGGGTGTTTAAGCGCATGCACAAGAAGAAGGATGGATCGTTTGTAGACAAGCGGTCAAATGATATTAATGTAAGTTTTTCAATATTTATTTTCATTATGTATGTTAGTGTTAGCATGCTTATTGAATTTAGAAATTATTGAATATTGTGGAATTGGAAGGGATTAGAGATAGTTTTGGAGAAAGGGAATTTGGTTATAGTGATGGTACGGTGGTTGAGCTTTACAGTTGTTTGTTTAGAGTCTTAAAAAAATGGATTTAATGGTGGGATTGGGATTACAAATTGGCAAGAATCTTAAATAAGCTTATTGGTTCTCTCCATGTCCCCTGATTCAATTTTTTTTCCGACTTAAGTAGTAAGCATGTGGGTTGAACTTTATCGTGTTCTTAATGAACTTTATTATTATTATTATCTTCTACTACATGCATTTTTTAAATTAGTCATATTATATAATAATATTATTTTAGTGGTGTACCAAAATTGTTGCCACATTCTTGCTTGGACGACCTTCAAGGATGTGCATATTTGTGATTTTCTAAGAGAGTGGTGAGGTTTGCACTTTTCTTTTTGGTTATAGGAATTTTGCATGTTGAATAGTTATTTTAAGTTATTGACATAAAAAAAAAAAAAAGCTGATGTGAGACCCATTGATGTAAATATTTCTGGTGGTTATACATCTCTCTCTAAAATGTCTCAATCTCTCAAATCCTAATTCTTCCCAAGCCTTGTTTGGTTAACTCGATATTCACATTTAAAAAAAAAACCTTAGGATAGTGTTAAAAACTGAACATGATGGCATGTTGTTTTCTTAGTTTGGCGCAGTTGTTAGATACTCTAAACAAACAATATTATTATTTTTATAACAGTATGTTTTTATTGTATTATACAATTGTAGGAAGCTGTGGAGAATATGGTTGTAATTGCTTCTCAAATGACAGATGAATCTATAGAGGCTCCAGAGATTGATGTTGCTCATATTTACCTTCAAGTCGTTGGAGTGGAGCCGAAAAAGTGGCGATACAACACTTTTTCCCATTACAATACTTTATTTGATGAGCGGTTGAGGGAGGAGTTGTAGGAAATTCAAGAAAATTTGCACAAAAAAAATGAAGAGATACAACAAAAGAATGAAGAGATATAAAAACAAATTGAAGAGATGAAAAAAAGAGAAGAAGAAAGACTGAAAAGAGAGGATGAAATGTAACATAAGATTTTATAGATGGAGCAAATTATGTGTGTTATATCCCAGCTTCATCTATTTATCAACCTTCGCTGTAATATCCGTCATTCCGATTAGTATGCTCAATTCTATTCCCAAGCTGTGAGGAATTATAGCTAGTCGTCTAGCATTGTAATACCGTGGGAATCCATGTGTCATCTCCACAGGAGTGGTCTGATTCTATTGATCAATAGGAGTCATTCTCCACTAAAAGTATGAAGTTTAAAAGAAAATCAGAATAGTTGTGTTGTTTGATTGAATGGTTGATCGTTTGAAATGTTTTAAAATAGAAAGACAATTGCCGGGATTTTTGTGGTTCCACTCACTTTGATCGTGCAAGTCCCACCTCTTATTTTATAAACTCATCTAGGAACCATTGAGAAACGGTCGTCAATGGAGGATTTATCTGAATGCTCTTAGAAAATAAAGATGATCGAGAAATACTAAACATTTGTTCTCAATTAAAACGAACCCTTAGTTGGCATTATGACCGGGCTAACAACGGTACCGGAATATCTCGTTAACACGTTGTCAAGAATTTGCCCAACTAATGGTTTAAAACCTTCTACACAAGTGATCAATATTACACAATCCGCTTAAAATCAATAATAGAGGGATTGAGGGACTTTACCTTGACGGTGAGTTTCCGATGATCCCAAAGAAGAGGGGTTTAGAACTCCATAAATTTATATGAATGATTAAAGTTGAAGAACAATTAATCATAAAAATGTGGATCTTGAAGAAATCAGTTAACTTGTAAACCGAGAATGAGGAATATATAATACGAAGATTTAAAGTAGAACAAATATTTATGCCAAGATTGCAAACTCTCTAATCCGAAACTTCTAAAAAGAAAGGAAATCTGAAATCTGGATCTACAAAGTACCACACGAGAAGATGGAAAAAAACTATTATTACTTAAAACCCTAGAATTGAAGAACTAAAACTAAAGAAAGAGAAAACTAAAACTAAAGGAAAAGGAAACTCCCGAATACTTGTGTCCTCCTCCTTTTATAGCCCCCTCCAAAGTGATTTTTCCATTTTGACCCGCTACGAAGTGCACCTCGCGCATGGATTGAATTCCCGACAATTCCCGCAAGCCATAAGTCTCACGGCAGGTGGACTTAAGTCCTACCGGTAGGAGTTGCTCACTGCCACTTTTCCAGCAAGTGCTACCGGTAGGACTTTAAGTCCTACCGGTAGGACTTGTCCACTGCCAGTTTTTCAGCAAGTTCTACCGGTAGGACTTTAAGTCCTACCGGTAGGACTTGTCCTCCTATTTCTGCGCTTCTCTGGGTTCCCGAGACTTCGTCAATGCTCACCCACATCTACATTGCTCATTAGCTTCCCGAGCTTACATTCTTGTGCACTTACGCTTAAACCTAAAAGACTCCGCACAAGTCCGAAACACGTAAGAGATTAGCACTGCTCTTATGCCAAATGAGCATATCAAGGGTTTAAATGTGTTCCGATTCCTCTTATAATTATCACTAAACGTGTATTCATCACACTCCTCATCCTGCATCTTGCTAGTCCCTAGCAAGATTTAGAATGAAACTACCCACTAGGCATGAACCTAAATGTACTTGCAGATAATATAGCTTTGCAAAATCTCAAAACAACACTTATGGAATAAAGAATTTCACCCACTTTGGTACACACCAGCATGACTCAATTACCCAACCACATTCTTCCACAATGAGTATTGTAACATGCAAACACAAAATTGGTTATTCGATTAGGGATTGTGGATTTAAGAAGTGCAAGATAGTCATGCTTGCAATGAACTGTAATGATCAAAATAGCACGAATCATATAGCATAAAACATGTAACCATCATGCATATCTAAAGGAACAGAAAACACAAGTCGAATCAAAGGGGTCTTAACAGTTTGTAATGACCATGGGTTTAATGAAAGAAAAGGGAAAAATCAAAACGGGTGTTGGCATGACATGGCTAAGGTCTACTACCCGATTGCCAACACCACCCTAGTACAGCCTAGTGCAGCTATGTAGTGTCATCCTCATCCTCATCAGAGGAGAATGCGTCCTCATCCACGCAATGTCACCCTTTCGACTCTCCTCTAAACTGAGAGGTAGCATCCGCATCGCTGGCTCACCATGAAGATGTGGTTTCAAGCCCGGCAAGACGCCGGTCCAAATGGGCTTCTCGGCTACAAGGATACACTTGAATCACCCTTGATCCGCCTCGCTCCATCCCTTCTTCAAAGGCGATGTGCCTACAAAGCCGGAACCTGGGAAGAAGTGGTCCCAAGAGTAGGGGCTGGAGGCACTGGTGGCTGTGGCCTAGTAGAGGCTGCCCTACTTACAAGGTCTAGTCGTGACCGCTTCCCGCCAGGTAGTCACTCTTTCTTTAATCAGCTCTGTCCCGCTTCTTCTACAATACCGGTCACAGTTTAGGAACTGAATATTCTGCCTGGTTCCATCAATAAAAACTCTCTCATCGCTAATTGTTACAGATCACTATTAGTGCATAACTCAATAAGCTTTCCACTATAACCTCATATAGCAATCGAACTGTTTGATCGAAGCTTTTCACAAACTCAGTTTGGCCAAACACGATCAGGGACATCTTGTTCATCAGTATGTATTCGGCTTCAACTTTCCAGGGATAAATTCTTGTCTCATAAATCCACTCATGGGTACAGGATGGGTGCACATAGCTTCAGTTAAAAGCTGGGCATCGAAACTAGTAATGGCCCTGAGTGGATATGGCCGGTCTGATGCGTCAGGACGAACATAATGCAAGTGTATGCTATCGAGTCAGAGTAATGTAATGAAGCTGCTCCCATCACTGAGGTTTCCAACATAGAATCGACCCGCTGATTTTCCTTCAAATTGGAGTAGAACTCCCGAACAACTGAAGGTAAATACCCTCTATCTCCTGAGTGCACAAAGTGCATATTTTGCTCCTGTATAATTACCCTGATGGGGTGAGTATATAAAAATGTTTCTAGATTGACGCCCCTCTCGCATCGGAAACCTCTATTTGCCATTAACTGAACCCATTCTGTGCTCACTCCTAATCTTCTAAGCAAACATACCTCAATCTCCTCATCGACACTCGCATAGATCCTCACTTTCTCGAAGAGGATATAACCTTCGGCTTTCCTTTTCTCTTTCACCGTCGGGGTGGCATCGGCTTTTTCTTCTTCACCGCCTGTCTGATGTAGGAACTCGATGCCTTCCCTTCCTCAGATTTCGAATCGTGCCATGGAGATGGCGATGATAGCGATAACGGCCTGTATGGCCTGGGCAAATAATCATATCCCAAGACTCGCCGACACCGGGCCGCCCCCGTACATCTAATGCAGTCTCGCCCATATGGACAAGATGTTTCATCCAACAATCACAAAGTGACAAAGAAGAAATCAACCAAATAGGTCCATATCTCATCAAAGAAAAGCAAATAATGTTAGTGGAGAGTGGTACAACTTTTACCACGTGCAAACACCGACCGCAGTGTAATCAATCTGATCCGACTGGAACCCGCAGAGAGCACCGAGCTTGGAAACGCTTCAGCAGGAGCACACTCTGGCCAGGCTCAACTCAGGACTAGTATAAATCAAATGGAACATGAAGAGGCAACCCATTTTTTGGGTTACAAAGACCATTCCTCGCCTCTCTTTCGCTTCGATCCTACCCCAGAGACTTAAAGTCCGACCTAGTAGACTTTGCTAATTGTCATTTGTCAAGTCCTACCTAGAGGACTTAAAGTCCGACCGGTAGGACTTTGCTACGGGTTGTTTTTTTTTTTTTTTTTTTCTTTTTTTTTTTTGAATATATATATAATGAATATATATATATATTTTTCACTCAGGAATGGTGGTGCCTTTCTTATTCAGTTCAATCAAAGATATCTACTTCTCTTGTTCGTATCTCCACCGATCGTATTTGTAGACTTTGCACTATAACTATCCTGGGATGTCTTCCAACTCTCCATGAGAATCACTGCTGTTCCATGAATTCGGATTCCTAAGGTTCGAATAAACTTGACAACTGAAAGCTCAAAATGGGTGCAAGGGTTGAGACTCTACAAATCCACGGGTATGCACAGAATGATGGCCTCTAATCATTTTCCACTTATGCAAGGTGTTCCATAAAGACTATGATGCATGAAATTCACATGACCAGCTAAAATGATGCACAATTGGAAACAATCACAGTAAGATCGAGAATTCCCTGGGCCATAAGTCCTGTAGGCGCTTATAAAACAGAATGCAAGGAAACAACTCACGTAAGAATATGAGGCTCGTTGTGTGCTTGTTAAGATGCACATGCAAGATGATGTGGAGAGTATATGAGATCAAGTGGGTATGTACAAGCAGACGTAAAACAGAATATGCCCAAAAAGGCAAATTTGAAAATTAACGACGAACATATAACGAGCGCATAGTTACGCTCAACCAAGTGTACACCTACCCCCATTAATAAAACAAGCATTGTCCCCAATGCATGAAACTAAGGTACTCTACACAACAAGATTGGAGGACTCACGTAAAACAAGAGCCCCATGATTTTTTTTTTTTTTTATATGTTATGGAAAAGAAAAAGGAAGCACAGAATGAAGTAAAATAATAAAAACAAAAAAGCAAGAACAAAAATAAAAGCAAAACTATTTACAACAATTTGAGAGTGATGTTACTTTGAAGGGAGTTTTGCAGAGCGGGTCTACCAAATCTTCACGGTGTTTCGTGATTAAAATGTTCAAGGAACGGCTCGAGGCGTGGCCATTCACCTCGGCTGAAAGTGTCCTGTCCGATTTTCAATTTCCACCGCCCATATGGATAGACCACCTTAACAATGAAAGGGCTACCCATCGAGAGCGAGCTTTCCAGAAATAGATGTAATCGAACTATACAGTAAGCACTTTCCCGATCGGGTTCAAAAGATTTCGCAATGGATTTGTCGTAATGACTTGAGCCGCTCCTGTAAATTCCAGCGATACGACTCCTCCGCAAATCCTTCTTCAAGTTCATTTAATCGCACAAACGCCGCTACCCGCTTGAGCGATCAGAGTTAAAAGTTCGAATAGCCCACAAGCCCTGTTCCATCTCTACCGCAAATGGCAAGCCTCGCCATAAATCCAGCTCTTATATAGAGACATACCAAGGACAAGCTAAAAGAAAGATGGTATGCCCATAGAGCATCGGTAAGACGGAGTGACTTTTTCGATTCGGGCAAATCGCCTTTCTAAAATGTGTTTTATCCCTATCGCTAGCTCGCCGACTCCATCGGGTCCAGGGGTGGTGTCGTAGATACTTTATGGGTGACTCCATATTTTTTTAGCAGATTTTCAAAAGATCGATTGCAAAAGTGGAGTCCACCATCACTAATAATCGCTCGAGGCGTTCCAAAACGAGAAAAAATATGTTCCTTTATAAATTTCAAAACAACCTTACGGGTCATCGGGTTCTCGAACCGCTCAACCCACTTAGATACATAGTCAATGTGACAACAAAATGTAGAGATAGCCACAAGAAGGGGGAAAAGGCCCCATGAAGTCATCAATACCCCAACAATCAAAGATTTCAATGATCGTAATCAGTAAAGAGGCATCATGTTTCGCTTTTGTTACCCCTCCTAATTGTCAGACACTGAGCACACGCTTTTGCGTAAATCAAAACAATCTTTAAATAGAGTGGGCCAATAAAACCCAGCTTGCAAAATCTTGTCTGCTGTTTTTCGGGCGGAGAAATGTCCTCCGCAAGCTTCGGAATGGCAAAAGTTAAACTGCACCAAGCCATCATTCGCACACATCTTCTCATTATTTGATCTCGACAAGATTTAAATAGATATGGATCATCAAAATAGTATTTCTTAATATCCGTCAAAATTTCTTTTCTGCTGAGAAGTCCATTGAGCTGAATTTGGCCGCGACTAGGTAATTCACTATGTCACAAGTACTACCTGCACGTACAAGAGCAAAAAAGTTGCTCATCAAGAAAGCTATCACCTACGGGTATGCCAATGTGAGCCTGATTCCGAACTAATCGAGATAGGTGGTCCGCATCACGCTCTCAACCCCCTTTTATCTTTGATGGTTAAGTTGAATTCTGGATGTATAAAATCCACCTAGTCAACCTTGGTTTCAGATCCCGCTTAGAGAGCAAGTATTTCAAAGCCGCATGATCTCAGAAGATGGTCGCTGTGGGAGCCAACAATATATGACCCGAATTTTTCAGAGCAAAGACAACTGCTAGAAACTCTTTTCTCGTGGTTGTATAGTCGGGTTCGGCCGAGTCTAGTGTCTTACTAGGCATAGTAAATGACAAAAGCCTTTGTCCTCCCTCCGTCCTAACACACTCTATGGCATAATCGCTAGCATCGCATTATGATCTCAAATCGGGAGGTCCCAATCTAGAGACCGCATGATCGGGGTGATACTAGCATTACTGAGCTTAGCAAAGCAAAGGTCACAAGCTTTAGACCATGTGAAAGGGACATCTTTAGCAAGTAGCAGAAGTACATAAGGGCTTCAAGATAAAGACTAAAATCTTTTATAAACCTTCGATAAAAACCAAGATGGCCTGAGAATGACCTTATGTTCTAACACACTTAGGAGTGGTGGAGGTTAAATCAATTCAACTTTTGGCCTTATCAACTCGATTCCATCTTTTGATACAATGTGGCCTAAAACACCTCTTGTGTTACCATGAAGTGACATTTCTCCCAATTTAACACAAGATTTTTCGACACCCTCTCCAAACCTTACGTAGGTTCTAAAACAATTTCAAATGAGTCACCAAAACTGAGAAATCATCCATGAAAAAAAATCTCCAATATACTTTATCATGTCACCGAAAAATACCACTACAATCAAGGTTCCGGTGCATTGCACACCCAAAAGGCATTTTCCTAAAGGCGAAGGTACCAAAAGGGCAAGTAAATGTAGTTTTTCGATCTTCTAAAGCTATCTCAATTTGATTGTACCCTGAGTACCCATCAAGAAAACAATAAAATTCATGCCCTGCAACTCGCTCTAACATCTGATCCACAAATGGAAGAGGAAAATGGTCTTTCCTAGTACCTGCATTAAGTTTCCTATAATCTATGCACACCCTCCATCCTGAGGTGACACGAGTAGGAATAAGCTCATTCATTGGCACCATCGTGACTTTAATTTAGGCACTACCTGTGTCGACTAACCCACTTTACTATCTCGCAATAGGGTAAATAACTCAAAAAAGTTTTAAAACTCCTTCTTCACCACTTCTTTCATTATTGGGTTCAATCGCTCTCGTATTGCCTGTAAGGTTTAACATCCTCTTCTAAGTGAATTTTATGTGTGCGCATCAAGGACTAATTCTCATCTGCAATTGTCCAACCTAAAGGTACTGCGGGTTTTCACATTTCCAAAAAGTTGAGTTTCTTGAGGTCACGTCTAATGAGGAAGATATGATTATCGGAAAGTGTCCCGTCCCTAAGAATGCATATTTAAGATGTATCGCAAAGGTTTTAGCTCAAGCTTAGGTGCCTCCTCAGAAGGTAATGTCTTATCCTCATTTGGCGGCAAGGTTCAAATTCTTAGGTGCCCACCCATAAACTTCTAAATACATCTATGCTCAATTATCGAAAGGAGAAACTCTGACTCCAAAGTGGTCACTCATCCCAATTCGGGCCGACTCGTACATGACTTAAGAGGATCATCATGTGAGACATTATCCAGATATTTTGTACCACTAATAACCATGTTAATTTCACTAATATCTTCTTCATCTCCCATTCCTTTGAGTACATTGAAAATATTCGCATTAATAAATATGTTCCCAAATGAAAGTGTCATTAGGCCTCCCCTACAATGTATGATGGCATTAGCAGTTGCCAAGAATGGTCGACCAAGAATTACAGGGAACTGAGTTCCTTGGTTCTCTACCGGTTGAGTGTCAAGTACCACAAAATCGACAGGGAAATAAAATTTGTCCACTTGGACCAAGACATCCTTCACTATTCCCCTAGGAATTTTGACACTACGGTCAGCCAATTGAGGGTGATATTGGCTACTCTAATTCTCCTAACCCTAGGTCCACATATACTGAGTAAGGCAACAGATTAACACTTGCCCCTAAATCCACTAAAGCATGCCCCAACTTGGAATTTCCAACTACTATTGTAAAACCCCAACCTGATTGAATGTTATAATAGTAGTTTTTGAACTGATTAGAGGTCCAATGATAGAAACGAGGGTAGATTAGAATTTAGAATGCTCCGGACGTCATTTGGACATGAAGTGGAATTTTCGAAAATTGTAACCGAATGCCCTAAGGAATAATGATTTTTCTTATTATATCCGAATGGAGGGGTTTGCAAAGGAATTTGTAAGAAATTTCGCTCTAAGTGACTTTGAACCGATATTTAGAAGAGAATAGGAGATTAAGTGAATAGTGATTTCTGATCGAAAATGGGCCTGAAATTTTTCTAAATTGCCGAAAATGCTAAAATGTCTGTAATATATCATAAAGACTAACGAAACTGAAATAAAGTGAAACGGAGTCCGCTTTTGGATAGTTTCCGTGCAGATCCGAACGCATCTCGTAATACGCTATTGTCCATTTCCGATTTAATGATTTTAAACTGATTTCAGATTTCGTTCTAACTAATCGTGAAGGATTTAATTGAATATTTCATGGTCAATTTGAAGTTTAGACGACTATAGAATATTTTTGACGCTTAATCAAAAGATAAAAGCAAGATAAGACAAAAGGAATAAAAACTGGACAAATGGAGATGTTTTCTATGAGAGCCAATCAAAACATTTCTTAAGGGCTAAGTTAGGCTCAGGATCATTAGGAATGGACCAATGAGGTTCATGGGCTCAAATGCAATAAAATAAGTTGATTGGCAATATAAAAGAAATGGGAGGACCAAATTGTAATTTAAGGTTAGATTATTTAAATGGGGAGACAACCAAAATAATTCATTTGGTCTCTCAAAAAGTTAAGGCACCCGTATGGAGGAGAAAAGGGAGAAGAAGAGAGGAAGAAGAGGAAGAAGAGGAAGGAGAAGAAGGAGAAGGAACAAAAGGTATGTTTTTTTTGTATGGAATCAAGTGTCTTTTGGATGTCTAGGTTATTGGTGTGATTGCTAGGGTTTTCTATGGAGATTGGTTTGTTCCAAACCTAGGGTTTTGGTCGAGAGATCACAAACCCCTCGAATTGTCGAGGTTTTGTGGATAAAACCCCAATCGGGGGTATTTAAGGTTGAATCATGATGAATTTGATATGAAATTGAGAAAGAAATGGATTAGGTTAGGGTTTTGAGCCAAAATCAAGGAGTAAGGGTTAGGTTTGATAGTGAATTGTGTGTGTGTTATGTTGAAATGGGTATAATGCATCAGATTTAATGTTTAGAGTGAAAGAAAAAATGGAAGACAAACATGATTTTGGTCAATTCTTGGGCAGCAAAGCCTGGTACAGGAAATGTCCTGTTTTCTGTTTTGACCAGTTTTGGTATTTTGGCCATAACTTACTCAATTTTGATCCGATTTGAGTGATTTAAGTGGCTACGTAAAATAGAATTGAAGGAGAACAAAACTTAAGAAGAATGTATCGCCAAATCCTGATCCTAAGTGGCCTAAATATTCACTCAAAGTAGGACCATGTGCAAGCCAAATTCTGGTTCAGTTTTCAACATAGATTAGCCCGGTTATTTGATCGTAAAGTGAGTTTCGTTCGAATTGGTGATTCCAATTGAATAGAACCCTTAGCACCTTAGCTTTAAATGAGTATAAGGACATAGTGTCAAAATATGAAGTCAAGACCTCGGAAAAAATGAGTAATACAAATTGTCACTAGAAAATCGTAGAATGACTAGTTGGCATGAAAAATGCCATAACTTAGTTTGATGATCCGATTGATTGATCTCCAATTTAAGTAAATAGATTCCTAGAGGAATAAGAATATAGGAATGAGTGTTTATGGTGGATTAAATGGAAATTATGGTTAATGTAATTGTGATTTTCTTGGAAAAGGTGAAAAGGACTATCGGACGGGAACGGGAACTCAACGGGAAGCAAGCGGGATTGAGCGGTGAACTGTGAGTGTAAAAATGATGTTTTGCAAATTGAGTTTTAAAAGTGAATTATTTTGATGTTAAAATGAAAAGTTTAATGTAAATGTTTATATTGCCTAAATGAAAAGTTTTGATGTAAAATGCAAAATTTAATGTACATGTTTATATTGCATCAATATATATATATATATTTATATTAAATTATATATATGCATATGTTAAGGCATTATGAAAGTTTAAAACGTGTAAATACGCATATGTATATTTGCATATATATATGAGTTTTCATGATAAAGTAAAGGATTTAAATGGATTTATAAACGAGTTTGATAAATGTTTTACCGATGGTTACCCTAACTCCCATATGACTCGTTATGACCGGAGCATCTACGAGGTACCTTAAGCGGTAAGGATTTAGAGGGTAAAGTTATAGGTTACTAATCGAGGGAGGGAATTAGGTGTCTAGAGTAATATCCTTACACGATAAAGTACTATGATCGAACTCTATGCAAAGCGTGAGTTTCTCCGCAAATGAGTGGTTATGACTGAATGTGACTGCCCTCACCGTCGCATCTTAAACCGGTTTCTGCGGTGTTTATTCCCCTGGGTTCCATCAGAAAGAATGAAAGAAAGAAATAAAGAAAGAAAGTTTAAGGTATAAATGCTTAAAGCATAAATGGATTTTAAATGCATAAGTATTTATGGAAAGAAAGTTTAAGGCATAAATTCTTAAAGCATAAATGGATTTTAAATGCATAGTATTTATGGAAGAAAGTTTAAGGCATAAATTCTTAAAGCATAAATGGATTTTAAATGCATAAGTATTTATTGAAAGAAAGTTTAAGGTATAAATGTTTTAAAGCATAAAGCCCGATTTTAATGGTATAGGAGTATTTATGGAAAAGAAAGTTTAAGGCGTAAATGTTTAATGTATAAATGGATTTAATTGTATAAGTATGTATTATTTTGATATGCGAAAATGTTATATAAATGAAAATGTACACTCAACAGGCTCGTTTAGCTCCTCTTTTCCATATGTTTCAACAAATCTTTTCGGGACTGAGACGGTGCATCGGTAGAGTACCCTCTGTGCGATGAGTCGGTATCGAGGAGACGACGCATGTGGCTACGTGAAAATAATTTGCATATTGTATATGTGAATATTTTGTCATGTTTGATAAAATTATGCATGGAATTGAAGAAGGTTTAAATGTTTTGATGATTTGAAAAATAAATGTATATATATGTATATTGTCTTTATTGGGTTGTGGACGAGTCCTAATATGGAAGTTGATGAATTGAAGTTTAGAAGTGTTTTTAAATGTTTTCATCAGGTTTGTAAATTTAGGAAAGTCAGAAAAGCAGAGAAACTGCAGCCGATTTTCTGAAAAAATCTAAGTGTTGGAAAAGAAAAGAAAAAGAAATTTTTTTAGCACTTAAACCCCAGCATTATTTTAAAGATATGTGAAAATTGTAAAGGGGTTCGCTCCACGGATTTTTAATTTATGGTTTAAGGAAAAGTTTACATGTACGTTGGAGTGCGGGAGGTCCCCTCGGGTTCATGAGATTGTCAGGGTCGGATCCTTCAACGTAATTATCGAACGGGTTTGAAAATGTTAAAGATTTGAAAATTTTTATTTTTATATGATTGTTTAATGTTTTCTTTTTAAGATTTCATAAAAAAATTTAATTTATGTGATTTAAAATCATATATGCATTACATGACATATTAATTTTGAATTCCGAGAAAAATGCGTCAGTGGGTAGGCCACTACCTGAGAGAGCTCTGAGCGTGAGTACCACCGCTTTAAGGAACATGTTTTATGAATGCGTGTGTTTCCTCCACACTTCTTGATCTGCTGAGTAGCCACCTCCTCCGAGGTTGTAGAGGACGAGATACCTTTAGACGGATGGCTCGGATGTTAGCCTGACATTTAATCGGCCAGTGGCCAGACGGTGTCCATTGAGAGGGTAAAGGAAATTAGAGCAAGAAATTATGACGGTATAGGAGATCTGAAGGCATGGTCGTGGCTAGAGGGTAATGAGATGGTTAATTGAAAATGCATGGGTTTAATTTAGTTTAAGTGGATAATGACATTAAGTGAATTGTTAATAGTAATTGTTGAAAGAAAATGGAAGGAAATTAGAGACATAATGATGAATGTGCAGGTGGGATTTTGCCACCTTTAGGAAAGTATGGAAAGAGAGTTGATTGTTCAACGGTGATTGTTGGAGGCTAGGAGTTTTGGCAGACTTGATGGTATTAGATATCCATGACTTTGATGTTATATTAGGCATGGATTTACTATCTAGACATCATACTACAAAGGATGTTTATAGGAAAGAGGGATTGAGTTCTATAAGCCCAGAGGAAGACGGGGTTGTTTTATGTGGGTTCTGGAAAATACTACCTGATAATATAACAGTTATGTGTGGGCTAGTAAAATACTTTGAAAGTTATATTAAGGTACCTGGCTTATGCTATTGAGGTGAGGAATGGTAGTCGAATGGAAGATATTCGATAGTCGAATAATTTGGGATGTATTTCGAGAGGATTTTCTAGGTGTATAAAAAAAATGGTGAAAGTTTAAGATTGTATATTGATTCTGAGAGTTGAATAAAATTAATCATAATCAACACCCATTTACGGATTGATGATCTTTTGATCAATTACGAGGGAAGCGGTATTTTTGAAAATGGATCTAGCTCGGAGTTCACAATCGATTAAAGATTAGGTCGAGAGGATGTTCCTATGACAACTTTGAAAACAACGGTATAGGCATTATGAGTTTTTTAATTCATGGCCTAGTTGGACTAACTTATATTGTGGCTTTATGGATCTTATGAATAGGATCTTTCGACCTTATTTAGATGGAGTTTGTTATAGTATTCATTGATGGCATTTTAATCTATTTAGCGTGTGAAGATCATGCAGGAGCATCTAGTAAATTCTATTTGCTGAGTATGCCAAACTTAGTAAATTCTAGTTAGGATTTAGAAGCAGTGTTGCCTTTAGAATAGTTCGATGAAGGGGTTCTGTTGTCCTCGAAAGATTGAGAAAATTGTGGCCAGAAAATACCTCTGAATGTGCCAGGAATCTGAGTTTTCTGAGTTCAGCGGTGTGCTCGGAAGGTTGTTAAGGGATTTTTTCAAAGTTAGCGGATCCTTTGACTAAATTGACGAGGAAAGATGAAAAGTTTGTATGGTAAGAGACATGTCGGAAAAGATTAGATGAACTAAAGGGATGAAGCCTTAGCCACAGTTCTTACAAGATTAAAATCCCGAGAGCGAGAAGGATATACGGTATGTTGTGATGGCTACGTGGAGCTTAGAGGAGTGAGTTAATGTGACATGAAAATGTGATAGCATATGATTTAAGGCAATTGAAAAAGCATGAAGCGGAAATTATACGAGACATAACCTAGAGTTGGTTTGTTGTAGTCTTTGCTCTACGTATATGGAGGCATTCTTGATATGGAGTTGCATGTAAAATTTTTGCAAATCAAGAGACATGTAATATTTATTCACATAGAAAAAGTTAAATATGAGACGGAGGAGATGGGTTGAACTCATTAAGGATTATGAGTGCACTATTGAGTACCATGGGGAAGTATTAATGTAATGTACAGTGCTCTTAGTAGGAAGCCCTACGGGTTCATATCTCACCCACAAAAGGTTGTGTACCTCCACAGATTTATGGAATTGGGGTCTTTAGGTGCGGACTAGAATTGTGAGATATTAGTCATGCTAATAGACAAGGTAAGGGAGTATAAGGCTCGAATCGATCATGATTAAATTGAAAAGGGAAGGCGAGTGCAGGCGAGTTAAAAGGATTTTGAAATGCGGGCGTATGGTATAGTGATGATAGGTCACGGGTTATGTGTCTTAGATGTGGGAAGATTAAAGAAATAAATTATGGGAGAGGCTCACTCTTCTACATAGGCGTGCATCAGGAAACACTAAAATGTATCATACCTAGGGGAATACTAAAGGTGGAGGTATAAAGAAAGATGTTGGAGATTTGTTTCATGTCTCATTGTCAAAAGTTAAGGTTGAGCATCAAAGATTTGCAGGTTCTTATAGTCTCTTGATCCTGGTGGAAGATGGGAGAATCATGAAATGGATTTTTTATTTCCACTTTGCCGGAGTGGTTATGGCGTGATAGGTGATTGTGGATAGATTGTGAAATCGGTCGATTTCTCTTTATGGAAGAAATATGTTGACTTAGTTGAGAGAAGTTGGTTGGGTTGTATATAAAGAGATTGTACGACTTCACGGATGACCCGATCACGGAAAGGCCATACGGACATTGGAAGTTATGCTGAGGCGTGTGTTAGAGTTTAAAGGAAGTTAGGAAAGACATTTACCATTAATGGAGTTTTCCTCTGATAATAGTTATCATGCGAGCATTGAAATGGCGCCTTATGAGGCTATGGAAGAGGAGTGTGGGACTCCATTATATTTGGGGATGAGGAAAGGGAGAAAATTTTTAGGTTCATAGAATTGTTCGAGACTGACGGATAATGTTAAGGATTATCGGTGATAGATTAAAGATAGCTCGAAGATTGATAGAAAGGTATGTTGATAACCCGGAGATTTGGAATTTTAGGTGGGGGATTAGGTATAAGGCATTAAATGGGAGTGATTAGAGTGAAGAAAATGGAAGAATAAAATAGAACATGGTTTGTGCATAATTAAATTTAAAATGATGAGAGGGTTGGTAGTTTAGTAATTTTCCATTGTTTGGGAAATCCTAGGTTTACCTCACGGTTTTGGTCAGGTTCTGAGTGCCCTTGGATTAAATTGCACTTGATCTGACTTTTCATCCATAGGCGGATGGCCAGTATGAGAGGACTATCTGAGACTTTAGAGGATATGCTTAGGGCATGTGTTATGGAGTTTAAAGGAAATTTGGGACACCATCTACCTGAGGGAGTTTGCATACTATATGATGTCAGACCGTCATTGGTATGGCCCATATGAGGCTCTTTATGGACTAAAATGTCGAGACTCCGATTATGTTAGGGCGAGGTAGGTGAAGGAAATTAGTAGGTTCGAAATTGTCGAGTGACTTGTGATAAGGTCGAGGTTATAAGGGATAGATTGAAAATTACCTGGTAAATGAGAAAAGTTATGCGGACAATCGCCGTAGGACTAGAGTTCGAGTGGGGGGACATGATATTTTTGAGGATTTCCCCATGGAAGAGGCGTACTCAGATTTGGGAAGCGTGATGGCCGGAGTCCACGATATATTGAGCCATCTGAGGATTGTTGAGAGGATTGGAGGGTGGCATATCGATTGGAGTTGCCATCGAGGCCTCGATCGCGTTCACGATGTTTTCCATGTTTCTATGCTTGCAGTATATGCTAGACCCTTCACATGTATTGTAGACAACGGTGGAAATACGGGAGAATTTGACTATCTGAAAGAGGAACTAGTGCGAGATCCTCGGTAGTCGAAACAAGTTCTCAGCAACAAGACTATTCCATTGGTGAAGGTGTGTGTAGAGTATAAATACGGTGGGAAGCTGCATGGGAGCATGGGGAGCGGATGAAGAGGCATTATTCCCATCCTGTTTGGTGCGGTGCGAATGTTTTAATTTCGAGGATGAAATTTTATAAGGAGGGTGATTGTAAAGCCCAGACGATTGAATGTTATAATAGTAGTTTTGAGCGATTAGAGATTGGAGTATTAGAAGCGAGGAGTAGATTAGAATTTAGAGATGCTCAGGACGTCGTTTGGACATGAAGTGGAATTTTCGAAAATTGTAGTAGAGATACTTACTAGGAATAATGAAAGTTTTCTTATTATATCAGAATGGAGAGTTTGAGAATTTGTAAGAAATTTCAGTTCCTATGACTTTGGCCCGATATTTAAGAGAGAGATAGGAGATTTAAGTGAATAGTGATTTCGGATTTGAAAATTCGAGGGCTGCGTTGGAAATTTTTGGAATTAGTAGAAAATACGAAAATGTCGAATATCCATAAAGACTAACGAAATTGAAATAAAGTGAAAGCAGTCAGTTTGGATAGTTTAAATTGATCGACGTGGTCGAGAGTAATAATACGCTATTGTCTGGATTTGAGTTTTAATGATTTTTAAGTAGATTTGTTGATTTCAAAGCACAGGAATCCTTGATTTAATTAAGGCCTGTAGTCCAATTTGGAAGTTTAGGCTTGACCATAGAATATTTTGACGTTTAATCGGTATAAAACGATATATAAGACAAAAGGAATAAAAATACGTGGAAATGGAGATATTTTCTTATGAGAGCCAATCAAAACATTCTTAAGGGCTAAGTTAGGGTTTGTGACTCATTAGAATGGACCGATAGGGTTCATGGGCTCAAATGCAATAAAATAAAGTTGATTGTAATATAAAGAAATGGAGGACCAAATTTGCAATTTAAGGAAAGTTAGATTATTTAAATGGAGACAACCAAAATAATTCGTTTGGTGCTCAGGGTTAAGGCACCCGTATGGAGGAAAAGGGAGAAGAAGAGAGGAAGAAAGAGGAAGAAGAGAGGAAGGAGAAAGAAGGAGAAGAACAAAGGTATGTTTTTTTTTGTATGGAATCAAGTGTCTTTTGGATGTCTAGGGTTATTGGTGTGATTGCTAGAGGTTTTTCTATGGAGATTGGTTTGTTTCCAAACCTAGGGTTTTAGTTGAGAGATGCACAAGCCCTTGAATTGTTGATTTTGTGGATAAAACCCACAATTGGGGTATTTAAGAGTTGAATCATGATGAATTTGATAGAATTGAAAGAAATGGATTAGGTTAGGGTTTGACAAAATCAAGTGAGTAAGGGTTAGGGTTTGATAGTGAATTGTGTGTGTTATGTTGAAATGGGTATAATGCATCAGATTTAAGTGTTTAGAGTGAAGAAAAAATGGAAAACAATAGCATTTTGGTCGATTTTAGGCATGATCTCAGTACAGGAAATGTCCTGTTTTCTGTTTGACCAGTTTGGTATTTTGGCCTGCTTATAATGTTGATCCGATTTGAGTGATTTAAATTGGCTACGTAAAATAGAATTGAAGGAGAACAAAACTTAAGAAGAATGTATCATAAATTCACAGTCCTAGAAAGTAGCTAAATATTCACTCAAAGAGTAGGACCATGTATAGAAGCCAAATTCTGGTTCAGTTTTGAACATAGATTAGCCGATTTATTTGGACGTAAAGTGAGTTTCGATTACTCAGGGTGGTGATTCAATTGGAATGGGAGCCTTAGCCTTAGCTTAAATGAGTATAAGGACATAGTGTCAAAATATGAAGTCAAGACCTCGAAAAATAGGTAATACAAATTGTCACTAAGAAAATCGGTAAAATATTAGTTGGCATGAAAATGCCATAACTTTAGTTTGGATGATCCCAGATTGGATTGATTCCAATTCCTAAGTAAAATAGATTCCTAGAGGAATAAGAATATAGGAATAGTGTTTATGGTAAGTTAAATGGAAATTATGGTTAATGTGTAATTGTGATTTTTTCTTGGAAAAGGTGAAAGGACTATCGGATAGGGGCAGGAACTCGGCGGGAGCAAGCGGGTTGAGCGGTGAGAGCGTGAGTGTAAAAATGATGTTTTAGTGAGTTTTTAAAAGTGAACTATTTTGATGTTAAAATGAAAAGTTTTAATGTAAAATATTTTATATTACACAAATAAAGTTTTGATGTAAATGCAAATTTAATGTACATGTTTATATTGCATCAATATATATATATTTATATTAAATTATATATGTATGCATATGTTAAGGCATTATAGAAGTTTAAAAGCATTAAATAATGCATATGTATATTGCATATATATGAGTTTTCATGATAAAGTAAAGGATTTAAATGGATTTATAAATGTAGTTTGATAAATGTTTGCGATGGTTACCCCAACCACAATATGGTATTATAGGCGATGTCGGTAAAGTCACGTAGCGTGTAAGGATTTAGGGTAAAGTTATAGGTTACTAGCGGGGAGGGAATTAGATTGTCTAAGAGTAATATCCTTTACACGTGATAAAATCTTATGGCCCGGAGACCTATCTGGCGTGAGTTTTCTCATGGCGTAGTGGTTATGAGCTGGAATGTGGTATCCCTCCTTGTCGGTACCGAAGCGTGGGATGTGTTTATTCCACAGGTTCCATCAAAAGAATGAAAGAAAGAAATAAAGAAAGAAGTTTGAAGCACTTAAATGCTTAAAGCATAAATGGATTTTAAATGCATAAGTATTTATGGAAAGAAAGTTTAAGGCATAAATTCTTAAAGCATGATGGATTTTAAATATAAGTATTTATGGAAAGAAAGTTTAAGGCATAAATTCTTAAAGCATAAATGGATTTTAAATGCATAGTATTTATTGAAAGAAAGTTTAAGGTATAAATGTTTTAAAGCATAAGCGATTTTAATGGTATAGTATTTATGGAAAGAAAGTTTAAGGCATAAATGTTTAATGTATAAATGGATTTTAATTGTATAAGTATGTATTATTTTGATATGCGAAAGTAGTATATAAATGAAAATGTACACTCAGGCTCGTTTAGCTCACTCTTTTTCCATATGTTTCAACAAATATTTTGGGACTGAGGCGAGGTGCATCGGTGAGAGTACCCTCTGTGCGCGATGGTCGGTATCGAGGAGGCGACGCATGTGGCTACATTGAAAATAATTTGCATATTGTATATGTAGATATTTTGTCATGTTTTGATAAAATTATGCATGGAATTGAAGAAAGTTTAAATGTTTTGATGATTTGAAAGAAATAAATGTATATATATATGTGTGTGTGTTTGATTGGAGTTGTGAATGAGGAGTCCTAATATGGAAGATTGATGAATTGAAGTTTAGAAGTGTTTTAAATGTTTTTCATCGGGTTTGTAAATTTGGAAAAGTCAGAAAACGAGAGGAAACTACGTGGAGTTTCACGAAAAAATCTAAGTGTTGGAAAAGAAAAGAAAAGAAATTTTTTTTTAGCACTTCGCTTAGCATTATTTTTAAAAAAGATATGTGAAGAATTGTAAAGGGTTCGCTCCACGGATTTTAATTTATGGTTTTAAGGAAAGTTTCTATATACATTTAGATGGAGGTCCCTAGTTCATGAGTTGTCAGGTCGGGATCCTTCAAGCTATAGAAATGATAGGACTACACAGGTCTTTGTATTTTTGGGGCGAGTTGTTCGAATTAGGGACGTGGATTGTTCGATCATGAATGCCTCCTTGTTGGCCTAGTTTCCTTTCTTGTGCACAAATCAGCCGATTTGGCGTATGATGGGATTTGCTTAATGAGCGTCTAACGAGAATGTTCGGTTTCACTGCTTGAACGACTCATAAATTTCGGCATGGTTATTCACTTTCTTTGGTGCTCTTAGCTGTGAGGTATGGAGCATGGGGATATGGTTAGACTTGTCTTCCTCTGGTTTGCTTATCTTTGTCATTTGTATTAGGGACATGAGGTGTGTCGATTTTTCATCCTCTCTAGCTAGTGCTATGAGACTCTTGTGATGGTTCCTTGGTTGGAATAGTTTTGTCGAGCTACCTTACCACTCAGGAAGGGTAGTGGCCAGCCTTCTGATATAGAGTACCCTCAACTGGAACCTAAAACTTCCGCAGCTGTTTTGACCTTGTGGGTTTTGGATGGAGTTGTGATGGAAGTTTCCCTTTCTTGTTGAAGGTTACCTATAGATGGGGATTAACGGATTTATGCGGGATCTCACATCATTCGGAGCGATTCGGATTAATGTTTGTAGTTTCTTGAGTTTATCTGACGTATGACTATGTCCTCGGACTTCCCTTATGTGGAGGTTGGTAAAGTGTGAGTTTTGATTCCATAGTTGGGTGGATGATGACCTTGATTGGAATTTCCTTGAAATCCTTGAGGGCCTTGATTCTGAAATGGCGGAATGGAATTTGGAAAACCTTGGTTTTGGATAGTGAGGGCCTTGGTTGTTGGTTTAGGTGGTCCTCCTCGTTCTCCGGCTAAAATTAGGATGCTTACTGACCGAGATTGTAAGTTTCGGTATGGGAGTTGAAAGGTCTCCTTTACAGTAATTAAGGGGCGTTAGCTTGTTCGATTTGAATGGCTCCTTTAACTTGAGAAGATTTGGGCGAGTTAATAGTGTTCGAGTGTGTAGGGTCATCGCGCTATAATACATGGCTCCTACACTCTAGGTCCATTTGGTGCGAGGGTAATTGAGGTACCTTGTTACCTCGTTCACTCTCTTCGTCTCTATGGCCTCCAATTTCCTTGTCAAATTGGCAATCTTGGCCTGTAACTCATCATTCTCTCTTAGGTGGTGGATTCCACCACCAGCAGGTGTGTTGTGCACTTTAGGTGTCTATAGAGGTGTTAGTCTCCCAAGTTCGAGCATTCTCTGCTATAGTGTCAAAGAGTTGGATTGCTTCCACACAGCACTCTTTTCATAGAATTCGCACACATCGTGCGGATGTCTTTGTTTATTGATAGGGGATAATCCTTGATGAAAGTATGCACGTATTTGTCTAGTCGATCCGTGGTGAGGGATAGCATGGAGGAGATCCTTATATCTTTCCCGTGCAACGACAAATGGTTCCCCGGGCTTTTCGAAAGTTACGGGTGCTCTCATGAGCATTAGTTCGTGCGACGGAAAAATTTGTTGAGGAACTCATTTCGCATATTTTCCCATGTAAGGTCGAGATTAGGTGCGGAATGAAGCAATTTAGCTTTCTCCTTTAAAGCAAAGGGAATAGAAATTAAGCAGTTATATGGAGAGGTGAGCCAGGTGGAGAGGAATCTGTTCACGGACATCCTAAAATCCTCATAAATGAGTAAGGATTCTGGTCGAACCCTTGGTATCACGGGTAGAAGACGGATCATCTCGGAGCTTCATCGGGAATTAGTTGGCCTCGTCGGGAAGGCGAATCTGAATTGTGGTGGTTATACGAGGTTCTCGGGGAATTTCTCGAAAGGGTTCTTTCTACATTGAAGAAGGACGGGGAGGGCTGCGTGATTGTCTTGAAGGTTATCATTTCTCATCACATCTTTGGGTTTATTGGGGGCGTAGCATGGCCCCCGTGTTGTGGAGGCTCATAGAGTCCTTGCGATTCTCGGGATTATCCATTGGAGGTAAAATGTTTATCTTGAGACACTTGGCCTGTCGTTTCTCAAGGTCTCACAGGGGATCTGATTCGACTAATCGGTGTTTCTCGTTGCGAGCCCAGTTGACTATCGCTATACTTGCTACATCGAGAAACACTTCTTGAGATTTCTGTGAAAACAAAACAAAATAAAGAAAAATGGAGAGCGTCTTAGGATTTGCGATGCGATTGCAAATTACCTCTAGCTCTCTTCGGATCAGCAGTTTGTCGCCACTCCCGACAACGGCGCGAAATGCCGTCTTGATTAGTATGCTAATTCTATTCCCAGCGTAGGAATTATAATTAAATACAGCATTGTAATGCGTGGGAATCCGCAGTCGTCTCCACGGGGGTAGTGCGATTCGGTTGATCAATGAGGAATTTATTCTCCACTTTAAAAATATGGTTTTAAAAGAAAGCGCCAATGTTGTGTTGTTTGATTGAATGGTTGATTAGTTGAATGTTTTAAAATAGAAAGGCAGATTCTTGGGATTTTAGGGTTCCACTCACTTTGATCGGAGGGTAAGTCCACCCTCTTATTTTATAAACTCATCTAGGAACCATTGAAAGCGGTCGTCGATGGAGGATTTATCTTTGAATGCCTTTAGAAAATAAAGATGATCGAGAAATACTAAACATTTGTTCTCAATTAAGCAGACCCTTAGTTGGCATTATGATCGAAGCCTGACGTGTCTTAGGAATATCTCGTTAACCGTTGTAATTTGCCCGACTAAATGGTTAAAACCTTTCTACACAAGTGATCGATATTACACAATCAGTTTAAAATCAATGAGGGTTGAGGGACTTTACCTTGATCGGGGTGAGTTTCCCAGTATGATCCAGCCTGATAGGGGTTTAGAACCAGTAAAATTTATATGAATGATTAAAGTTGAAAAGCAATTAATCATAAAAAACGGGATCTTGAAGAAATCAAAATTTAACTTGTAAAGCGAGAATGAGGAATATATAATCTGAAGATTTAAGTAGAACAAATATTTGTCTTTGAAAGATTGCAAAACTCTCTAATCAAAAACTTCTAAAGAAAATGCAAATCACGGATCTGAAGTCTGAGAAGATGGAAAAAACTATTATTACTTAAAACCAAGGTGAAGAAGCTAAAACTAAAGAAAGAAAACTAAAACTAAAGGAAAAGGAAAACTCCTAGAATAACGCGTGTCCTCCTCACTTATAGCCCCCTCGAAGTGATTTTTCCATTTTGGTTAAACTACTGATGCCCTCGTATGGATTGAATTCTTGAATGATTCATAAGAAGTTCATAAAGTCCCTCTGGTGGGTTTAGAATCTACCGGGTAGGAGTTATGTGCCACTTTTCGGTAGTGTCACAGGTAGGACTTTAAGTCCCTTAGGTAGGTTCTAATCCTTGCCCGGTTTTAAGCCAAGTTCTCTGGGGTATGACTTTAAAATCCTACTGGGGTAGGACTGTCCTCGATACTTTCCTTGCTTCTGCAGGGTTCCGAGACCGTCGGTGCTCACCCACATCTCTACATTGCTTCATATTAGCTTCAGAGCTTACATTCTTGTGCACTACGTTTTTAAACCTAAAAGACACACGCAGTCTGGCTTCTGAAGAGATTAGAAGTACTGTTCTTATGCCAAATGTGAGTACATTGGTTTAAATGTGTTGGATTATCTTATAATTATCACTCGAATGTGTATTCTTTTTTTATCAATATCCATCTAGATCTCAGGTGACTATCTTACGACTCACGAGTGGTAGGTTTTTATTTTATTAAACATTGTTTAGATTAGCAAACTTTGTTGTATGCGATATTGCAATTTACATATATATAATCTATATACGTACATATAGTTAAAGTTTGTTGTATGTTATTGGAATTTATATATGTAATATGAAAAATATTAAGATGTATTATTTAAACTTATTTTTAAATGAATAATTTTGTCCCGAAAGTGTAATTAATAAAATGTTTGTTTAAAATTTTAAAAATAAACACTTTTAATAAATTTTTAAAAAATTTGGAGTGAAAGTACTCTTATTGAAATGGATATTTTGTAAATAGCAAAGCAAACTAGTTATTTAAACGGTTTCAAATTCCAACAAATAGGCGAGGATTATTTACTGTTTCTTATTTTTAGACGAAGTAGTTTCAAATCAGTTCTATTTTGTATCCATTCCAAAATATCAATCTAGTTTCTATTTAGAAGCGAAGCATTAAGATTTCTATTTAAGATTCTTGCGTGTAAAATTGAAGCGGAACATCAGTCTCTATTTAGAAGCGAGAAATATTTTAAGTTTCTATTATAAATAGAAATTTCCATTCGATTTTGTTCTGAAACCTATTTGTCGCTATTTTTAGTATTGGGTTAGAAAGCAGAAATTCCTTTACATTTTCAAATTTAGAAACATAAATAGTGTTTCTATTAAAATTAAGCTATTTTAGTATCGAGTTAGAAGCGTAAATTCCTTTCTATTTTGCACATTTAGAAGCGAGCGGGTTTCTATTAAATTAAGCTATGTTTAAGCGGAATTTTCATTCTTGAAACAAAACACCCAACATGAATTTCGTTTCTAAATTTAGAAATGAGCCTTTTGAAATGGAATATTTCAGTTTAATTCGAGTAAGCTGTTGCAAATAGTTGGAATTAGGGAAATGGATTTGGCCGTTTCTAATTTGTTTCTTTCTTGTAGTGACATAGAATATGTTTACCTACTAAGTCAGTCAATTCCAATGGAGGACCAATATGATACGGGACCCCAAACATGGGATTCTTCCTAGTTAAATAATATGTGAGACTAATTAAAGAAAGCTTAGTCATTATGAATTATTCATGTCAATTATCCCTAATTTATGGGAGTAATAAAATGTAATCACTATAATAAAAAAAAAAAAAAACCAAAGCCTTTTGTGGAATCCAAAACAAAACAAAAATTTATACTCACAATTATATTATTCAGTTAAATTGATAGAGATAAATAAAAAATGTTCATCGTAGTACTTTTATAGGAGAAAGCTAAGGGGTATGTTTAGTTCTTGTTCGATGAAACACATAAATTAAACATTGTTTTTATATTCTTTTAAAAGTGTTTCTTATTCTATATTTTAGAACAAAAAAGCGGAAACAAAATATGTCACGTTCTCTATGTTTTCTTGTTTTTTCAAAAAAAAAAAAAAAAAAAAGGATTTCAAGCTGTAACAGAAACATACCTTAATTATTGAAATGTGAAAATACAATGACTTGAGCATACTTCCATTAATAAGTATTTAATAATGAGAATAATTCCATACCTTTCTTCTTTGAAAAATACATTTATTATTATAGATAGGGTTATAGAGGAGTTGAGATAGGGCAGGGGCTACTCTTTAGGAGGTTTTAAAATATTTTCCTTCTTTCTTCAAAATAAAGTATTGTGAAGATATATGTGCAAGCTTCTTCTTGATAATATTTATAAGACACAGAAAATTCTAATTTTCCTAGAAAAAAAAAAGGAGTAAAATGGTAATTTAGATCAAAATGCGAAATTTTTCTGAATCCTACAGGATGATGAAGCGGACTTAGTTGATTGTCTCAGAGAATCCAGCTGCACGTCAAATTCGTTGAATTACGGATGGTCGAGATTTAGTGCTTCGAAGGCGCTAGGAGTGTCGAAGTCTTAATATAGCAGGAACACAGTGAAATTACCGCGTGATATGGGAGGCGGAGTGGTGTGACAAAGGTCACCCTCACTACATGTATCCATGTAACACATGTCACATGAATAGTGAGGATAAGAGATAAATGGGTTTACCTGACAAGCCATATGTCAAATGGTCCTTAAAGTCGTAAGAGGAATGAGGGAATAAAATGAAAAGAAAAAGAACGTCTTCTCTTTTGGCCTGGTATCAAACTCAGTGAGGGAGAAAATAGAGTTTAGAGAGAGAGTCTCACATTACTCTTTAAGATCCTCTGTTCGGATAAGTCGATTTCTGTCGGACAGAGGAGAAGTTGGTCTTGTGAGTTTCGAAAACTCCGAGAGGAGGGGTTTTCTCCTACTTGATTTATTCTTTGGCTAAGAGCCATTTTAATGGATGGGGATATCTTGAGGCCTAGATGGTCATGTTTTCGGTTCCAAAGATTGGGACTAAGTGAGAAAATCCCTAGAGTGGTCGTTGGTCAGTTTTGAAACCTAGGGTTATACTGTTCACGTGATCACATCTGTGGTTTGCTCTTGTTTAGGCGATTCAAAAATGAATTGCTTAAATTGTTTAATAGCCCATGTGTGGGACAATTTTGGTAAATCTCATTGCTATGAAAAGAATAACATGTTGTTGTGTGTTAATTTTTGTTAATATATGCATGCTTGATATATTAACATGTGTTGTAATAAATCGCATAATACCATTTCATATGCCAAGGGCACCTAGAAGAAAAGTAGGTGTATAGGTACATGACATAAATAAATCGGAGGGTTGTCAAAATAATAAAATTATATGGAAGATTATTAGAAAATTGTGTTAGAATCGTCCCGACAATTCACGTCGGAGAGGTATGGATTGTTTGGAGGATTGACAAATTGACTCAAGGATTGTCGACACTGTTATCATCGGAGGGTTGTCCCGCAAATAAAACAAATGGCTTTTGTTTGGAAGCGGTTTTCATACATGGGGCTGTGAAACCTAGAAAATCTAATTTTTTGCGAAGGGCAAATGGTAATTTCGATTGAATGGAATTTTCTAGATCTCGGATGACTAAACGAGACTTCAGTTGGAATATTCTCCATAGAAATCGATACCCACGTCGAATTTCTTCGAATTTCGAGGCAGTGGTCGAATTTGCACGTTTTTGAGCAGGCGTAATCTGCGGGACACTTAGCACATTTGAGTGGCTCACGGTGTGCCACGTGTCGGTGCGAATGGAGCAGAAAAAAAGGAGTCGACTTGAGGTACAGTGTGGGGCCCATGGATATGTGGCGTCTCTGGTGGATAGAAATCCAAAGTAGGTGGATAAAGTGGATAAGAAATCGCATCATGCGTGACAATTGAACATGTGGCAAGTGAGGACAAAATGGGAATAAAATGAAAAGAAAAGAACACTTCGCTCATGTTTGAAATTTGATACGTGCAGTGGAGGAAAATCAATATTTAGAGAGAGAAGCAGACTTCTCTAGATTTCACAGCTTTCGGACGGTTGGTTCGCATCGGGCGAAGCGGGTATTCTGGCTGCGGGGCTACGCATAGACAGGTTTTGTGGGTTTCGACCTTTCAGGGAGGTAGAGGGTCTTCTTCTACTCGGTTATTTTTCGGTTTTAAGAGTCACGGTAAATGGTTTAGGTGTTTGAGTAGTGAATGGCCATTTGGTGGAATCCCAAGGCAGGGCTGAGTGTGGAAATTTTGGGACCGTTTGAATGATCCGGGCGATCTGAAGTGGAAATAGTCTTAGCATGTTATAATTGTGTGTTAAATTATGATTTGGATGTTATTGGAAGTAGGAAATGGCCATGGATTTCTGAAAGTGGGCCAGATGTTCAACAGAGAGTTTTTGCCGCGAGGAGCGACCCCTTTGCTTTCGGTTTGGGAGGCTGGTAAAAATAGTCAGTTGAAAGTGGACAAAAAATTGTCCATGTGAAATTGTTTGTGTGTTGTTTCTTGACATGAGGAGCATGACTAATGTGTGAAGGATAATAAAACTGTAATTGTTGAATTAAATGGCTTGAAATGTGTATTGGAAAATGAGATGTTAATGCATGTTAATTGATGTGTTAACATGGATGTTTGAATTATATAAAAATATAATTGTGTGAGAACCATTAGAATTAAGTTGGATTGTTGATTAGCTTTCAGAGTGAGATAATTTTTGATGTGATGAATTAAATAACATGTGATTAGTATGTGAATTTGTTAATATATGCATGATTGAGATATATTAGCATGAATTGTTTGGAAATGGCATAATGCATTCCATATGCACCGGGGCACCTTAGAACGATAGGTGTGAGTGCATGACATGAAAGAAAATAGAAAGGAAAATGGTTGTGAAAGAAATTTCAAGGAAGATTTTCCGAAGAATTGCTTTGGAGAGTTGTCCAACAGTTCATCTCGGAGGCGGACCCATAGTTGTTTTGGATTACAGTGGTCGCCTCGGAGGTTATCTAATAGATTTTCTTAGAAACTCAGTGCAGTATGTTTCGAGAACAAAACCTTTTTGTTTTGAAAACGATGTTTTCTCACATTTGGATTAGGCATGCGTGAGGGAGTCGGTGAGGGCTCGAGAAGTGGAAGGGTGAGTCGCGTTCTCATCGTATCACGTAGACATTAGTAGGATCATGTATTTGCTTAGAATGTGTTTATGACCAGATCGGTGCGTGTGCGGCGTGGGTGGGGAATGTAGTAGCAGGTCACTCGTGACAGTTCTTCCATGCTGTCGATGGATCATTATTTCGGGTATAGGGTGTTTGAGAAGGCAGTGGCCATTCAGGCGCTTTTGAGAGCGGGATTGTGACTGACGTGTATTTTGTAAAACATGTGAAACTCTAAATTTTTAATATATGTTTTGTATTAGAGTGATGTACAACTCTTGAAACTATTGTAATATAGTTGGATGTATTTTAGTGAGTATGGATGTATGGGCCAATGTGACCATTTTACTCATGTATTGGTCTGACATGAGGCCGCGGGTTTTAAGCGGAGTTAACGGGTTGTCAACGGACCCCCGGAATTTAGGACGTCACATGGGCATAAGCATGTGTGAGGGAGTCGGTGAGGACTCGAGACATGAGATTGGGCATGTAAACTTTCGAGTAGGAATCATGAATTCACTTGAATGTGTGTGTTTTTCCATTGCATGAGCACTTAGGTGGGAAGTAACCCATATAGGGGATCATCACTACTGGGCATTGCTCACCCTGTCGAGGAAAATTGAACCAGTGCAAGTATTTCGGAAGACGGGGCGCTTCTTGATAGGGATTATGAAGCGGGTTGGACTGTGGCCTTGATTCATGTTTTATGTATATATATTATAACGAACTAGTTTTAATATATGTTTTGTATTAAGAATGATGTAACAACCCTTGAAACTATTTTAATATAGTTGATTGCTGTTTGCCAGTATGGATGTATGAGCGATGGCTCATTTTCTTCGCGTATGGTCTCATGATATGACCTCCACAGGATTTCCATGAGGTTGACGGTGAGTGACGGGACCGAGAAATAGGGCGTCACAATATTTCTTAAATATATGATCCACAAGTGATGTTAGATGTTATTATTGACATGGCAACAAATGGAAAATTGTGTTTTGGAATACACTTTTCTGTATTTAAAAGTAAATATAACCCAAATTATAAATCAAACATAATATATATAATTGATTAGAAAATAATTAGAATTTCATGTATATATTTTTGGTCGGGCTATGAAATGTTTGAATGGATCATTGCACACGAAAGATGCTTTTAAACCATACCACATTTAGACTAATCTTCGTACGAGTTTGGAGGGATCACAAGAATGATAAATCTCTACCACATAACACAACTACATTCCTAAAACTCGAACTTGAGACTATTAGTTAAGCTAAGAAAAACCTTAACTATTTCATCTATATTGATTATAGAATTTCATGCGTATTTAGGTAGAACAATGGTATAAATCATCTTTTATTCATATAGGTAATATCTTTTGGCTTGAGTGAGAATTCTTTTTGATACGAAAGATAATAAAATTTAAATTTTAAGATATTATAGTTTTTTTTTCTTCTTATTTTTGGTGTATACTTTTTTCCCCAAACATTCATACCTTTTTTGTCGGAATTTTAACAAGAATCATAAAATTCTAAAAAGTAATAAACCAACTCTAATATTTTATATGTCAAGAGAAGTTTTTTGTTGCCCAAGTTTATTGAAAAATTATTTACAATTTGCCATACTATAATTTTTTTCTTAAAGACTGCCTATAAATATTAACCCTTAAATTTAAGTAGTTACTCTAAAAATAATAAATGTTCATATTAATAAACATAAAATTCACGTCTTCATTTAATTTGAAAATAAAAATGTAGAGATTCAAATTAATTAAGTATATGGAAGACTAGAATTATCAAAATCAACATTTTTTAGAGTCATCATTCTTATCATCTACGAAATTATTATTACATATCAATAATTTTTTTTTCAAAAGAAAAATAACAATCATGAAATTTTATAAGTTTACATATTCCCCCAACCTAATATAATTAGTTGAACTCAAGCCTTTGATGTCATTTATTAAAATTGATCCTTCTTCATATAGAAGATATTCTATTTCTTCAAGATTGAACTTTCCTGACTCATCCTTATTTAGTATCTAAAAATTTGTTCTTATTATTGCATGCATATATAATCAATGGAATCGTTGTAGGTAGAAATTGATTTGGAAAAGAGACAAAATCATAATTTGGTTATAAAATTGTAATTTTAGTTAAAAAATATGTAATTTATTCTCACAGATCTTGGATGACCAGTTGCAGTTGGAATGAATCTCGAGAAATCTAGGCCTTGCGTAAAAATTTCCATCGAATTCGAGACGGTCAGATTTTACGTTTTTGGCGTCGTTTCGAGTCTTAGTAAAAACGTTTACCGATCGGCAGAAAATCGAATACTGCAGTACTCATGTGTCATAAGTGGCATGAGTAGAAATGATGAAAATGGACTTGGTAGAGATAGGCCAAGATATGTGGAAATGAAGGGGCGTAATGGTCGTTATGGGATTTGATTTTTAAGTCACTAAAGGACAAAAGTTGTAATAGTTCTTCTTCTCCAACAAAAAATGAGCCAAAAGAACGTGAAATGCATTTTGGGAGATCCGATGTAGTTTTGAGATTTCTTTAAAGAGAGAAACTTCTGCATAAAATCTGAGGCGTCAAATGAAGTCGGCGATCTTCGGAGACGAAGGGAAGGCTCTTCTACTGCGGAGAGGGTTTAAGTGAGTACCCGATTTAGAGAGTTTTCTCAAACTCAGGAGGTAGGGGTTTCTCCCTACTTGAGTTTATTCCCATTTACCCAAGTACTTTACGAATGTTTGAGTTGAATGAGTAGTGAGGGTAGTTTGGTGATCCCAAACTTGGGGCCAGGGTGATATAAATTTTTGAAACCAAAATGGAGCAACCCGTGATTGCTCCACGTTTTGGGTTGATTTAATTGTGCTTTTGTGATAAATCATGTAATGGGTTTGGATGAAGTAGGAATGTGAGTGAATTGGAGTTCATTAAGTGAGCGGAGTGATTTGTGATTCTTTGGGAATAGTAGCAGGGTTTCCACTTTATTCGAAGCGATGTTCTGAAATATAATTTTGAAAATATATGTTGGTCGAGTAATTCAAATTAGAATTGTTCGTGTTTGATTATTAAATTGAGTGAGCTAATTTTGATGTATGAATTAATTAATTTCACATGATATGATTGTGTGAATTAAATTTTTGTAAATATATGCATGTTTATATATTTGCACATGGTCATTGTATTGGAATTGCGTACATGCATTACTTATGCCTTTGGAACACCTGAAATTTATAGGGTGAGTGCATGAGAAGAGTTTAAAGCGGTTCGGAGGGGTTGTCTAAAAATATTAATCATCGGAGAGGTAGTCAAATTAAAAAATTAAAAATATCGATAAACCGGAGCGTGATTGATATTCATGGAGTAGTCCATGAGCAAATAATATATCAATCGTCGGACGGCCAATTGATATATTCACATCGGAGGAGTTGTCACGAGCAAACAAAATAATAATTTTCATACGAGGCTTAGGCGAGTGTGATGGAAGTCAGTGAGGACTGGGATGCGGAGTTGGTTATGTAGACATTAGTAGGATCATGCATTTGCTTGAATGTGTTTTCATTGGAACATTGCGCCCAGGTGGTGAGTAGCCCATGAAATGATTCCTGCGACATTAGCTCACCTGTCGAGGATATTATTTTGCGGTACGGGAGAGTCACGAGGGACGGCTCAGATCCTAGAGGCTAGAAGTTAGAAGAAAGCTAGGGTTGTGGCTTTGATGTATACATGTATTAGAACTTTTTTAAGTTAATGTATGTATTGTATAAAGTAAAACATATTAACTCTTGTAACTATTGGGTATATAGTTGGATTCATAGTTGGCATGTAAATTGAGTATTGTTTATGGGCCCAGTGGCCAGTTTAAATCATGGTGTTATATTGGTACATTTGGGACGGAGTTTTATGCGAGGTTACGTATTTGGAGTAAGAGCTCCGTACAAAGGAGACTCTGCTAGATTTTAATGAAAAATGTCGGGTCGTCAGACATTCCACGAGTATTAAGCCGGGTTGACGGGTAGTCAGTGACCCCGGAGTTTTAGGGTGTCACGACAGTGTGAGCTTAGGTATCACGAATACAGGAGCTCGGGTTTGGGTATCCATCACGCTAGGTGGTTTTGATGTAGATATAGGTATATGAAACCTATAGATTGATTTAGGCTTAGGCCATGGCCAAGTGAGCATTACCACTAGGTGTGGTTGATGTTCGGTTTAGGTATGAGATTACAGGAAATCACGGGAATAGAACACTGCATGCATGGTGTTTGATGTGTGATTGCGTGCATAACATGAGTTGTATGTTATGTGAATGATGTTTATAACATGGTTTGTGATATGTTATGATGTTATGTGCTTAGTACTTAGCACATTGATGTGTTAGAAAATGGTGGAGTTTTTATAGTGTATGGCTGGACGAAGAAGAAATAAAATAAATTGGAATAAATTTATTTGGTTATTGAGAAATGAAAGCAAATTTTAAGTAATTTGAGGTGGAACACTAGAGTTAGTGTTATATATAGGAAACTTTGAGAAGTGGACCATTTCAGAAATTAAAAAAATATATATATATATATATATATATATATATATATATATATATATATATATATATATATATATATATATATATATATATATATATATATATATATATATAGAGTATATATTTTAGTGTCTTCCGATAGTTGGGGAGAAATGAAAAAAAATGAATGAAAGGTGGGAAATTGTTTTGTGTATTGGAAAAGAAAATAAATTTTATAAATTTATTTGGTTATGAGGTGAAGAAAATAATTTTCTAAGGTTTTATATGGTGTAAAACTGAAGAAAAGTGAAGAAAATAAATTTTTAGGAATTTATTTGTGTATTCTGGAAAATGAAAAAAAAATGATTTTTAGTGATTTTTCCAACTGCTGGAAATAAATGGAAAAAATAATAATAATAAGAATGAAAAAATAATAATAAGAATGAAAAAAAAAAAATTTTAGTGCGAGCGGTTTTGGGCTCTTGAATTATATGTGTGAAAAGAAAATTTTTGTATGCAACAAGGCATTGTATTGTGATATAGTGGCCTTGGATGTGCGAAAGTGGATTGTATTACTGATACAATTTTTTGTATTCTGAGAGAAGAGGCAGGGGATTGGAAATTGTATTCTGTCTGGATTGTATTGCGGATGTGTAGTTGGTTAGGAAGAAAGTGTATTGCGGGAGGTGTTAGATTGTATTGTAGCATAGGGAGGAAAATTGTATTCTGAGTTGGAAGTGTATTCGCAGCCTTAGGTTCTTTGGGTTCAAGTGTATTGCGAAAGTGCGAGTGGCTAGGATTGTATTACGCCTGACAAAGTGTATTGCAAAGAGTGCGATGCATTTAAGTGTATTGTAACCTGGCCAGTTGTATTGCGATGGGTGTGCATAGGCTAGGATTGTGTTTACTAACCACAATGAGTGTATTCACAAATACTTGTATATTGTGTGACTTGAAGAATTTAGAAAGGAAGTGTATTCTGAGCTGATAAGGGAAAGGAAATTGTATTCTGAGGCAATGAGAGTACAACTGGAAATGTGTTGCAATCTGATTTTTTGTAATGTGACCAACGATGTCGGTGAAACCGGTAATTAGTGAGCGATCAATCTATGAAACGGTAATTGATGAGCAGTAATCATTGTGGAATTGAGCTTTTTTTAAAATAACATCAAATAAAATAGGACAAAATTTTAGAAAAATAAAATTTTCAAAAATAAAATTTTTGATGATAAAGAAAATGTTTTAAATTCAAAATTGACTGCCTTACATTACTTTGTAAATCTGAGTTACTTGCATATCTAGTGATTTATATGTATGATTAGTGTCTCGAGTACGTGTTTATCTTTGCGAATCTTTGTGTTGGTTCGCCGTAGTATTAATTGTGTAGATGGGTTGAGTAGAGGGCCGAAGGGCCGTGAGAGGATGTCCACGGGGGCTGATCGGGCACCACGGAGCATTTATTGGCGCTATGTTGATCGATGACCTTTCTTGAGGCGTGGAAGTGTTGCGGCTTCTTGCTCGCCTGTTAGTATAGCGAGTAGACGGGAAGATCTAGTAACCTCCGGAGGTTTGGACGCATCATCCTCCAGGCATTTCACGGGGAGGAAGTCGGTGATGTGAGACCATTGGTTCATGCGAGATCGAGAAAGTGTTAGGAGGCTATGGAGTGCACCATAGGCTCGGATCGGACTAGCTATGTTCGGCTAGAGGGTGAGGCCCAGATATAGTGGAAATGGGCGAGGACCTCTAGAGACCTAGAGCGATGACATGGGGCAAAATTTCGAGGGAGGCTGTTCATGGAGTACGTGCTTTCCAGTGCGAAAGCTGGGAGTTCCCCAAATTTGACGAGGGCGATGTATGATGGATCATGTGACTAGGTTCCTGGTGGCATTATTTGTTGATGATTACGTGGCTATAGACTTGGTCGAGTTAGGAGATTTGAGAATGGACTGGGATTGTCCGTCGGGCCCGAATGTAGGACCGCCTGAGATATGGATTCCATGGTTGGAACTGACCACGACCCGTAGAGAGTGGGCTTAGAGGTTGAGACCTTAGAGGAGCCGTTGTACGTGAGTTCTCCCCTAGGGATTAGGGCGAGAATAAGGATGATATGTCGAGGTTGCGAGCTGGAGATCTCGGGGACTCTACTCACAGTGGACCTGAGGATCATGGACATGTCAGAGTTCGATGTCATCCCGGGGATGGATTGGTGGCTGGTCGTTATCGATTGTGGCGTAGGAGAGATTCTGCTTCACGGGACGGTACTCGTGTGGTGTTTCGAGGACAAGCATGACATTTTACCCAGGCGTTATATGAATCCGGTGTCGGGGCGGTTAGGCGGGTTAGATTTATGAGCCTTACTGAAGGACGGAGAGACCCGGACCGTCTACCTCGAGTAGTATCTGAGTATGTGGATGTTTTTCCGGATAAACGACTTGGACTACCTCCACGGAGGGTGTAGACTTTGGTATCGAGTTACACCACGGTACTTAGCACCACATCTCTATGACTCCCAGCATAAGATGGCACGGAGTTGAGTTGCGGGGAACTTCGAAGTCCCGGTTATAGGAGCTATTAGGCCAAGGGGTTCATTAGGCCAGGAACGCCGCCGCCGTTTCGAGGTTACATTGCGAAGAAGAAGGGCTGAACCCTTATTTGTCGTGTTATTCTGAGCAGTTGAGCGGGTTACGATCGAGAATCGGTACCCATTCACAGGGGATTGGCGATTTGTTTGATCCGGTTGAGAGGCGCGAGTCTGCTCGAGAATGAACCATGCTTTAGTTACCATCGGTTGAGGTTAGGGATACGAGATATACCTAAGGCGGCGTTTAGGACGCGTTATGGGCACTTTGAGTTTACGGTGATGCCGCGGTTGATGAATGTAGCGCCATTCATAGATCTCATGCATAGGATATTCAACCTATTTAGATCGGTTGTCATAGTATTCGTGGATGACATCTTGATCTACTCCCGGTCAGTGGGGCATGAGTATCGCCGAGATCGTTCTGATTGTTGAGAGACCGTCGGTATGCGCGAAGTTCGATAAGTGCGGTTACGGCTTGCGAGGTGAATTTACCCGGACAGCGGTGTCGACATCGAGGTGTCGGTCGACTAGAGAAAGGTCGGCGCATTGATGAGTTGGGAAAGGGCGAAGTCAGTCTTTTAGATACGTAGTTTCTTAGGATTGGTGGGTATTACAGGAGATTCATTGAGGATTTCTCCGAATAAGCCGGCGCTATGACGCTAAGTTTGACCGGAAGGAGAGTCGAGTTTGGAGTGGGATGGCCGTGCGAGGAGGCATTCCGGGAGTTGAAGAGGAGACTCCGCCCGGCTCCATCTTGATGATCCGGATAGGGAGACAGGGTACACGGTGTATTGTGATGCCTCGAGTCGGATTAGGATGTGTTACGTGCGGTCGGGAGGTAGTAGCTTATGGTTCTCGTCGATTGAAGAATCCGCGGCGAATTACCCACACCTGACATAGGTTGCGGTAGTAGTCTTAGCCTTGATTTAAGCGCCACTACTTTATCTGTGAGGAGTTGAGGTGTGCTTCCGAGACATAAAGAGTCGAAGTATATTTTCACGAAGCGGGACCTCAATATGAGGCAACGTAGATGGATGGAGTTTCTAGAGGATTATGACTTCACTTTGCATTACCATCCCAGTAAGGCAAATGTGGTGGCTGATGCACTCAGTCGGAAGTCACGAGGAGCGTTGGCTAGTATAGCTTCTCGGGAGTGGCGGATGCTCGAGACTGTGGGACGGTTTAGACTCTGATGCAGCGACGGACTCGGGGCTGCCTTAGGGGAGTTTAGTGGCTACGAGTCTCTGTTGAGTAGAGTGATTGAGTCCGGTGGCGGGACGTAGAGATAGTGTCCATCGAGATGAGTCTGATCAGTCACAATTGGCGAGGCTGGGCCAGTTCCTGAGATCAGTAGTCTTCGATATAGGGACGGGTAGTGGTTCCACGGGTTAATGGAATTTGAAGAGGAGATTCTCGGGGAGTTTCACTTTGCTCTAGATTTCTTGGAGTGCATCGGTGTACGAAGATGCAAGGATCTTACGTCGCTAATCTTATTGGAGTGGGATGAAGAGACACGTGGGGACTTTGTTCGGCCCGATGTCTCACGTGTCGGCAGTTAAGGGTGAGCAAGGAAGCGGTAAATTTACTTTAGCCATTGGAGGTGGGCTGAGTGGAAGTGGGAGCACGTCGATGGACTTTGTAACCAGCTTTGCCACGGACCTTGTGAGCATGGCGGTATGGGTGATAAGTGACCAGGCTCCGCGAAGTCGGCACATTTTCTAGCGGTCACGGATGACCTTCGCCTTGGAGATTCTGGCAGGTTTACATTCGAGATAGTCAGAATTTACATGGAGTCAGGTATGTAGTGTCGGATAGGGACAGGGTTCTGGTACTTTTGGAAGAGTTTCAAGGGGTATGGGCCTGCGGTCGACTATGGTGCGGCGTTCCTTTCAGACCAGATGGTCGATCTGAGAGGGACTATACGGGTATTAGAGGACGTCACTACGACATGAGTCTGGATAATGGGGTAGTGGGAAGAGCACTTGCCCTTAGTGGAATTCGCTATGAACAAGCAGGTGTCGGGCGGTATCACCGGATGTACCCAGAGTATGGAGGCCTTGTATGGGAGGCCATGCGAGTCACCGATATGTTGGGCCAGAAGTGGGAGAGAGAGAGCTCCATCAACGGTCTGATTTGATTAGGAACACCTCAGGAAGATTGAGCTTGATCTGACGACGTCTTCTCACGGCTCGGAAGCGGTAGAAAATTTTATCTTGGGGATATGCGACGTCGGCCAGAAAGCTAGAGGCTCCGGGTTAGGGGATCAGCGCGTCTTCTTGAAGGTGATGCTGGAAGTGGTCGGGTTCGACGAGCGTGGGAAAGTATCGCAGGGGTTCGTTGGACCGCGAGATACTTTCGAGAGGGTAGGCAGTTGCGTGTTGGTTAGCATTGCAGCCCGAGCATGTCGGGTGTCACGGGTGTTTGCGTCTCCATGCTCGATATACTCAGTCCAGCTCATGTGGTGGATTGGGAATGATTAGGAGTTGACACGGATGAGATCTTCGAGGAGGGGCTAGGTGTGCATTGTTGATAGCGTGATCGGGTTCTGTGACAAGGCAGTGAGGCTAGTGGTCTTATGGAACCTTTATGGTGGAGGAGTCCGCGTGGGAGCGCGAGAGGACACGATGCGGAGCCCTATCCGCTTCTTGTTTAAGGGATGAAGGTCACGTCAGTTTAAGTCGTTTAAAGATTTAAATGATTGTTTACACATGCATGATAGAGTGCACGTTGCATATGCATGTAGTGATTGTGATCGTCCTGGAATTTCGAATGAAATTCCTTTAGGAAGGAGAAGATAAGACAGAAATTCGATTTTTGGAAAAGGGCAAAATCATAATTTTGGTTCACGAAAATTGTAATTCGATTAAAAATCTGTAATTTATTCTCTAGATATCGGATAATGAAGCGGATTGCGTTGGAATCGTCGTGAATCCCCCAGCTAGCGCGTAAATTTCGTAATTCGAAACGGTCGGAGTACACGTTTTTCGAGGCATCGCGTTTCAGGTGTAGTAAACGATTTTCGATGTGACGAAAATCAAATATAACAAATCTTTCATGTGTCATAAGTGGCGTAGGTAGAGGAAATGATGAAAATGAATGATGAGATAAGTGGGAATGTCAAAGCGGAAATGAATGGACGTAATGGTCATTATGGGATTTGATTTTAAGTCGCTAAAGACAAAGTTATGTAGTGCTTCTTCTCCAACAAAAATGAGCCAAAAACGTGAAATGTCATTTTGGGGAGATCAGTAATAGATTTTGAGATTTCTTTAAAGAGAGAAACTTCTCTCACAAAAATACGACGTCAAATAGTGACAGTCTCGGGGCAAAGGAAGGCTGCTCACGCGGAGGGCCGTGATACCAGTTGCAGGGAGTTTCTCCGAGCTAAGAGGTAGGGGTTTCTCCCTACTTAAGTTTTATTCATTTAAGTACTTTACAGATGTTTGAGTTGAATGAGGTCGTGAAGTAGTTGATCGGTCCCGAGAACTTGGGCCAAATTGATATAAATTTTGAAACGAATGGAGCAGCGTGGCGCTCCACGGGCTGTTTGGGTTGATTTAATTGTGCTTTTGTGATGAAATCATGTAATGGGTTGGATGAGGCCGGGGAATGTTAGTGGTGCGGGTTCACTAAGTGAGCCAGGTGATTTATGTGATTCTTCGGGAATAATGCTTAGAGGGTTTCACTATTCCGGCTTGATGTTCTCGAAAATATAATTTTTGAAAATATATGTTAGTCGAGTAATTCGAGTAGAATTGTTCGTGTTTGATCTCGTGCTTAGTGAAGCTAATTTTGATGTATGAATTAATTAATTTATGACATGATTGTGTGAATTAAATTTTTGTAAATATATGCATGTTTATATATTCTGTGAATAAACGTGTGGAATTAAATACATGCATTCAGTATGCCTTTGGAACACCACTAGGGCTATAGAATTGAGTGCATGAGATGAGTTTAGAAAGCGGTTAGGAGGGTTGTCTAAAAATATTAATCATCGGGTAGTCAAATTAAAAAAATTAAAAATATCGATCGTCGAGACGATGATTGATATTCATCGGAGGGTAGTCCTGAAGCAGATAATATATCAATCGTCGGGCAGTACGATTGATATATTGCGTCGGAGTTGTCACTTGGCCAAACAAAATAATAATTTTCATACGAGGCTTAGGCGAGTGTGATGGAGTCGGTGAGGACTCGGGATCTAAGTTAGTCATGTAGACATTCAAGTAGGATCATGTATTTGCTTGAATGTGTGTTTACATTGGAACATTGAACAACACTTAGGTGGTGAGTAGCCCGTATAGGGCGATTCCCTTCTTGGCATTTAGCTCACCCTGTCGAGGATGTTATTTTGCAGATGCAGGGGGCGTGCGGGGACGGCTCGTCCTGAGACCGAGGATTAGAAGAGATTAGAAGCTAGGGTTGTGGCTTTGATGTATACATGTATTAAGAACTTTTAAGTTTAATGTATGTATTGTATAAGAGTAAAACATATTAACTCTTGTAACTATTGGGTATATAGTTGGATTCATAGTTGGCATGTAAATTGAGTATTGTTTATGGGCCCCAGTAGCGTTTAAATCATGAGCTTGTTATATTGGGCATTTGGGACGAGTTTATGCGAGTTACGTATTTGGGTGACTTCCGTACAAAGGAGGCTGCAATGCGATTTTCGTGAAAAATGTCGGGTCGTCCGACATTCACGAGTATTCCGCAGGTTGAAGGGTAGTCAACTGACCCCCGGGTTTTGGGATGTCACAATCATAGCTCTTTTTCTTATTGTAAAAACTAAAAATGAAAATCATATAATTATTCATAAGTTGCAAATTGTGATAAACGAATACAAGATCATTACGCCTTTAATGCTCCATTGTATTCCTTTTTTAGTATGTATATATTCAAATATAATCTAAATTCTCACATCTGAAAGAGATGATAATTTCGCTTAATATTTGAATTGCTAGCTTATGCAAATTTGGTGCACTATATCCATGTAGTCTTGACCATTCATATAGTCATCGTTTTCACTTTAAAAATAAGAAAAAGCATTAACATATTTAAAAGTGTAATAGTTTATATATAAACTTAAAAGCATTAGTAAATAGTAAATAGTAAGTTGGTAAATAGTATGTTTCCCAATTCATTGTATTCATACCCTGAACTGTAAAATCCCTTGCTCCACCAGGTATTCATGTTCTTCCTCACATCTCTACATATCCATATAGCCTTTAGAAGTCCATTTATCTCATAACTTTTTCCCTTCACGACCCAAAATATTTATAGTGACTTCCTAACTACTTTCCTTATCGTCTGAAACTGTATTAGAATAATATAACAACCTAAGAATTATCCTATAAAATATTCTTTACAAATAAGAATTAATACTAATAAGGAATTTCAAACATATTCCAACAATCTCTAATTTTCTAGAGATCTTCAATTTGAAGCTCTAACAATCCTCTCCTCGAACAAGTACCACTGAATATTCTCTCAAACGATCATCCATCCATCCACTATCTAGACCCTAGGGTTTTCCTTGGCTTCTATTACGTTCTACCACACGCCTTACATGAATTAAGCACCACCTGCCTTGAGAGCTTGCTCTTATCTAGGACAACTCGTCTTCATCATGGAGTAGCAACCGTACATGAAGATCAAAAGCACACCGCCTATTAGATAGAGCACTTAACCATAGATACGTTGCTAACTAATTAGAACCACCACATATTCGGCATCGAGGATTTCACCTGCGTAGCGAGTTTGAACTTGGCTCACGATATCAGTGTTGTGCCATCAGGCTTTGATGTAGATGATAATAATTCAAGTAAAGATAAAGAATAGCTCACACAAAAAGATGCACGGGATGACTGACCATGTCTACATCCACGGATGAGAGAGAATCTTTCCATTATACGATAGAAAATATTCTAGAGGTAGAATAACATACAATTGGGTTTCGGAAACATCTCATGTTTCCCAATTCACTGTATTCATACCCTGAACCTTAAAATCCCTCGCTCCACCGGTAGCTACTGTTCTTCTCACAGCCTACATTCTCGTATATAGCCTTTATAAGTCCATCTCTCTCTCATAACTTTTTACCTTCAAATATAATATTTATAGTATTTCTAACTCACTTTGCATTGATACACCAAAGGAAACCTAATATTACAATAATATAACAACATAAGAATTATCCTATAAAATATTCTTTACAAATATGAATTAATACTAATTAGGAATTTGAGACACATTCCAACATTTAGGAATCCTAAAATGTTGTTATTGATGACTTAGGACCCTATCCATAGAGATGAAAATCAGAATAATCATGAACAATTCATGAGGCAAATTAATGAAGATGTTCTGGAAGGCTTGAGTTATTTATAAGATAAATAGGAAGAGTTAAAGAGTGATGATAAAGAAATTGAGATCAAAAGCCCTATCATCTTTATTACCTCTTTACACTGCAAGTCTTGGATATCGAATATAATCCTTATTTCAACAATAATGTTATATTTGGTTCGAAAAATATCAGTAAAGATAAATAATAATAATAATATAAAATGTTTTTGTTTCATTTTAGTTTTATCATGGAACATAAGAAAGAGAAGTCGATTATAGTGAAATTAGTAAAAAAGCATATATATATATATATATATATATATATATATATATATATATATATATATATATATATATATACTATATATATATATATATATATATATATATATATATATATATATATATATATATATATATATATATATATATATATTATTTCATCTTTAGATAAAAGATTTAGAAATGGATTTGAATATAAAAATAATTTATGTAGTTTATTTTTCTCACATTTTCTTTCCCTCAAAATTTCACTCAAACTTTCTTAAAACCTAACATAACTAAAAAGTGAAGAATCCAACTTCAATTACAGAACCATTTGAAAAAGATTGTGATTGAGCTTCAAAATGGATTTCCAAATTATTTCTTAAATTTGAATTGTCGGCAAAAGACTATTATATAGCTGTTTTATAATATTAAAAATTTTCTTTCTAGTAAATGATTTATTTTCTAGGAAAATAATTCAATATTCTTGTAACACTCCAAATTAAACCTTGACAGTTTTATAACATCTTTAGGGTATAATAGAAAATAATGCTTCTTTTGAGAATAAAATAATACTAAAAATAAAATAAGCAAAATCCGAAATTAATACAAAAGTCAAGGGTAAATTGGTAAATTATCAATTAAATACCCAAATGACATAAGAACAAAAGATTGTATGCCAAGGTAGGAATTTGAATAAGTGGAAGTGCAAATAGAAGGGAGTTTGGGGACCAAAAATGCAAAAAGGAAAAATATTAAAATCAAATAAGGATAAAACCAAAATAAATATCTCATTTTGGTCTTTTGAGATAGGTAAAAACGGATAGGGAGAAAAGAAGAGAGAAGAGAAGGGAAGAAGAAGAAGAAGAGGAGAAGAGAAGGAAGAAGAGAAGAAGATCAAAGGTATGGAAAAGTATGGTTTGTATGGAACTTACTAAGTTTTGTATGGATTTTGTATGGATTGATATGGTTTTGGGTATGGATTTCCTCCTTGAGTTAGGGTGTGAGGGTTAAGAGTATAGATACTTGTTGAAAATATGGAACTTGTTAAGTTTTGTATGGAACTTGTGTAATATGGAAACTATGATTTTGGTATGGATTATTGGACTTTGGACTTTTGTATGGAATTGTTTGATGAAGAAGAAACCATAAACCCTTTATGAATTTGAATTACAAGAAGCACTCTTGTAGTATATTGGTTGTGTTTTGGACTTAAAGTTTTAGTTGAGTTTAATAATACTTTGATTGAGAATATTTGTATTAAGAAAATATTGGGGTTTTAGAGGAGATGCTGTCAAAATTTCTCTAACTTCGGATTGTCATAATTTCTTCGTCCGAACTCCGTTTCAGATGTTCGTGGACTCTATGGAAAGCCCTTTGAGTCTAGAATCCATTCATATATATGATTGATAATATTGGAACTCATATTAGATCCAGAAATCATGAAAACAGTAGGACCTACTGGTTCTTCTTGTAGTCACTCTTCATGGGAAGCCTCCAACTTTTGATGGTCATAATTTCTTAGTCCGAACTCCGTTTCGGATGTTCTTGGACTCTATGGAAAGCCCTTTAAGTCTAGAATTCATCCATATATAGCGTGATAATATTGGAACTCATATTAGGTCCAGAAATCATGAAAAATAGTAGGCCTTGCTGGTTCTGCTTGTAGTCACTGCTCATGGGAAGCCTCCAACTTCGGATGGTCATATTTCTTCGTCCGAACTCCGTTTCGGATGTTATTGGACTCTATGGAAATCCCTTTAATTCTAGAATCCATCTATATAGCTTAATGAAATTGGAACTCATATTAGTTCAAAATACGAAAAACGTAGGCCCTGCTTTGAGTTACGCATTAGATTCTTACATTCATAGGAAGCCTTCACTTCGGAAGGTCATAATTTCTTTGTTCGAACTTCGTTTTTGATGTTCTTGAACTCTATGGAAATCCCTTTGAGTCTAGAATCCATTCATATATAGCTTTATGAAATTGGAATGATAGTAAATAGCTCATAAGCATACATGGTAACCATAGCTATTCATGCATATAATGAGATATAAAAAATGCAAATATACTAATAAATGATTGTAAATATCGCATATGATTACCGAATGACAATAATTATTCAGGAATATGAAATATATACTGAACATAAAATACACATGGATTGTCTACTTAGAACCTGGTAGAGGGATAGATAGGCATGCCTATTAGGGAAAAACAAATTACGCGACACAATCTGATCGGTTAAGCTCGTTTTGGTCATTATAAGCGCCTTGGACGCATATAGATGGTCATTATGCAGTACAATGTGCTTTCGCATCCTCGGGCCCTTATAGATGGTCATTGTCTGCCACAATGAAATAGCGGCACTGGGCCTTATAGACCAGCATTTCGTACAGTTAGTAAGTGCCTTCGAGGCCACCCATAGTTTGTATCACTTCTAAGGTTTATGCAGACATGAAACATAAAACAAATGACTTGAATATGACATATGAAATGATATGATATGATAAGAGAAGCATAGCACCGCTATGCGATGACAAGTATATTGTGACAAGAACATGAAACAAAGTGTAAAATGATAAGAAATGAAACATGGTATGATAAGTAAATATGAGATATGTATAAGCATGTTTAAATGATATGATATGTTAGATGTGTATGCATGTGTATAGAGATGTGATGACCACTTATTAGAGGTCATCCGTATGTATTAATTGACTAAGCTATAAACTAGCACGAGTGTTTCATCGGAGTGTAGGTACGGGAGAGAAGCAGGAAGTCCAGGACCTCCACATCGAGTGGCTTGAGTGACACATTACTAGGTGCCCACTAAAGACCTTTTGGTCTATTTTTGTATATGTTTTGTTTTTCTAAACAATGTAACTATTGTAAATGTTGAACACTTCCACATATAGAGTTTTGTATATATTTTGTAATCCGTTGTTACATAATATAGTACAAGTTAAATGTTTAATATTATATGAATGAACAAGCTTAAAAAAAGGTTATAAAGTTAAAAATAAAATAAAAATGACACCCTAAAGCGACACCGGGTGCGGGTTGGGGGTGTCACGGTTGTGGTTTAGAGCTGGAGTTTGAGCATTACGGACAAGTTTTAAAACCTTTGGAATGAGATTATAAGATAAACATGCCTGTTAGAGTATGTGTTGACCTCTGGAAATCTATAATGTCCTTGTGTGTTGTATAGATGGATCTTTGAGAAGGAAAGTTTGCTGAAAGTGTTAACCCAAGGGAATAAGAGTTATCGGCTTACGAGGCACTTCATAAAAATGTACCTAATGAGCCCATAAGGCCTTCTTTGAGAATATCGCGAGGACATGGCTCGGGTATTGGATAGATTGTTTGCTCCACAAAGCTCAAATAAACACGGTAAGAAGACATGGAGAGAGGATTCCGTAGATTAGGAGCATGGAAGAGTGTGTAGGAGTGCAGTTGAAAAGGCTAGAAGGGTATTGGAAAATGTTAGATACCCTCCGGATCAGAGAGCATCATGTGCAGTATTACTATTGCAAGGTGAGGCATATGATTGGTGGAAACTGGTGCTCAAAAGTCAGGATTCCCAAATCCATGACATAGAATTCTTTGTCCAGAGTTCGGGGCAAAGTATGTTACAGAAACATGTATAAAGGAGTCGAGTGAAGCAGGTTCCTTTGAATATGAAGCAAAGGAACTTATCTATGGCTGAGTATGAGAAAGAAGTTCATCCATCCAACAAATATGCCTTGCAGACGGTCCTCAGAGGCATTTCGATTGTAGGCAATTTGAAGATGGACTACGTGTCAGTTCCATCAAGAGGTACTAGCACCTGTGACTTCTCTCAATGAGTGAACTTTTATCGGTTGGTCAGCTACTGATAGAAGTGGAGGCTAGAAACCCGACCAAAGAAAGTCTCAAAGAAGAAGTTCTCAAAGACCTCCTCATCTTACGGTAAGAGCTAGAGATGTTGGCCAGAGTTAGTACAGTTGGCTACAAAGAGGTAGAAAACGAGGGAGAATTACAAGCAGTATCTAGTCTGCGAGCAAGGATGCTTTAGTTAGAAAGGAGAAATCCGGAGTGCACTTGTTGCCATAAATGACATTGGTGGCACTGCGGGTTATTGACCCGGGAGGGTGTTTAGGTGCGACCTTAAGCATTTGATATACAGTGTCCCGAGTCGGGGATAATAGAAGTCAGCGAGAAAGTGGCGGAGGAGGAAGATCTGCGGCACCACTTTCGACTGCTGATCGGTAGAATTCGTAGTGGCCCATCTCGGCATAGGGACGGAGGCATAGTTTTGGGACGGGTGGATGGAATCACATGCCTCGACACCCGACACAAACGCTATGCTATGAAGGCTCGTGAGGATCAAGATGCTCCTGAGGTTATAGTTGGTATATTCTCTTTATATGATATTGAGATGCATGCATTGATTTATCTTGGATCTACTCATTCATATGTGTGCATGGAGCATGTATTTGACACGATGTATGGCGATGGAGAAATTAGCATATGACATGCATGTGACTAGTCAGGGTTGGGGCACGACGTTAGTGTGAATAGCGATATCTGAAATTACTTAAGTGTTACATACAAGCAAGAGAGTTTCTCGATTTGATAACCTTACCACATTTCGAGTTTGACTTGATTAAAGGGAATGGGGTTGGTTGATCAACAGAGCCATGGACGATTGTGGACAAAATCTGATAGTGTTGAGATATCGAGTTTGAGGTGATAATATAGGGCATTAGATCTAACGTAATGTCCAATGTGATCTCAGCCATGAAGGCAAGGAGATTTATAAGAAAATGATATTAAGCATTCTTAGCCTTGATACTTGACTCTAAGAGAGGTCAAGTTGATGTGGAAGAGATTCCAGTAGTAAGGGAATTTCCCGATGTATTCCTTGAAGAGTTACTAGGTATTCCCTTTGAGAGGGAGGTGGACTTATCCATAAAAATTATGCCAGGAACAGCCCTTATGTCTAGGGCACCTTATAGGATGGCTCCAGTAGAGTTAGAGCAACTCCAATGGGAGTTGCTGCTCGAATGCCATCCGTAACCGGCAAATAGCACCCAAGACAAAAATTAAGTTCCCGATGGAAATTGGCATCAAAGATGCCCAAAACTGCCATCCAAGGTTTTTGGGGGTGCTTATCTTTATAACTTTGGAGAAGAGAGAATGGAGAGGTTGCAAAATAGCGGTTGTTTCTTGTACCTCTCAACAACTACTCTTTCATCCTTATTTGGCAAGTTTAATTATATTTTTAATAGAAACATTGAATTATTAAAACCTTTTGGATTTGCTTTTTTACCATTTGGAGCCAAAACACTATTCAAGGGTGCCAAAACACTGTTCAGAGTTGCAAAATGGCATTTGACATCCCATTTTTAACAACTCCCATTGGAGTTGCTCTTAAAGGAGTTAAAGGTTCATCTACAAGAGCTTTTAGATAAAGGGTTTGTATGACCCGAGTGTTTAAGCCTTAGGGTACTTTTGTTTTATTTGAAAAAGAAAGATGGCACTCTATGGATGTGCATCGATTATCGAGATCAATAAGGTGAAGTGAAGAAACAAGTACCCATTGTTGAGAATGAGATCTTTTTTGATCCCGATTGAAAGGGCCAGTGTCTTTCGAAGATCGCTTTGATGCGGATATTATCGATTGAGTAAAGGAGTAGATGTGCGAGACCGCATTTAGGGCAGGAAATATGGCCATTATGAGTTTTGGTAATGCCAGCTTGGGATTGACTAATACACACCACGACCAGCATTCATGGATTTAATGAATAGGGTATTCCGACCCTATCTGGATCAGTTTGTAGTGGTCTTTATTGATGACATCCTGGTGTATTCTAAGGATGCATAGGAACATGAACAACATCTGAAAATAGTTCTACAGACGCTAAGAGAAAAGAAGTTATATGCTAAGCTCAGCAAATGTGATTTTTGGCTGTAGGAAGTTTCCTTCTTAGGTCATAATGTGTCAACGGAGGTATCAAGTTGACCACACGGAATTGAGCCCGTTGGCCAGTTGTTCTGATGCTTAGAAGTGAGAAGTTTCTTGGAGCTGCGAGGTTATTATAGAGATTTGTAGAGCTTTTAAGTCGCCAGCTTCTCCGCTCACCAAGTTACTCGGGAAAGACAAAGTTTGGTGAATGATTAAATGTTAGAATAGAACAAGCAGGTTGAAAGGGATCTTTGGTTGAAGCACCGATATTGTGCTTCGCCGGAAAAGAGTATTCCCTTGTATGGTGACTACTTCGGGCATTGGTTTGGGATGTGTGTTAATGCAAGATGGGAAAGTAGTGGCAGATGCCCTGAGTAGGAAAATGATTTATGCTTTGTCTTTGAAAGATTATGGCTGGAGATTTGATTATAATGGAGCCTTGTTGGCTCGGTGGGAAATTATAATGGATTTGAAGCGAATGATAGTAAATGCTCGGAAAAATGATACCAAGTTACAAGAGATAGTTAGGTTAGTGATGTGTTAGTGTAGTGCTCCTAGGCTATTGTGGACATGGTATTTGACTATTATGAGAATTTATTATTAATGATTTGCATGTTTATTATATATAATGTCAGAATAATATTATTAATTATTCTAAATGTCATAATGGTTATTGTTATGGGAATATGATGAATTAGATAGTATAAAGTTTGATTGATATTCATGGGATAGCTCATCTGTGCGAGATACAAATCAAATTTATATCTATTTGTTGAGAACAAATATTGGACGGACGAATCTTGAAGAGATTATCCATGGATGAGAAGTCATAAGTTAATCCTCTAATAGTTGTAATCATTAAATCCTTTATTTGAGATCGCTATAGTTCTTAACATAAAGAGATATTGTGTTTTGATATAATCAAGCGTTGTCTTTAATCGGATGACTATAAGGTTATACTTGAGCATGAAAATAAATTATGTAGTGAGATATGACGATTAAGATGGAATTTGTCCCTCTTATTATAAGAGATATCTCTCAAGGTCCCTGAAACAATTGAGGCCCGAGAAATGCATGGTCGTGCTCAAATGAATTGATGGAGACGATATCATTTGTTTAGTGGATAATTGGGTTTGAGTAATCAAAGATAGAGCGATATAAGGTTGACTTGGCCTGCCTTATATTCTATTAGGATATCATGAGGCAAGGTTATGTCATTAGCTATATTAAGGTTGTCTCGGATCATGAGCTTTTTCATTTGCTTGGGTAGTCATAATGTCTTGCTAGAGGCCACTTATGACTTGTAGGATCAAAATGTATTTGGGCCCTACGCCAATGTTAATTGAACTTTGTAAGTACTTATTAGAAACGAATAATACTTGGTTATGGTTTTCACTCTCCTGTAGTAATTTAAAATGATGATTATTTTAAATTACAAATAGCTGATAGTTGTTATTTAAATTCGAATTTAATTTGAAAGTTTAAATTCGTGATTTTAAATAATAAATAATTAATTTGTTATATTTTCTTATTGGATAAGGAAATAATACATTAAGAGATTTGAATTTAAATTGTTATTATTTAAAAGAGTTTTAGATATATAATAATATAAAATCCGTTTTTGACTTAAACCCTAGTAGACTTATATAGATATATATGTGAGACATATATATTTTGTGAAAGTAGTCGTCTTTATAAAACGACCAAAGCGAGAGAGAAAGAAAAAGAAAAAACCCTAATTTCGTTTTTTGAGGAAGACGAACTTTGAACTAGCGTTCAACGAGGTCGTTCATTATTTGTTCGGTGTGTGGATACTTGTAGGGTGGTCGCTTTTCGGAAAAGACGACACCTTTGAAGATCGAATAAACCCGAGACGAGACTTTGATGAAAAACCCAGCGAATCGATACAAAGAGGTAAGTTCGTTTACCCTTCCTTCGGTTTTTATGAAGCATATGATCCTTGGTGGGTTAAGGGATAAAAAAAGCTTTAAATTCCATTGCATTTATGTTCAGTCGATTGGATATTACATAGTAACCAAACAAATCTTGGAGACATGACCCAGATTATGCCATAGATGAAAGTGGAGTTTATTGTCTGAGAACAAATTATGTATCTCAGAATGTTATGGATTTGAGAAAGAAGAATCAACAATGAGGGTACAGTACCCTCAGCTTTTCAATTCAGGTAATTTCGAGGATGAAATTTATTTTAAGGTGGGGAGAGTTGTAATACCCCAAATTATACACTGACAGTTTTATAACATCTTTAGGGTATAATAAAAGTAAATGTATATTTTTCCTGAATAAAATAATACTAAAAATAAAATAAGCAAAATCCGAAATTAATACAAAAGTCAAGGGTAAATTGGTAAATTATCAATTAGCCTTGAATGACATGAAACAGATTGTATGCCAAAGGTAGATTTGAATAAGTGGAAGTGCAAATAGAAGGGAGTTTGGGGACCGAAAATGGAAAAATATTAAATCAAATAAAGATAAAACCAAAATAAATATCTCATTTGGTCTTTTGGGAATCAGTAAAAACGGATAGGGAGGAGAAAGAAGAGAGAAAGAGAAGGGAAGAGAAGAAAGAGGAGAGAGAAGGAAGAAGAGAAGAAGATCAAAGGTATGGAAAAGTATGGTTTGTATGGAACTTACTAAGTTTTGTATGGATTTTGTATGGATTGATATGGTTTTGGGTATGGATTTCCTCCTTGAGTTAGGGTGTGAGGGTTAAAGAGTATGAATACTTGTTGGGAGTATGGAACTTGTTAAGTTTTGTATGGAACTTGTATGGAAACTATGATTTTGGTATGGATTATTGGACTTTTGGACTTTTGTATGGAATTGTTTGATGAAGAAGAAACCATAAACCCATTTTTTTTTTATGAATTTGGGTCTAAAAGAACCCTACTTGGTATATTGGTTGTGTTTTGGACTTGGGTTAGCTGATTATAATCCTTAATTGAGGAATACTTGTATTAAGAAAATGTGGGGTTTAGGGGAGATCTTTGTCAAAATTTCTCGACTTCGGATGGTCACTGAATTTCTTCACAATGCGAACCTCCGTTTGAATGTTCTTAGACTCTATGGAAATCCCTTTGAGTCTAGAATCCATCCATATATAAGTGATAATATTGGAGACTCATATTAGATCTAGAAATCACGAAAGCAAATAGGCCTCTCTTAGTTTGTGCTAGTAGTCACTCTCTTGTGGGAAGCCTCGACGGATGGTCATAATTTATTCGTCCGAACTTCGTTTTGGATGTTCTTGGACTCTATGGAAATCCCTTTTAGTCTAAAATCCATCCATATATAGATTGATGAAATTGGAACTCATATTAGGTCTAGAAATCACGAAAAACGGTAGGCCCGGCTGGTTCTACTCGTAGTCACTGTTCATAGGAAGCCTTCAACTTCGGACGGTCATAATTTCTTCATCCGAACTCTGTTTTGGATGTTCTTGGACTCTATGGAAATCCCTTTGAGTCTAGAATCCATCCATATATAACTTGATGAAATTGGAATGATAGTGAATAAGCTCATAAGTATACATGGTAACCATAGTTATTCATGCATATAATGAGATATATGAAAATCTGAATATTAATAAATGATTGTAAATATCGCATATGATTAGGATGACAATAATTATTTGGGAATAAGGATATGTACTGAACATAAAATACACATGGATTGTCT
>JAEQBH010004605.1:0-312549 GCA_016808115.1 Tetrastigma voinierianum | reverse complement strand
ATATACATGTGAATACATGAAATGGCTAAGGGCATTTTTGTCCATTATCAGTCATTTTCAAGAAAAAATCATGGAGAGGGTTAGATTTACGAATTTTGACTTATTTGAGGTCTTTAACCAAATATTTCTTATGATTATTTGTATGGAGCGGGTTATGACTTATTTAACCAAATGGTCTCCTGAAGGTTCGCCAAACCCTCCTTGCTTGGCAAGGAACTAAAGTGGGCAAAAAGAGCAAGAGAATCTAGATGGCTGCCCCTCTTTGTTTATTTTGGACTTTATGGCAGGAAAAGAATAGGATGGATTTCGAGGATGAAACCCCTCTCAAGCCACGTAATGAAGACTACGGGTCGCAAGTAAACTTGTATACAGTATAACACCGACTTTTCGTGGATTTCTTGACTTGGTTGGGTATAGGTAAGAGTTAGAGTGGTTTGGGTTCCCTTTGTATACTCAACAGACTCGTTATTTTTACATTTTTCATCACATAATACTTTACCGATAAAAAGTGTTTGTACACATATGTTTCCATGTATACACGTGTATATGAACTTATATATTTTTATATATGATTAATACAATATGGAAATATATATTTGGTTGTGTACAATACATAGCTATATTGATATTTTTAGCATAGAAATCCCTCTTCTTCCTCTTAGGGTTAAACATTTTCTATTTTTAGTTATAAACCTTCTCTCAGATCAAGACCAAAATGACAGGGCAATGTGATTAAGCAACCAGGTCTCAATTCAGATAATGGGGTCTCGAATCCCAAACTTTATCACAAATAGCGTTAAAATATTCATTTCTAGAAAATCCTGGCATTTTAAGCATGTAGATTGGCATACAGGAATGTCATAGATTCCCCAAGAATGGTTCTTATTATTATCTCTGTGAAGTACCTTCAATGACAACCAGGAACTCTCTCTTCTCTTGCTTTCTTCTCTTTCTCTCTCCATTATCATAAACTATGTTAATAAGTAAAAGAATGTAGATAGGGCTTAGTCTCTGGCAAATGGGTGGCAGAACTTGTCGTGGTGAAGGTAGTTAATTAAATATTTCTTTTAGATATACAAAAGAAAGAAATCAATGAACAATTCTATTTCTATTCCATTATGTGGTGTGGTAGACGTTTATGGTGATGCATGAACATTTATTTTGGCCATTCACTTAAGCTTTTGTTACTCATCTGAAAAATGGTCTCTATACAAATAACTTGAGCATTTTTATTTCATTAACTTCAAAGTAATGCTACAGATTGTAAAATTCAACATGGATATGGCAATTTGCTTTTCTAGGTTTTGGCATTGTTTGTAGGGAGATTAAGGAAAAGCAAGTGGTAGTAACGCGCTCAAATCTAAATCAATCTGTTATTTGAAATTCCCATGTTAACCTAAAAACTTTTTTAACCTTATTTAATTATAATGTTTATTTCAGTTATTGAACATTATGAATAATAAAAAGATTCTTAGTTCGCAGCTGGACTTAGTTTTGAAATAAAATATGTATATCAACTGATGGTGCAGGGTGTTCTATCACACAAAGGTTATCTTTGGTCTTAAGTGACTCAATCACATTCAATGGGCAGAGTTTGTTGCTTCCTGTAAGTTTTAGAGCATTTTGAAACAATTTTTTTTGGCTTTGAAGTTTTTTTGATAATGCATTTGAAATTTTGATTACATGCATACAACATTATAGAACAATTTTAGTGTTTATGGTTTCATTGGTTATATTGCTCCTTAGTGGTGCCCTTAAGGACTAGCTTAGGTGGCAATGGTATAGAGTGGGGATAGAATGCTTCCAGGTTTAAATATGGGATTAAAAAAAGTTACCTATAAAAAAAAATATTGTTTATTAATTCTGTATTTTCATATGATATGGAGATACTTATACATATTGAGGCACTGACAAGTAAATTATGGGTTATGGCATATTATAATTATGTTATATTATGCTTTTATCTTTGCAGGTTTTACTCAAGGAAGATGTTCGATTTTGATGCTCCTTGTTCCTTACTGTGAGTGGATCATTTTCTTTGTTTTATTTCTGTTTAATTAGCCTTGCAGATGGAATCAATGGATTAATTTTCATACACGCTATTTTGATCAGTCTTGAGGATTTATTGTGTCGTCAGTAGAAAAAGTTATATGGGCCTATCTTAGTGAGACAAAACTTAATTGTAGGTAATTTTCATTGCATGGTAGTTTAATGTTTCTTATTTTAATGCATTAACTATTTTTTGAATTCTTTCTAAAACTTGAAACATTAATAGATCTCCAATGATGATAGCATCTTCCTTCGTTTTAGTTATGCAAATTTGAGGAAGTCATCTTGTTTATTTTTTAGTTATACAAGTTTGAGGAAGTCATCTCATTTATTTTTGTAATATATTCATCTCATTTTATTGAAAGAATAATAAACTCCTTATCAAGAACAGTAAGCTCCAATGTTGAACACTTAAACTAATAGAGGATCTTTATTTTTTCTTGAGATGCAACAAATGCATCTTCGTTCAATAAATAATGGGTGCAAGAAGGATGGGCAATCCTTCAAAGATGTATAAAAGTTAAATAAAAGCATCATAGGTTCACCTAACTGACTGTAATGATTTTAAAATAATTAAATGAGGCATTTCCAAATCATATATTGCTTTGAGTTCAAGAGATATTTCTTTGATTGAAGGTTTTTTTAATGGAGTAGAGGCTTAAATTCTGAATTGTGTTTGAGGCTAGACCATTTTGTAGTTTTAAAAGAGTGGGAGGACCATTTTTTAGGCTTTGTCTTAATTTTTTCCTCTTAAGCTAGTTTCTAATATCAGCCCACTGTTCTTGGCAATGGAGATCGGGTATTTAAGAATATGTGTCTTAAGCTTGATGGATTCAAAGACTTCATCAAAAGTGGGTGGATGGGATATGAAGTTAGCAAATTTAGCAGTTATTACCTTATAGTATCATAGTGAAGTTGAAGGCTCTTAAGATACAAAAATTTAAAAAAAAAAATCTTGAGGTGTCCAACGAAGAAGTCCTTGGGAATATTATGTTTAGGAAGGAGGAGACTCTTTCTTAGAAGTCTTAAAGGAGCGCTTCTCTCCTCTCATGGGTGATGACTGATGAGATGGAGTCTTGGAGGTTGGCTTTGGGAAATTTAGAAAGTATGCTTCATTCAAAAAAACTTCACAGAAACAAAAGTCTGTAGAAATTTAGTTAATCAAGGGAGATAGGATTACTAAATTTCTTCACAAAATGGCCAGTTTGCATAGTACAGAGAGAGAGAGAGAGAGAGAGAGAGAGAGAGAGATTGAGGATGGTATGCTAAGCTTTTCATCTCTCCTTTCCAAGATGGAAGATTGAAGATCAACCACAAGGGGTTTGAGTTTTTGGGTTTTGGAGAGGGATAATTTCAAGAGCCTAGAGGAACACTTTTTGGAGGAGGTGGTTTTTTTGTATGATCTCCTCAATCTTAGTGAGGATCAAGTTTCAAGGCCAGCTGTTTTACTTTGCCTTGTTGGCATCGGTGTCGGGAAACTTTAAGTCTAAGGTCATAAGTTGTTTTAGGGATTTCTTCACTATAGGCACTTTTGTTACACAGTTGAATATCACTTTCTTTGTGTTGATTTGAAAAAAAGGTGGTGCAAAAGATATTAGACTTGTTAAGTCTTATAAGGGGATTATTGAAGTTGTTAACTAAAGCGTTCGCGAACAAATTTAAGAAATTGGTCGAAAAGGGGTTTCAGATTATCAACATGTTTTTATGAAAGTAATATAGATTACGAATGCAGTTCTTATTTGTTATTGCTAGCGCAGCCATTGGCTTAAGATCAAAGAGCAACAATTCCACAATTGCTAGTGAAACTGGGATCCTCATTTCTACAGAAAATCTTAAATGATTTAAAAGGAGGGGTGAACTTTGCTAAGAAGTGTTATTTGTGTAAGACAAGGAGGAAACGACGAATTACTTCGCTTCAGTATTAAGTTGGAACATAACCTAAAGACCTTATTTCTCTTAGGTCAAATTGATATTTAGAGTTACTAATTTGGCTATCTTGCATTTCAAATTGCAAAAGATAATGTGAATAAACAGGCAAAAAATTGTTTTTCTTCAACGTCTTAATCACATTCATTGAGGTTTTGAACATTGAAACATCTTTAGCTAAACCTCGTACTACTTTGAGATTTTGAAGGTTGATTCTAAAAAATATGTTCAAAATTTTATTTGAAATTTCATATCTGAATTAAAATTAAATGTTATGATGATGATGTGTGGTAAACTAATGCTTTAGTAGAAAACTAAAATGTGACGAGAGGTTTTGGCAGCATTAACTGATATTTATTTTACTTTCATATATTATAAGAAAAATTCACATGTCATGTCCTAACACAACCATTTGTTTGTATTATGTTACAGGTAGGCATACAAAATAACTTATCTGATCTGAAGATGAAGACTTCTAATCTTGTTCATGTTGATGTGTTAAAAGATAAGGTTTGCTGGGGTTTTTCATCCTCTTTGTCATGGTATTTTCTTAACAATAGCATTTGTAAAGAGTAAGGAATTCTCATATTCATTGTATCACAATACACATATTTATACATAAGATAAAAGAATGAAAAAGGAAACAAGATAAAGATAAAGAAGGAAAAGAATAATCTACATAATATTCTATTAAATAATCCATAGAATATGCTATGATACTCAACACTCCCCTCGTCGGTTATAATAGTCATATGCGTAGCTTGTTACAAATATATTTTAACTTAGACCTCTATTATATTCGGCGGTGAAAATGTCTATTAGTTGGTCATTTGAGTTGACAAAACTAGTAGCTACACATCCTGATGCAATCTTCTCTCTGATGAAATGCAATCCACCTCAATGTGCTTGGTCCTCTCGTGAAAGACTGGGTTGGAGGCAATATGTAGGACTTCTTGATTATCACAAACAAGCTTCATTTGTTCATCATTCCCAAATCTTAGCTCCTGAAGAAAATGTTTTAGCCATATGAGTCACATGTTGCCAAAGCCATACCTCAATACTCAACTTCAGCATTAGATTTGATTATTGCATCATGTTTCTTACTCTTCCAGAATATTAGATTGCCTCCAATAAACACATAGTACCGGCAGCTTTGGCTCAGGTGAGCCCGCTCCCATCTAATCACAATACCTAACAATTTAGGTATGAACTCTGTTCTCGTATAATACCCATTGGCCTAGTGTTCCTTTAACATAACGAAGGATATTAATCACAACATCTCAATGTCTATCACACGGTGACTATGGGAACTGATTGACTACACTCACAGAAAAGGAAATGTTCAGTCGGGTGATGGTGAGATAATTCAGTTTGCTCCACAAGTCGCCATATCTCCCCGGGATCTCGGTAGGCCCTCATTCCCAGTACAAGCCGACATTCGATCCATATGTGTCTACGGTGCTTACGCCCAGCACATATCAATTTTCTCCAATATGTCCAAGGCATACTTCTTTCGGTGACATAACCACATCGAATTAGATCAGCCACTCCCAATGCCTGGAAAGTACTTGAGTTTCCCCAAGTCTTTTGTTTGAAAGTGCCTAAAGAGGTTTTGTTTTAATTTCCGAATGTCATCCTGATCACTACCTATGATAACAATGTCATCCACATAAACAATTAAATAAATGCACTACCTCGAAGAGGTATGATGATAGAAAACCGAATGGTTTGCTATACTCCAAATATGCCAAACTTTTGAACAAATGAGATAAACTATTCAAACTATACTCGAGTAGACCGTTTCAAATCGTATAAGGAACGATTTAACTGTGATACCAAACTGGGGACTTCGAGCAACAAAACCGGTGGTCGCCTCCATTTATACCTCCTTTCCGGCATCACTACATGGCAAGACATTCTTGATGTCTAATTGAAACAGGGGGCCAAGAGAACATAGCGGCCACAGAAAGATGAACTGAAGCAATCTTGGCGACAGGAGAAAAGGTATCATAATAATCATAACCATATATCTTAATATACCCCTTGGCAACCAAACAAGCTTTAAGGCAATCCACCTAGCCATCTGGACCAACCTTAACTGCATGTCCAACAACTACCGTGAGACTTGCTGTGACAGATAGCGACCAAATCATGTGCCATTAGAACAAAGAGCACTATTTTTCAACTATCAGATGTCTCCAGCCCATGAGAAAGCCTCATTGATGGTTTTAGGAATAGAAACAAAAAACAAGGTGCAAACAAAACCAGAGTATAGTAAAGATAAATTGTGATGGCTCAAAAAATTATAAATAGGATGAGAGTTACGTGAAGAACGGGCAATGGGTAGATCATCAGTAGAGGGCAAGACAGACACCGTGGAGGAGGATGGCATATGAAATGAGTTAGCTAGGTCCCTGGTCAATACGTGATCTACGAGTAAGACCCGGCGTCATGTCAGCATCTAGAGATGAAGGTAGATCTGGAGATGGTAGGATTAAGGGAAGAGGCAAGACATTAGAAACATGCTGACGCTCCTGGCAGAGGAGAAGAATGAGGAACTTTCAAAGAAGGCACATCAATGTAGATGAAATATCGACCAGGTTAGAGAATAGCATCCAGAATCCTCTAAAGTCTAAGGTACCAAGAAGATAAATTTCGTGGCTTTGGCTAAGAGCTTGTCTTGTCCCGAAGTAAGAATATGAACAAAATGGACACAACCAAAGACGTGAGAGGGAAGGCAAAAGAGAAATTGAGTAGGAAAAATGATGGAATGAGTGATTTGATCATGTAAAATGGAGAATGGCATATGATTAATCATATAACAAGTGGCTAAGATAGCATCCCCTAAAATCGGTGAGGAACCTTATGATGGAGAAGGAGAGTACAAGCAGTCTCAACTAAATGGTAGTTCTTGCATTCAACACTGCTATAGTGTCGAGGAATGTATACAAGAGGACTCCATGAATAACTTGCCGTGAGGACATAAAGGAAGAGAATGAAACTAAAAAATATTCCTTGACATTATCACTTCATAAGATACAAATTGAAGTATTAAATTGAGTTCGAATTTCAGCATGAAACTTCTGAAAAATAGAAAATGACTCGGCTCGAGTTTTCATTAAAATGGCCAAGTACTTCGATAATAATCATGTAGCAAAGTACTGAAATCCTAAGGTATTCGTAATCAAGAGGATAAGCTTCAAAGGAGACTATTCAATGATCTAACCGCTAAACATGACACGAGTATGTTTCCCAAGCTAACATGACTCACACTCAAGTGACGATTAACTAAAAAAATACGAAACCATCTTTTGAAATTTGAAAAGGCTTAGATGACCTAGACGTATGTGGATGAGGAGAGGATTGTCCGTAGAAGTGCAAACAGTGGAACAATAAGACAAGCTGAGGTGAAAGAGGTCTTGAGACTCATGTTCTATGCCAATCCCCATACTTCAATCCTACAAGGTAACAAAATTATTAGAAAAGGTAACCAAACAGTTAAGGTCACGAATCAACTTACTAATGGAACTAAGATTAAAAGGAGAATCAGGAACATAAAGTACAAAAGTAAGGTGTAAGAAAGGGGGGGACAAACTTAACCGATGCCTTTAGCTATGGTTTGAGATCCATTAGCTAAGGTAACCATGAGTAAAGGAGAATAAAACCTACAGAGAAAGATGATTAGGCTCCAAAATCAAGAATTCGTGGTCCGTATGATACGCAGCATAAGGAACGACATCTGGGCCTAGACAATAGACGCGGACCAGCAGGATTGCCTGCAGCCATATAAACTGAGAAATTAAGAAGTCATAGACATCAAAGCTCGGAGGGATGAATCACAACTTCCAGAGTTGACAACACAATTTTCAAGGCCTTATAGAGTCACTGAGTGTCGAGAAGCAACAAGAAAATCTAGGAAAGGACAACCGCCAACAAAAAGCAAGGGAGAAGATGCAGATGTAGGCCTTGGATGGAAGAGCTAGGGGCTGGGATGCTTACTATGAGGCAATAACGTGAGAAGATGATAAGAGCAAGAGGCATTCACGTACGATGAACGATATATGGTATAGAAAGATGACACTTCCGTGGAGGCACGTGTGAGTTTGTTCACTGGAGATTCTTCCTAGCAAATAGATCGGTCCCACTGAGTCAGAGGCCTTCAATCAGGTGGAGTCAGCAGAAAATTCCCGCCGAGTGGTCACTCGCAAAGGAGAGGTTTGAAGCTCCATTAAAGGCCGGCTGGTCATTCTCGCGATGAAATTAGAGTGACCTGAGAGACACGCCACGAGAGGTTATATATTAATAGAAAACACGATTTAACCTGAACACAAATCCTATTTTTTTTTATTCTCTTTCTACCTTTGATTCCATGTAAAGAGAAATGAATTCTCATATCTATCAGATCAATAACACACATATTTATACATATGCAAAGAATGGAAAAGGAAACAAGATAAAGATAAAGAAGGAAAAGAATAAGGAAAAGAATAATCTACAAAATATTTGATGGAATAATCCATAGAATATATTATGACACTCAAATTTCCAATATTATAGAGAAACCCTCGAGGTCCGCTCAAGAGGTAAAAGGTCGAAGGTTACAGTCCTGCCCAAGTTCCAATGTGGACAAAAAAGAAAAAACGTGATATTTACCTATAAAAAAAGCATTTATAGAAGCAATTGTCCTAAGGAGCTAAAGGCTGGGACTGTCTCACTGGCTCCTCAAATATTCATATGAGACTTGAATCTATTTCTCAGAAAGGACCTAATATGCCGTTTCAAAAGTTTATGTATAATTCGAATAATTTATTCGAATCCTAGCATATTTAGTATTTGAATTTTTTTTCTTTCATGTTAAGTCTTTTATTATGAAAGCTACAAGTTAATTCACTTTCTTTTAACGATAAACAATTGCATGTATCATTCATATTTTTTATGATTGTCTCATTATTCTCAACATCATAACATTTTTAACATGTTAACTCTTAAATCATTAAATTTTAGATTCTAAGAATAAAGGACTTCCAAAATGTTCCTTATCTTTTCCTTTACTAAAACTATGTAACATAAAATTTCACAAATCTTTCCAACTAATTTTTAATTTAAGACCTACTTATCAGTTTCTTATTTTAATGAAACAAGGAACCAAAAGCAAAAAGGATAAGCTATCTTCTAAGGTATAGCAGTAGGTAAAGAAAAGTTAAGAAAGCTAGTAAACTAAGCAACTAAAAGCACAACAAAGAAACTAAAATCTGTATAATCATGGGGGCATGGGTTGCTTATGATAACTTCTGTAAAGTTGTCTAGAACAATTTCACCAAATATTACTTATTTTGTAATCTACGTAAGGATCCCAATGTAAAAAGTACCTCAGTGTGTGTAGATCGATCAATGATCTTACGTAAAAATTGAAAATTGGTTGAATGATTCATTTATTCATCTATAAGATAAATTTATACATGAATTATTTTGATAAATAAATTTAATCTAATAAATCAATCTAGCTAATAAAAAGGGAAACATAAATCCATAAGCTAATAAAAGGAAAATGATCAATCAAATAAATACGATTTATATGCTAATTCTCTACCTCATACTGTATATATATCTTTCCAGTGCCCAACTTGGATATTGAAGCATAAAATGGTCCACTAGCAACAACATGAGTCCTTATATCTGCCAACTGATTAGCACTCGAAGGTAGGAATTGCTATGTGGCCGTAATCTACGCTGCCTCTTGATGTAGTTCCTATCAGTTCAATATGCTTAGTTCTATCAGGTCACTGGATTAGTTGTAAATCTCAATAGCTATTGTGTTATTACAAAAAGCATCATCGTTTCTAGACTAAACTGAAGCTGCTTTAAGAGAATTCTAAATGAAGTAAGCTCAGGGTTGTATTGATGAAGAAAGATGATATCTAACTGTGATTGCCTAATGAGATCCTCACTTTGTTTCTTACTCCTCCAAGTCACCAAATTACCCCCGACAAATGATATATATCCTGATGTGGACTTCCTATCCAATTTGGATTCTACAAAGTTATTGTCTGTGTATCCCTCAATGTCTAGATGTCCATGTTTAGAGAACAAAATTCCTTTGCCTCGGGAAGACTTCAGATAAGCTAGATAATGACACAAAGCTTATGTGTCAATTGCTTTGAAAGTTGGCATGAATTAATTTACCATGCTAACCGTATAAGATATCGACCGGTGTGGGTTAGATATATCAACTTCCTACTAGTCTTCGAGCAATCTTTCTTTATTTGTTGGAATCCGATTAGAATAGATCGACATGTCATGGATTTCACTCACAGAGTAATATCAATGAAGCATGCCACTGAATCCCATTTTAAAAGATATAGTGTGTACTTACAGAGAGGAAACCGTGGCCGAGAACGAAACCTCAATGCCCAAAAAGTATTTTAGAGTTCCCAAGTCCTTCATTTCAAATTCCTTGGCCAAATGACTCTAGAGCTTCTCTACTTTTTTAGGACTGCTATCTGTAATATTCATGTCATCAACATAAACAATAAGCAAAGCAGATTATCACCATCTTCTCTTAGGCAGTGCAAGAACAGATCCACACGCTGTTTATAACCAAAACCCTTCATCAGACAAATTTCAACCTACCAAACCACATGCTCTAAGGATCAAGCCCATCCTTAGGGCCTCTTTGGGCCGCACACTTTGCCTTCGTGTAAATCAATGAGTGATCCATGTAAACCTCTTCTAAAAAATCACCATGAAGAAAGACATTTTTTTTACGTCAAACCGTTTTAATGACCAATCCGCATTTATCAAGAAGAGTATGACTCGACAAAGGTTCATCTCGCAACCAACCTAGCTTTCAGATTTGTTGATCATTCCATCCGACTTGTACTTCACCGAGAAAACCCACTTACATCCTATTGTTATCTTTCCCATGGGAAGCTCAACCATCTCCTAAGTATAGTTTTTCTAGAGAGCCTTCATTTCTTCTACCACAGTAGATTTCCACTGAGGGTCTTCAAGAGCTTCCTGAAAATGTGACTAGGAATAGACATAGAAGACAATTGAAGAGCAAAATCAAGATGAGCCTTAGATAACCAGTGATAAGAGACAAAGAAGCCAGATAGACAATATCGAGGATGGTTTCGAAGCCAAAACCCGTCTAGTTCCCTTATGACTACGTATGGGATATCGCCTACTTCATCAACTCAGGTTTCAAAGCGCACTTAGATGTTAAAGGTGAAGAATTTTGTACCTTAGAATCAACTTGTGAAGAGTCATCCACGGCATGGTAATATCATCGAGAGGGAGCGTCTAAGCTCGAGGGGTACGCCAAAGGGTATCTTGCTCTTTCTCGAATAATGTTATCGAAACAAATTGGCCTGGTCTTTCGTTTTTTCTTCTCATTTGGGGATCATTGTGAATTATCCAATTCGAAGTCCTCCTCCTTACTTGAAATCCACCACCTCTTTTCTTCCAACCACAATCTTTCCTCTTCCTTACTATTAATCTCCCCCTGAAAAGGAACCATGTCCACATCCTTAGAAAAATAAGACTCACGCCATTGAATCGAACATCCATAGAGACATAGCATTCCTCATGAGGGTGAAAACATTTGTAACCCTTTCGGGAGTTGTATAACCTTTAAAAGACACCTTTAAGAGCACGAGGATCAATATCCCTTATATGAGATGGACATGAACAGAACAGATGCAACCAAAAACCCTTGGACAAAGATTCAATACAAAAGGAATAGAGTGAAACCAAGATAACATTCACAAAGGTGTTTGATAGTCAATAACACGAGTAGGCATTCGATTGACGAGGAAGACAACATTCATGACAACATCAGGCTAAAAACGTTTGGGAACATGCATAGTGAAGCATAAAGCCCGAGCCAATTCTGTAATGCGGATTGCATTTTAAGCTTGCTATACCGTTTCTACTGCGGTATGCACATGTTTTTTGATGAAGAATTTCCATTTTCTGAATGTAGTAGTAAGGGACCGATTTATTAAACTCACGACCATTGTTGAATGGAAAAATCTCACCTCGCATATTATTAAATTTCAGGTTATGATCATCTTTGAAAATTGAGGAATAAAATGCAAAACGTCATGTTTAGATTTCAACAAATATACCCAACTCATTCTAGTATAATCAACAATAAAAGACACAAAATATCTGTGACTCAAGGCAGAAGGAGTGGAGAAAGGGCCCCAAACATCTGTAAAGACACTAACAAAAGGAACAGGCCCTTTATTGAGGCTTATTTTGAAAGGTACACAATGATTTTTAGCATAAATGGCTCACACTGTAAACTAGAAACTGAGTTTTGAATAAGTCAGGAAACAAACGTTCTAACAAAAAAGATGGATGACCTAGTTGACAGTGTCATAATAGAATCTTTTCTCAATCAAACGCCTCCCTTGTTACTCGCATCGTGATCGATTCTTTACTGTAATTCTCGTCTTCCAAGTAATAAAGACTCTCTCTCTCTTACCAATGCCAATTGTTGCTTTATAAGATTTGTCCCGAAAAATTGCATAATGTAGAATAAAAGGTTACATATCGTCAATTTTTGTAATTCGCTTAATTTATGAGATTATTGTGAGAGGTTAGTGAAAGTAGACGTAGGATAATGGGAGGGTAGAAGAAAATGAGACATTTGCACTTTAGATCAAGGCCAGAGTCCCATTAGCAACCTAAACAAACTTAACAGAAGGAATTGCAGAATTAAGTGAATGGCGACTACTAGTCATAGGATCAAGAGCTCTCGAATCAATAACCCAAGTGTTAAAGGAGCGTAAATGAAAAACAAACCAGAATTACCTTCCTCGAGAGATACTTGAGTCACATGAGAAGTAGAAGATGGAGGAGTATCTGTGACAACAACCTGTGCAGATTTTTTATCTTCTTTTCAGCTTGCTTTAGTTCAACCAATTCTATTAGCCATGCTTCTTCCAACAAACATCTTCTGTATGTCTCGGTGGTTATGAGTCGAAACGAGAAAAGTGGCTCGGGAATAACTAATAAGAAAGTGTGCGGAGAGTTTCTCGCTTCAGACAAGAAGGGTTGACGCTCCGATCAATCTTCACCTCAGAATTTTTGCTCTTCATGGTGAACTGAATGCTCTCCAAACTTGCAAAGGAGAGGCGCGCCTAAGATCCGACCACTAACTCGATCCTTAAATTCGTGATCAAGACCCAAGAAGGAATATATAAATTCCCATCCTTAGTAGCCGCATTTCCTTAGTTTCTCAATATCATTTGTACACCCATATCATCAAGCCTACGATGAATCAAGTTCCAAAATATTGATCAATTCGTTGTAATATGCCGGAAGAGGACTAATCTCCTCGGCATGATCGAATGATTTCTCTACTTCCGCTCATATACTTGAGAAGAATTCAGACATCCAGACAACTCCCTAATAAACATCCTAAATTTTTAGCCGTTCCACACTGCACAAAATGTACCATCAGCTTGTTGGTCATGGAATTGATGAGCCAAGACTTAACTAGCGCATCTTCAACCTGCCATTCATCATATAGTCAGTTGTTTTCAAGAAAGGCGCATTCTTCCTTCCTATGATATATCCCTTCTTCCTTACCAAAGAATGTGCATCTCCATAATTCAGACCAAACACGATAATTTTGCACCATCTAACTTGATAGAAATTGCCGAAAGGAAGTCTCGTGAATGGGCCATCAGAGATTTGGCCATCAGAATATTCATCATAGCTTTTCTCATACATGGTTAGGAACTGAGAGAAAGTGGAAAAAGAAGAAGAAGAGGAAGAAGAAGAAGAAAGCTAGGTTTAAATAAAGAAAAAACAACAGTGGAAGAGTTTCTTCCCAATGGCTTTGATACCAAATTGAAATTTGGCTAAATGATTCATTTCATTTATCTCAAGGGTATAAATAAGAGTACATGTGACTATTTTTGGATAGTCAATCAATCAATTATAATAAATTACAATCAATTAAATCAATCTAGCTAATAAAAGGAAACATAAACACTAGCTAATAAAAGGAAAAATGATCAATCAAATAAATATTGATTTATATGCCAATTGTAAGTATTCGCTTCCTTAAAGTCCTTTTCTTCTATGAAACCCAAGATATAGATATGACTAAGTCAACCTCCACAATGATGTCATTAAAACTCAAAGAACTTGCTTAAATTAGGCTTTCCAATAAGATTAGTATCTCTTCCTTTGTGAGTCGCTCATCGGGCAGGCTCGGGAGAAGACCATAACTCTACCTCAGGATTTATAGCACTTCAATTGCCGTCACACGTAGATGAAACCTCAGATAATTTTCATTCTTATGGTATCTAGCTTCCTTTAGACTTGCCTTCCCACAACCCTCAGGAGATTAGATTCGAAGGGCACCACACAAGCACACAATAGTTTACAAGTCACCAACCCCAACTTGTATTTTATTGCTGCTCTGAATAATATACAAGACAACCAACAAGGCTTCCACAATAAGTCAGTAGGCTTAAGCTATATCTAAACCACCCTCTAGAGCTCTCTCACTTCTAAATTCCCCAATCATAGAATATAAGAATAATGAAAAATCTCAAGAGATACCCCACCCCCTTAGGCAGGGGAAGTTTGGCTTCATTCCAATAACTAGACTCCACTACCTAGTTCTATTGTGGCTCTCCTTATAGCAAGGGCAAATAGCTCGCTTTACGAGGACTCGAGAGTCCTTCTCCTACTACAATTACTCGCATGTTGGAGAGACATGACTTCTACGTGAGGCTTTCACTCTCACCCGAGTAAAACTCTCGCAACCTCATGCTCTATAAATAGCTTCAGACGCCATCCAAACATTTTTCCTAAAGATCCCCTCATCCGAGTTGTATCCACAAGTCAAGCATCTCATGTCCCTTATGTCACACATTTTTTGCCATGCAACTGCCCCTCGCGTGCAAGCCAAGCCTTCCCTACTCTGCCTCGTACCTTGCCACCATGTTCATAAGGCGATTATAAAATCCGCTGGTGCATGTTTGTGCCAAGCGCATTGGTTCCTGGCCCATACATCAAGTCCTTATCTATGCCGAATCAATCATATCTCCGTGCTCATGCATCAAGCCTCGCACCCATGGCTCGCGCACCCTCTCATACTTACCCATGCCTCATGCTTCTTCTCTGAGTGTACCTAATGTGTTATGGACTTCTTTGCTCGCCATGAGGCTTTGCCTCCTCATACATCATTACCCACATCATATTTGGAAGTCAAATTTCATGGGGTTGGTATCTCCATGAAAACTCGATTTTGGTCAGGCTTACACCCACCAAGTCATCCTTCTCCGCAGCGTATCGCTATCGCCCTCGCGCTCATCAAGCTGATACTGAGTCCACGCCACACCTTGTGTCAAGCCACGCTACGGGTCGCACACCATCGCATGTCAGGAGCCTACGACGTGGGTGCTAGCAAGGCTCGCCCCATATCTTAATCACGCTGAGGCCTCACCCCCAGCCCTCGATGGCCACGCCTCTACCACCTCGAGTCGCCATCCTCCCCTCCCTAAAAACAATTTGTGCCATTTTAGAAGTTTATGAGGAGATACCTATGCTTAAGGGGAGGAATAATGGATTTATTTAATAATCCCAAAATTCACCATTTTCCCGAAAGCTTCTTCCCTACCACGCGATCTATGTGTGTGCATGTTCGCACTCACATTCCACTACATGCTCATCTCGTATGCACCAAATCTTAGTGCCACAACTGTTCCCTAAACCTCTACCTCCCTTGATTCTTCTAGATTCTCCTCATGAGTGCACATCACTCCATGAACCCCTAGTGTATGGTCATGTCAAGGGGCTAAAACCTATCCCATATGCCCTAGGTTTCTCAATCAGCAATGACCAACTCTCCTGCTCTCGTAGGATTGGGTTTAACATGAACATGCTTCAACATTCTCCTCACGTGCTCACGACCCCATACCCGCACGTGAGAGTCGTAGTCCATTACGGACTTTCAAATAAACACGGGATTAAATCGCAAGGAGCAGGATTCAACTTAGCACCTCCCACAAACTAAGCCTGACACCATGTTAAATGACCAACTCTCTTAAAAGCTCAAGCTTTTAGGATTTGGGTTTAATATGAATATCATGCTTCAACACCCTCCCTCATGTGCACACGACCCCATACCCATGCACGTGGAGAGTCAGAGTCCATTATGGACTTTCAGATAAACATGGGGATTAAATTGCAATGAGAGGGTTCGAACTCAAGACCTCATGTCAAACCAAGCTCTGATACCATGTTAAATGACCAACTCTCCTAAAAGTTTAAGCTTGTAGGATTTGGGTTTAATATGAATATCATGCTTCAACACCCTCCTTCACGTGCACACAGCCCCATACCCGCGCACGTGGAGAGTCAGAGTCTTAGGAGAGTTGGTCATTTAACATGGTATCAGAGCTTAGTTTACAGAGGTCTCGGGGTTTGAACCTCTCCTTGCAATTTAATCCCTACTGCTTATTTGAAAGTCCATACGGACTGCTCTCCACGTGCGTGGGTATGGGGCCGTGTGCACGTGAGGAAGGGTGTTGAAGCATGATATTCATATTAAACCCAAATCCTAAAAGCTTGAGCTTATAGGAGAGTTGGTCATTTAACACTTAACAAGCAAAAATCAACATGGAAACCAGTAACTGATGCTCAGAGCAAATAGTTAGGTTCACTCAACGAGTACCTTCCCTATCTCACTGATCACACCGTGACATTCCAATTGAACATATGACGACCCCGCAGTATCAAAAGAATAAATAATGAACAAGGAAAGATGTGTATCATGTTCCACCGTAATTTTATTGAAAAGTTATTCCATTCCTCCCTAGTTAAATTACCTAAAATGTAAGTGTATCCACCTGACAAGGAGCCTACTCCTAGAATTTCCACCGAAAACAAGCAAAGCAACCACTTTCAGATCTACAACGTGTCTAGGAAGGATCCAACTCCAAGTAGTCTTAGGAAGCCCAAAAATTGTGTGCTACAAACCCATGGCAAAGGAACAACAACGGAAGGTTGGTTGATTGTTTCGCTACTACCAAAGCACATAACACAAAGCTTGGGGACACTTACAAAAACCTCCTGCATGCAATAATATTTTGGTATCGCTCTTTATTAGCTAAAGGCCACACAAGAGCGTAGTTTTAGGTGGAACTTAAATTTTCTTTCAGGTTCATTAAAGAAGCATCATAATGGTACTATTGTTACTAAAAATTCTCCCTATATAAATGCAAGAAACAAGAGACATCAAAATCTCACTCTTTCTTGAGAGAGAAATATAGAAAGAGTATGAGAGAGAGGAAGAGGCACTAACTCATCGTCAAAGTGCCTCAGTCTACACACCCTTTGATATTTAGTCTATACAATGTTACCACCTTCTGAACACCCTAGGTTCATCTCTTTTAGCTCACCATAAACTCGATGAACTTGGGTGTGTATGCTTTGTTCTTTGTGATTTTCTAGTTTGGAAAATGGTGATTTATCCGCCTTCATATTTCAAGGCTAAAATAGATCTGAGGACCATAAATATGAAACCTCATAATTAGTTATCACAACATAATCATGGGGTCTTGAAACTTGAATGTCTCCAAATAATTGCTTGAGAAATGGTATTCCTATTATACTTAAGAATTTTTGTTGAAATTGTTAATGTTAATGACCTTGAACTTTTCAACGCAAGTAAGTGCTAAACTTATATTTTGATTGATTTCTTTCATTTATGTAGGTGAAGACGTGTTGCTTGCCTTCCCTTCCTCGACATAAAGAGCTTGTTTCGAACTAGGTCCACTACATGCTAAGTCGACATCTCGACCCACCGTTAAAAGACATCCCGTATATATGCAATGAAGTGTGTGAGCTTACAAATTATCCCATTCTAAGAGAATTGCATCTTGTTTGGTGTATGTTGCATTGTATCAAACCTCAGATTTTCTTTCTTCATGAAAGCATTAATTATTATATCAATTTCTCATTTAAAAAAGAAGAAAAAAAGTTATATCATAAAGAAAAGTGAAGTTATACACAAGGATGACGGGTCCTTTCTAGGTAGATAGCGTTACAGAAAAATAAGAGTCCTACAATCCCAATTCAGAAAACCCAAAAAGTTCACTAGGGGGTATAATCTCCTACAAAGTACAAGAGTAACAACACTTCTCTTGATGAGGCCATTTACCTCTGGACCTCTAAGAGGACATTAAAGAGACAATATATTGTTTTTTTTATGCACGTAAAGCAAATAGATTTTTTAGTATATCTTTAATAGTTTAATTAATTGGAGAAATATGGAAATATTTTTTAAAAGATGATATATTTCTTTTGGCTCAAACGGAATTTTTAAGCTTATGTATAACTTATTTCAATTGGTGTATATATACTTTACATATAGAGGTGCACCACAAGAAGATTAGATCGCTTTTTATATATATATATTCATAATAGATCAATGAAAAACCTAAGGAATTCTTCCTCCAATTCTCCCTTCTTGTTTTTTATATGGTATCAAAGCTTAGGGCTTGAATTTACAAGAAAAAAGGCAAAAAATTTTAAGGAATTTCGGAAGAACCCTAGGGACAAAAGGTGTGTTTTTTGAAACACAAAGTTTGGGAGAGCATGGGATGAGATCGCCCCCATGAAGATGCATTGGCCTCCGGCGACCCTAGCCACCAAGTCCGGTGGCCGAAAGAGGCGTGTGTGAGTCACACGTGACGATTGAGCAGATTAGCCTTGATCCCTATGCGTCGGCATGTGGAGGAGTGTGCAGCCACCGCCGGTGACCAAAGTCCTCTACTAGCATCGTCGGCCGCCAACCAAGCTCCCCAGCCACCCACCTCCCTTGTACGGATGCCGAAATAGTGGTTTTCAAACTTTTGTGTTCAGTAGCCCTAGAAAACTAGGGTTTCTTCCTTTTTTCTTGATTTCTTCAAGGTTTAGTGACATGAAGAGGTGATTTAAGGTTTTAGGATCCAAACTACTTGAGTAAAGGTTTTTTCAGGAAAGGTGTTCTTTCTTTGTAAGATCCTATTTTTCCGGTATTTTTCGATTTTCAGCAAGGTGTTTGAGTTAGATTTGCTCTAACTAACAATAAACCCTGAGGAGTGGTGTCATTATTGTCATAATCCAGGACATGTACGCTAGAATCGTAGAAAGTTGCAAAATAAAAATCGAAGATTTCAATCTGTTCATTATCAAAAATCAATTAAGTCTATATCTACTTCCATCACTACACTCGCCAAGTCAGGTGAAACAAACACATGTTTTCTTTCATCTTCCTCCACATGGGTCATCGATTCTCGGTTTCACGATCACATGATAGGTAATCCGCTTATTTACTATGTTTCGCCTCACCCTTCTACCTCACTGCTACCCTTATGTATTTGGTCAACATCTTGTGTCCTCGGGTCAGTACAATTCATCTTACTCCTCTAATCACTTTCACCTCTATTACGAAGTCATCGTAATTCTCTTTAATTTAATTTCATGAGTAAACCTTACCATACGCTTAATCAGATTCTTTTTCTTAATTATCGGCTCGATTTAGATCTTTCGACGGTTAGTTATCAGTATGACGCGAGTCCGGGGGTCTCTACATCCTTAAAACAAAGGTGCCAAAGTCTGTTGCTTGTTCTGGAGTTGTTACTCCATCTCGACTACATCAAGCCGCCAGGGGTCATTCTTTCTCTATCAAGAAGCCATATCCTCGCTTTCTAACCTATACCTCAATAACCGTGAGTCGCGGTCAATATGCTGGGCTTCACTGTGGTGCATTCGAGTCCTGTAGTCAATAACCGAAGCCCCACTCTTTCAGTCGCCCATTCAAATGTGCTGGGTCCATGTCCATTAGAACCTAATTTGGGTTACAATATTTTGTTACATTTGTAGATGATTATTCGCGAACAACTTGGTTATATTTAATAAAAAACCGTTTGAAGTTATTTTCTTACTTTCATGCCTTTTGTGCTGAAATTCACATTAATTTCATGTTTCTGTTCAAAATATGGGAAGTGATAATGCCAGCGAAATATCCGTCTCGAACAATTTTTCGCCATTCAAATGAGTCATTGAAGAAAAAAATCTAAGACCTTCAAACCGCCGGTCTCTATTATTTCAAATGCATGTGCCCAAACATTCGGGGTCAATGCTATTTCCACAACTTGCTTTTGATTAATCGATGCCTTCCTCTATCTCAATCGGTCACCCATTTCAAACACTCTTCCCCATAAATATTTGTTTCACGGCGCCTCGTATTTCGGGGTGTACTTGTTTTGTTCGCGATGTCGCTCGCATGCTTGCCTGTAAACTCAATCCTGCAAGCTTATCGGCGTATCTCGTTACTCGAGTTCGAAGGTACATGTGTTAATGGCTCTATCGATGTTACATCTTGATATTATCCCCGCTCTCTTCTTCTCCCGCACAATGTGAGGATGATGATTTATTGCTGTACACTATCACCTCACCGCTCCTACTCCGCACTCTATCTCCTGTTAAACCTCCCATTACTCAAGTATATTCTTGGCGCCAGAACCCTCCAACCTCTAGTCCAACACCAGCTTCTTTGTCATCAAATCCAGTCTAGAATGATGATCTTCCGATTGCTCTCCGTAAAGGTAAATGTTAATGTGCTCACCCAATTTCTTTGTTTACTTATAATCGTTGTCGCCTTCTTGTTCCTATTGCATCTCTTGATTCTATCTCACTTCCTAACACTGTCCGTGAGGCTTTATCTCACCCTCGTCAAGGTATACGGTGGAAGAAATGTGCTTTAGATGACAAAGGGTACTTCGAACTCGTACGCTTACTGCTGAAGAAAGCCTACTGGCCGTTGTTGAGTTTTACAATTAAAGTTAATCCCCGATGGTTCATTGCTCGCTTGAAACCACGCCGCATTCTATGTTACTTGAAAGCGGAGCCCCGGTGACATGGTATTTTATATAGTAATCACGGGCATAAATAAAATCAAGAAAGTGTTTTTCCTCGACAGATCGGGCAAAGACTAAGGAAGACAAGAGGTCCACTTCGGGTACTATGTGTCATTGAGAATTCTAGTCTTATGGAAGAAACTAAGTGTCGCCTCTCGATCTAGTGTGAGTCCGGATATGTGAGCGATGACACAAATCCGTGTGAGATCATATGGCTTCATCAACTCTACGAAGCTCGGCATCAGACACCAATCCCAAAGAAACTCGTGTGACAACCAGGCTGCCCTTCATGTTGCTTCTAATCCCGTGTTCCCTAAACAGACTAAGCATATTGAGATAGATTGTCATTTTGTTCGCGAGAAAATGCAATTTGTCTTGATTTCTACAGGATATGTGAAGACTAGAGAACAATTGAGTGATATCTTCACAAAGGCCCTAAGTGAGGACTGGGTTAGTTGTCTATGTAACAAGTTGGGCATGATTAATATCTATGCTCCAATTTGAGGGGGAGTGTTACAACATATATCTACTTTACATATAGAGGTACCCTATTAGGAAACTTGTCTTTATATAGTTGCAATCTATTAGAAAGGTTAGATTGGCTTTAGAGAGTATATATATATATATATATATATATATTCATAATGGATCAATGAAACCTATGTAATTCTTTCCTCCAATTCTTCCTTGTTTTTTACAGGTGCAAATGGAATTTTTGAGCTTATGTATCATCCCATCTCTCATTTCAATAGCCAAAAAAGGGCACATTGGATATATGCAATGTAGTGAAAGTAATTATAGCCCTCACATTCTTAACAACTGCAACTTACAGCCATTTCCATTTGTCTCAGAAGTTGCAGATTTTGTCCTTGTGAGAGCATGAATGGATGTCATATCAAGAATAAATAAATAATTAAAAGATCATACCATTTTGATGTGTGCAGAATGGATGAATTTTTTTTACTAGATGTTTAATGGTTCAATTAATTGGAAAAAGAATGTCAGCATTTTCTTAAGGTTAATTGTTTTTTAATATCTGTTTACGTTTTATTCCAATATGCTGCATTTTCTGTTCTATGGTTTATATGGGATGAAAGGAATGGATGTACATTTTCTGTTTCTATGGCTTAGGTAGATAGTCTTGAGATTATTATTTTCTATCTCAACTTGGTTGATAAAGATATCCAAATATCCTTCAATTTTATTATAGGATATTGAATTATGCCCGTTTTTCAGGTCTTTTGTGTCATTAGCCCCTTGGATTGCCCTTCTTCTCATGGCTTTTGGAATCTTAGGAAGTAATGTTGTCTGGGCTTCTGTTGATAATCCTATTTGCATGGAGCTTCTTGCAGACTTAACAATATTTTTAATAGTCTCTCAACAGTTTTGAAGAAATACCAGAGCTAAAACCATCAGGACCAGGACTAGGACCAGGACCAGACTGCATTTTACTTAGTGCTAGCTACTAGAATTGATTTTTATTTCTTATTCTTGATAGGTAGCCTTCTTTTTGCCCCCCTTGGGGTATATTTGAGAAACCTCCTACATCCCCACCCAACCTTTTGTCAATTCAGTCAGGTATCAAGGGCTAGTAGAATGTGGGGGGGAGTTGTTTCTGATGCAGAGAATGAAAAGATGTGAAGAATTGGATGATTCTCATTATGCTTCTGTACAGAAAATTTATAGAACTCCAGGATACAAACTGCAACTAATCCCCCAATTAAAGTTAAAAAATAAAGCTGATTCCTAAAATATTTCTACAGCTAAGAAGGAATACATGTACAACCCACAAATCACTCAACTACCTAAAATAGCACAATCAAATATAATACATGATAACACAAATCTTGGGAAATCTTCCAGCAGTTTCATGTTATAGTTTTTTTCTTTCTTTTTCCTTTATGTTGATATTTACCATTTTGTGACTTCTCTGTTACTTATTAGTGATACTTCATGCTGTAGACCATAACATCTGTTAGTGTTGATTTGCAGGCTGAAGCGCACCCAATTTTGAGGTGATGAGGCGCTACCTGAGTCGCTTTGTTCAGGATTTGAGATCTCATACAATTACAAGTGTACAATCAAACAATGACAGGGTTAGAAGCTGAATCATGATTTACAATTTCAAAACTTTTTTAATCTTTAAGTATTTTGGTGTTAGAGCACAAAATTACCAAGTGGTTTGAGAATAGCTTGTTTTTGTTTGACATCTGAATGTCCACGCATTTTTCAGGTTTCATTACTTCTCAGGGATACCTTTATTGATTCTTTTCCCAATAGGGACAAACCATTTATCAAGGTATTTTGCATACCTTAGTTTGCCTTTGTCATCATTTCTTTTGTTTCAAATTACTTTACATCATATACACTTTTAGTTTACCTCTTATTTTTTTAGCATTTTCATATTGTTATTTACTGCATGATTATTATTTTTGGATGCAATCAAGCAAACCTGCGAGTCCTTATGGGCTATTAATTTAGGGAGTAGGGACCACAAGTGGATAAGATGGTACTCAGATATGATTGAATGGTGGAAACGGGGACCTTTAGTTTTACTTCCTATTTCAAGAAGTGGTTTTGAATGGGTTCTTAGCATTCTTTATTGGTCACTTTACTTTCAGAGTATTTGGCCTCAAGCCATCTCACAAATGTTTCAAAACTTGCACAGAGAATTCAGGTCTTTTTAGTTTATGGTTACTACTTTTCATAGGATTAACTTGGAGATTTAGGGCTTAACAATACCAAAGATAATGCTTCTTCTCATTGAAGGACAATGAAGGAGATATGAAAGAAATTAATTTTTTATTTAAAAAAAGAAAAGAAAAGAAAAGAAAAGAAAGTTGTCTGTTGAGATAGATGTGGAGGATTGCCATGCAAAAGTAACTTTTTATCATCCCATTTTATAGTGACGTAGTGAGAGTAGTAGATGGTTTTCCAACAAAGTGATATAGTCCCAGGTACCTACAAAGTTGCCATATTTAGGTATGTGGCATTCTGGAATAAAAGCTTGGAAGCAATCAACCAGGTTGAAGAAGCATAATCATTGAAAACAGGTTTTGTATAATTTGTTTCCACTGAAAAGGAAAGGAAAAAGGTGGAGAAGAAAGCTAAAAGAAATGGAAGATGATCAGTGGACTGCTCCTACAACCTAAACCTAACTATATATGTATCCTATGAAAAAGCTAAAAAGGTATGCCATTCTGGTACATATTAACTAGTTAGTGTACCTTACCCATCCCTTGAAGTTGATGGTTCTTACAGTCCTAAGTTTTCGTATGCCTATAGAACTCTGCAAGTTGATAATTGGTTTTTGCAAACGAGATGCTTATTTATCAAGACTAATGTTTTTCCCCAATGAAGTATTGTTATCTTTTTTTAACCTTAATAAAGAGTTGATCCACCTTAATAATTTTTCCTTTTATGAAGATACACCCACACACAAATCACCCACACAACAGCAAAAATAATGAACAAAGAGTTTTCTCAGGGATTAGGGTCTGGCTATATAACAGTAGGTTTCATTAACTGAATGATGAAAAACTGGAGAAAAATGAAGAACAGTAGGGTAAACAGGCAACAGGTTGTGCCTCCCAGGGCATTAGCCCTGTTTGCACACAACCAGAAAATTCCCAATGGTCCCCCTCACCACGCCCAACCAACCCCTATTCCATTCTCCACCCTAACAAACTGGAATCCTAACCAACTTCTCTAGCTAACCAATAGGGGTCCTCCAGTATCTTCTCTGGCTACTTAGTCATAACCTCTTCCTCCAAGACAGCTTGCTTTGGCAAAAGACTCCTTGGCCCCTGCCCTTTGCCCCTCCTCACATACGTGTAACGAATGGGGGTTTATCAATACCCCACCAAAAGACTCACCTTGTCCTCAAGGTGAAAATTTGGGAATTGTTGTTGGATGACAGAGGACAGCTCCCAGGTTGCTTCATACTCAGGCAAGTCCATCCATTTAATGAGCACTTCCTAGTCAGTAGCCCCTCTCTTGCACAGGGCGTATTCCCAATACTGCTGCTAGTTTAGTCGGCAGTTCCATATCAGCGGTTAGTTTTGAGGGCAAGGGTTGTGGACACTGCGAGGCATGCACTAATTTCTTTAGTTGGAATACATGGAAAACCGGATGGATTGTTGCAGCGAGAGGGAGTTTCATCTTGTAAAGCCACTGCTCCAACCTTTTTCAAAATTTCATATGTTCCATAATATCTTAGTGTCAGTTTCTCATTCTTGTGATGTGCAAGATATCGTTGTCGGTAAGGTCGAATCTTCAAGTATACCAAGTTCCCTTCCTCAAACTGAACATCTCACCTATGTGTATCAGCAGTAGCTTTCATCTTGGATTGAGCTTTGCATTAAATGAGACTTCAGTTCATCTATGATTGCATCCCTTATAGTAAGGAGTTGATCAACTTCAAAAAATGGTGTAGTGTACTCCTTATGACGAATAAAGGGGGGTGGGTCCTGTCCATATAGTGCTCTAAAAGAAGTGGTACGGATAGAAGTATGGTGTGAGGTATTATACCAATATTCTGACCATGAGAGCCATTGTGCCCACTGCCTAGGTTTATCGCAAAACAACAAAGATAAGATTCAATGCTTCTATAGAAAACCTTTCTGTCCATCGATCTGTGGATGATAACCAAAGCTATGTTTCAGCAATGTCCCTTGTAGGTGGAAGAGTTCAATTCAGAAAAAACTCGTGAAAATCTTGTCACGATCTGACATAGTTGACGGTACCATGTAAACTAATCACCTCTTGCGGTTGCTAGCGCTTACACAGACTGAGCAAAAAAAAAGGGATGTTTTAGGGGCTATAAAGTGAGCATACTTGCTGAGTCGATCAACCACAACTAAGACCATGTCAATTCTTCAACTTTTTGGGTAATCAATAAAGTCCATTATCAGTCATCCCAAATTAAACTTGAGATCTTGCAAAGGGCTGGAGTAAACCTACAAGAGACATAAAGTCAAGTGTTTCAGGTTATCACACTGTGCAAGTTGCAACATACCGCTCAATTTCTTTTTCCATTCCCTCCTAATAGAAATCAGCCTTCAGTCTCTTATATGTTTTCAACACTCTTGAATGACCACCTACTGGTATGATATATTTGGAGAAAAGTGGTTATTTTGGGAGTCCCTTTTGGTAAAAGACCAATCGATCCTCGAACCTCAACTAATTTTGCACCAATGTATACCCGGGATGAGAGCCCTGGTCTCTTTCCAAATCCAAGATGTGCTTGCGAATTGATTCATCATTTTGCACTTTCTGTTGCAATTACTCTAATATGTTAGCTTGTGGGATAAACAGGGCAGCTAAGATCACTTCTTCTGGTATGTGAGAAAGTGCATTGGCAGCTTTATTCTTGACCCCAAGCCGATATTTCACTTCAAAATCATAACCTAACAACTTTGTAATCCAGTTTGATGCTCAACAGCCAATAGCCTTTGCTCAAGCAGAAACTTCAAACTCTTTTGATCTGTGCGCACAATAAACTTGCTTCCAATCAAATAGGGTTGCTATTTCTGTACTGCAAAGACTATCGCCATGAGTTCACGCTCTAAATTGACTTGTACCTAGCTTGGGTTGGCAATACATGGCTGTAATAAGCAAGTGGTTGCTGCCCTTGCATTAGAACTGCTCCAAGTCCATGCCCAGATGCGTCATTTTCTACAATGAATGGAGCTGCAAAATCTGGAAGTGCTAAAACAGGTATTGTAGTCTTTGCTATTATTAGATTTTGAAATGCCTCCTCTACTGTCTCATTCCACCCAAAATTATTCTTCTTCAACTGCTCAGTTAGCAGCTAAGCAATTTTGTTGGGTAAATCTCAACTACAAATTTCATATAGTATCTCTATTAGGCCCAGGAAGCCTCACACCACTATTTTTGAAGTAGGCCATCTCAGCATTGCTTCAATTTTTAATTTGTCTACAGCCACACCCTCGTCAGAAATAATATGGCCTAAATATTTCCAGCTGGTGTTGAGTCAAACAACATTTTGATTAGTTAACATACAGCTGTTGGTTCTTTAGAATCTCCAAAACTTTAGCCAAATGTAGAGCATGTTCTTCTAAGCTCTTGTTGTAAACTAAAATGTCATCAAAAACGCTAACACTTTGTCACAGTAACGGTCTATATACCTCATTCATGAGCTTGAAAGTGTTATACCATTTTAGTCCGAATGGCATGATGAGGAACTCATAATGCCCCTCATGAGTCCTGAAGCTGTCTTTGGTATATCTTTTGGCAGATGCGAATCTGGTGGTAACCTGATGTGAGGTCCAACTTAGAGAACACCAGAGCTCCATATAACTCATCCAACAACTCATCTATCACAAGGATTGAAATTTATCTGATATAGTTTCTTCGCTCAATGCCCTATAATCCACACAATACCTCCACCCAATCTTTTTCTTTACCAACACATGGGCTCAGTAAACAATAGATCAGGCAAATTATACCTCCAAATGGTATTTCTTCACAAGTTGGACTCATTCAGACATACGACATCTATAATGCTTCACTTAATAGAGTGCTTGCCTTTTTTCAAGGTTATAGCATGATCTCTCCTGCGTTGAGGAGGTAGTCCTCATGGCATTTGGAAAACAATCTCATATTTTTCTAGTACTGCCTGAATGAGTGTAGGTACGCACTCCAACATAGTATCCTCTTCTATCTCTCCATTCCCATACTCAATTAGAACTTCTTGTCCCCCCATTCGTACGACCCCAAGCATAGCCTTTAGTGACACCAATGATCAGCATAGTCTAGGATCACATTGGAGAGTCACTTTTTGTCCTTGTATTTGGAACCCAACCTTTGAAGCTTCCACCACCTGACATTGCCTAGAGTTTCTAGCTGTGAAAGGATAGGAGAAAAGAATATTTTTCTTATTGATTAAGTGGATGTGTAAAAACCGATACAAGCCCTATGTATATATATAGGAAAGAGTATAACCAAAAAGGTAGCTAGAAAGAATGTACAAGGAAAATAATAAAAACAAAGAAGGGACCATGAGAGGAAGGTCCATTGGACAGTCTTTCTATGTTATTCAAGGTGGAACATGTAGGTCATATGCACCAAGCTTGTTATAAAGATGTACTTAATCCTATTTGATGTCGAAGGAAGGTCCGATGGAGGAGGAAGGTTGGACGAAGAAGGTCTGCGGTGAAGGGGGTTGCTGGAAAGAGGGCTGCCAGAAAAGAGAACACGACAAAAACTTTACCCATGGCTCTGATACCATGTGAAAGGATAGAAGAAAAAAAATATTTTTCTTATCGATTGAGTGGATGTGTAAAAACTGATACCGACCTTATGTATATTTACAAGAGAGAGTATAACCAAAAAGGTAGCAAGAAAGAATGTACAAGGAAAGAAAATTGTATAAGGAAAATAATACAAACATGGAAGGGACTATTGAGAGGAAGGACCATTGGACATTCCTTCTACGTTATTCAACACTAGCCACTAGATGCACAGGATTATGTTGGAACTAGTTAGGTCGAAAGGTAGAAATTTTTCTGTTACCTCTACATCTTGCAAGTAAACTACCACCCGTTTGCAAAATCTGGCTCCCTGCACTGATCTGGTTCCCATCAATACTCCATAAGCCTTGTTTTCCTCTCCATACAGCAGCATCAACACTTGTAACTCACGCTACTTAGATGCATCGGTGCTAACTTCTCGTCACATCGATAACATGGTCCTTTAGCCATCTTTTCCATATTTTCGCCTCCATCAGCCACTTGAACAGAGGTTCTCTTCTCACACCTCCCTTCGACTCCGCAAGTAGAGTTTCCCTAATCTCATATTGCGCTAGGGCTAGGTTCTTCACTGCATACACATTACGTTAGTTCATGGGCCAACAACATGCCAAATATTCCAAATATTTGCCCGAATACACAAATTCCAAATATTCCATTAGTTCCTTAACATACTCATAGTGATTAATGAGGGTGAGTACTTTACCGTCAATGAAATTACGAATTTGTAGGAAGAGATGAGCATCATCCTCCAGCCATTGATCTTTCGAATCATCCATAAGAGGGTCCTTATCAAGATGACTGGCAATACGAAAACTCCGTAAGTAGAGGCAAACTGTTTTACTCCAATCCGAGTAATTGAGACAAGTTAGTTTGTCCTCCGTGATTTTAGACATCATCGGGACCACTTCAAGCGCTGAAACAGGCTTCTTATCTTCTGAAGAATCTGAACTACTCATTATGAAGTCAAAGATAAGAGATTAGGGTAGAAGGACACCTTTAGAAACCAAATCGGACAAGATTCTTGTGAAAAACCCTGGATCCCACAACAAAAACTCTAAGAAATCCCCAAAATGCTTGGAATCTAGCACCAAAACCACACTAATCGAATTTAAGAGAGACGCACCACGCAATGTCATTGAAGGAGATCAACTCTCCACGCCACCCCACGCGCATGCACAAAGACCGAAACACAAGACGGGGGCGAGTGTCACTCGCCAGTGGTTCCGCCAACGACTGGTGGCCCTCGACTGTCACGCGCCCACGCTCCTTCGCAGGTTTCGACTTCCGTGTCACTGCATATGCCCTTGAAATTGGTGTTTCAAAAAACACCCCTCACGACCCTCCATAAATGCTCTCCGAGAACCGTATAAAGACTCCTTCCTAATCCAAGCCCTGCTCATACCATGTAGCAATCAAGAAGAAAGAAATCTGGTGAGAGAATTCCTTGATGTTTTTATTGATTCATTATGAATATATATATATACAAAAGTCAATTTAATCTTCCTAATATATTACAACTCTATATGACAAGTTTCCTAATAGGTTACAATTGTATATGTAAAGTAGATATATGCTATAACATTAAGCTAATTACAATAAACATAAATCAAGGAAATACATATGGAAACAAATGGAATGAATATGCATAACAAAGTCGGCCTGAAATAAATAAGCCAGCCCATTGACGCCCCTCAACCGATGCAGTCGATCAACAAGCATCAACTATTACTTAGTAGCTAAATGTTGATGATGAGGAGAGCCTCGTGAAGATCGACAATTTGTTTGCTCAATGAAATGTGGAAGAGTGATAACACGAGCTTTAATAAATTTCACGACGAGTGACAATGACTTCAATATGCTTGCGGCGCTCATGATAGACGGGATTGGTCATGGATCCGAATAGCACAGATAATCAACGTGTAAAGGTAGGATCGGTCTTAGAGAAGTCTAACTCAACAAGCAAACCTCAAAGCCAAATAATTTTGAAACAAGCAAGAGACATCGCTCAGTACTCAGATTTTGTAAATGACTTAGAAACTCTCTTTTGCTTCTTACTCTTCCAAGAGATCAATGCATCACCTAAGAACACGCACTAACCAGTGATGCTGCGATGTGTATCAGCACAACTAGCCCAATTAGCATCGTTATAAGCGACAAGACAAGGAGAATTACCTGCAGATAAGCCACGGGCAGAAGTGTCCTGAACATAGCTGATGATCCTATGGACAACAACCAAATGAAGATGACGAGGAGTCTGAAGAAATTGACTGACTTGCTGTACAACAAAAGAAATATCTGGTCTAGTGATGGTGAGATAAACAAGGCTACCCACCAATTTTCTATATAAACTAGGATCAACAAGTAAGTTACCCTCCTCTTTGCGAAGCTTGACATTTAATTCTATGGGGGTATCGACAGATGTAGCTTCCTGTAGTCTAGCTATAGCCACTAAATCACTAGCATACTTATGTTGATTTAGTGAAATACCAAAAGGACTATGATGCACCTCAAGACCAAGAAAATTTGTAAGAGGCCCAAGGTCTTTGATACAAAATGATTTTGAGAGACGGGTCTCGAGCTGGGCAAGTAAAACATAATCGGAATTAGTATCACTATATCATCAACATAAGACAACAATACCCATGTCGGATTTTCGAAGAAACAATGAAGTGTCATACTTGCTCTGGCCAAGGAAATTTCAGAATAAGCTGTTCAAAACTTTATCAAACCAAGCCCATTTAATCTTGTTTCAGACCGTAAAAAGAAGAACGACGAAAGTTACACATTACTGAGGCCGAGAGGAAACAATCCTCGGTGGTGGCTTCATATAAATACACTCTTTATGATCCCCATGAAGGAAAGCATTCTTAACATCCATCTGGCGTGGTGGCCAATCATTGGAAGCAGCAAGAGCTAGAATCATACGAATAGTAGTCATCTTAGCCACAGGATCAAAAGTCTCCTCATAATTGACACCATATTCTTGATTGTTCCTAAGGACAACAAGCCGAGCTTTATAACGATCCAAACTTCCATCAGAGCAAACCTTGACTGAGTAAACCCATTTGCAACCTAGAGGAACTATAGTGGAAGGACAAGGCCTAATATTCGCCAGGTAAATATTTGCCTCTAGAGCAAGAATTTCTTCCTCGCATAGCTGTCGCCACCAAATATGCTTCGACAAAGATGTGAGTAACATGTGGGAATATCAAAATTGGACAATGAAACAGTAAGAGCTGAACTAGAATTGCTAGAAGAAAACCCATACCTATCCGGAGGTATAAACACTCGAGAAGAGCGACATATGAAAGGCTCTAGATGTGTTGCAACTAATTGATCCAATGCATGTTAGGATCAGATATCGGGTGAGCCATCGGAAGAGACTGTGGGTGGGATCGTCTCGTATACACCATACCTAGGTTAAAGCGAGGACCAACTTGAGGAAGATCTGAGAACTACTGCTCAAAGGAAGGGAGGACTACAGTAGAAAAAGAGAGCATAGATGATACAAGAATGAAATGTTGATTTTCAAAGGAAATAACTTTCCTAGATATGCGTGTACGATGTAATGTAGGATCATAGCAAACAAATCCATTTTGACACATTATATCCTAAGAATGCACATCGAACTAATTGAGCAGATAATTTATGTTGCTCATGAAGAGGTAAATGAACAAAACATACACAACCAAAGACATGAAGATTATCATAACTAGGTCATGAAGCAAACAAGCGAACAGGAGACTCATGTAAAATTTAGAAGGTAATGATTAATCAAGTGAGAGTGCAATTTTTAGAGCCTCAACCTTAACACGGAAGGCATGAAGATTCTAACAAGATGCAAGATGTAATTCTCATCAAGAAGATGACGATTTGCTAAGGCTCGCTAGCTCCATTTCGTTAGTGGAGTACAGGACATGAGCGTTGATGGATAATAATTCTTAGAAGCCAAGAATGCCCGAAACTCAATGTATTAAATATTCACCACCATAATCTGCAAGGCAGGTTCCTGATATTCATAGAAAATTGATTTTCAACATACGCTAAAATCTTAGTAAAACTATGAAAAACCTTAGATTTAGAGCGAAAAAAATAAACCTAAGTAATCTGCTATGATCATCAATGAAAGTCACATAATACTTAAATTTTTCATGTGAACTAACCGGGGAAGGTCCCTAAACATCACTATGTATAAGATCAAAGCAGTGAGAAACTCTACTAGCATGCAATGGAAACAGAAGAGTTTTCGCTTACCAAGCTCAAGAATCACAAATAAGAGATAAAGAAGAATGTTTCTATGACCAAGAAAGCCAGAGTTCAATATATGAGATAAGATCTGAGTATTGGGATGGTCTAAACAACGATGCTACACCATACTCAAATCAAGAACATTATTACAAGCAAAAGACTTAATAGAGGAAACCATAGAAAGTGCTGGAATAGGTAAAAATAGTGGAAACAAGCCCCCCACTTTAGGTCCCTTCGTGATCAGTCCCCCCATTACTTGGTCCTGCACAACACAGCTGTCACTAGAAAAATTAACAACACAATTGTTATCAATTAATTGACCAATAGATATAAGATTCGTGGAAAGCTGAGGAGCAAGGAACACATCAGTAAATATAGAAGAGGCATTTCCAATAGTAGCAATTATGTAGCCTTGCGCTTGAATTTGCGTATCGCCAAAGATAGTATCAAACATGAGACAAAGTCATGGGAGTATTCACATGTGATTAGAAGTCCCCTCGTAGTCTACATACCAAAGTAGTAGAATTTTACCTTGAAATCCCATCGCAGATGTTATAGTATGTATCATATGTTTATATATTGGTTTGTATCTTATTAGGATACTTTACTTATAAGGTTGTAACCATTTAGGAAGAGCAGGTCATCTTACCTAATGTATAGCCTAACATTCTTGTATATATATGCATGATGACTCAATGGAAAAAGCACGGAATTCATTCCTCCAACTCTTCTCCTCTTGGTTTCTTCATGGTATCGCAGCTAGCCTGCATCGGGGGAGAGCTTTACTACTTTTCGACAAGCCGTAGAGTAAAGAGAGCTATGAGAGTGTTTTTTGAAACACCCATTTCAGGGAGAGAGGATCTCACCACCGGGCCGAGGAGTTTACCGGTCGCCAATGTACCGCTTATGTAAATTCGTGTGGTCGAACTACGCCGTGGATATTTTTCCTCGGCATACGCACGCCGTCAATAGTGGTTTGCTAGGGTTACGCTCAATCCACACGCGCCGCAAGTGGGCACGCTGGGAACCGGTTCGACTCCGACCTTCTCCTCCAAAGGTCGCCCGCTCCGACAGACCTCCGCCCACTCGTTTCCTGTTTTCGTACTTCGATTTGCCGCTTAGGTTTCGCAAGATTTTTTTAGTCTCGATTTCAGCTGTACTTGCCCCGATCTACTCCTCGACTTCATAATGACCGATTCAAACAGATAGCTCGTTTCAAGACCCTGGCAGTCCTACGAGTCCAAAATCATTAAGGACAAACTGATTGGTCTCAATTACTTAGATTGGAGTAAAACAATCCATCTCTACTTGAGGAGTATTCGTAGGATTCGTATGGGCAGTCATCTCAATAAGGATCCTCTTACTGATGATTCGAAGGACAGATGGCTGGAGGATGATGCCTATCTCTTTCTCCAATTTAGTAATTCCATCGGACAGAAAGTCCTAATACTCTCATTAATCATCGTATATGTTAAGGAGCTAATGGATTATTTGGAATTTGTGTATTTTGGAAAGGGGAATATTTCTAGCATATTTGATGTGTGTCAAACCTTTTATCGCTCTAAGAAAGAAGATCGGTCACTTACGGAATTTTTCATGGACTATAAAAAGACATATGAGGAACTAAACGTGTTATTACCCTTTAGTCCAAATGTTAAAGTCTAACAAGATCAGCGGGAAAAGAGGATAGTGATGGGCTTCCGCCGCCTCCCTCTTTCCGAGTACGACTCTATTAAAAAGGTAATGCATTTTGTCCATCCCCGAAGTTTCATTCCAAGAAATGTTCGCCAGAATAATCCGCACAAAAATATTCGCCGCTCTTCCACTCCGCTCTAGATGAGTGCTGCTCTCTTACCGGGTCGAAACATTGGTGAGTCGGGAAAGCCATAGTACAGAAATAGTGGCCCAGGAGGTAACACTAGAGAGTCTAACTCTGGAGGGGTTGTGTGTTACTACTGCCGTAAGTCTGGACATATGATACAAGACTATAAGAAGCTATAGAACCGGAATCAGAGATTTCCATTTGCTCATATAGCCTCCTCTAATGAGACATCTAACCGGGCCAACAATTTTCTGTATCTAACTCAAGAAGTTCCACTCATACTAAGAATCATCAAGTCTCCATCCGTCCTAAGCATGTTTATCATTTGAATAAAAATCTAAACACATGCCTCAGATCTTCTTTCGTCCTTCCCGTATAGGTCATTTATTTTGGAGCCACATATCACATGACAGGTAATTCCAGCCTATTTTCTACCTTTCAATCACAACCTTCAACTTCCACTCATCACTCGCATTTGATCACACAGCCTGTGTTCGTTCAAAGACCATTTTTCCCACTTCTTCTATTCCCTTATCATCTGTCTTGATTTTATGTGATTTTTCTTTTAATTTGGTATCTGTGAGCAAACTAACTCGAGATCTTAAGTATTGTGTCTCATTCCTTCCAAATTTTATTCTTCTAGATCTTAAGGACGGCTGCATTATCGGGTAGAGGACATGAGTTCCCGGTCTCTATATTCTCGATCCCACAAAGATCGAGACCTATCAGATGTTCTAAGGTTACTACACCATTCAAGACTCACCGCAATCACTATCCCTCTCTTCCCATCAAGAAATTGTCCCCACTAAGTCATTTTCCTTAGGATTGGTGAGACTTGTCAATTTTCGCAACATCATTGTCTTAGTTTTCATCCTAGAGTCAATAAAAGAGCTAATACTCCTTTTGAGTTAGTCCATTCGAATGTGTGGGGTCCATGTCCATTTGTGTCCCCAACTGGGTCTCGATATTTTGTCTCGCTTTCAAGGATGATTATTCGCGAATAACTCGTTATATTTAATGAAAAACTGCTCAAGCTATTTTCACTTTCGTGCATTTTTGCGCTGAAATTCACACTTAGTTTCATGTTTTTGTTCGTGCTATGATAAGTGATACCAAAGAATATCTATTCAAACACTTCAAGACCATGCTTCGCACGACATCCTTCATCGACATTCAGGTTACTATTCCTTCATAATGGAGTCGCAAGAAAAAAAATAGGCACCTTGAAATTGTTCGGGCTCTATTGTTTCAAATGCACATACCCTAGCATTTCTTGACCGATGTTGTTTCCACGACTTGTTTTTTTTATTAATTGAATGTTTTCCTCTATCTTGGATTGAACCACTCTGTTTCAAACCCTCTTTTCCCATAAATCTTTGTTTCCCATTGAGCCCTGGTATCAGCGACTTGTTTTGTCTCGATATGTTCGTCCGCATGTCTAAACCTCAATCCTAAGTCATCAAGTATATCTCTTGGTTACTCTCGAGTTCGGCGGTGATGTTGTTATCAGGTCCCAGTCTTCCGTACTTGGTTTCGCGACGTCATTTTTTGAGAATACTTCATTTTCTCAATATTTGATCCACACTAGTCAGGGGGAGGATGATGATTTGCTCGTTTATAGTCTAAAGATCGCTAGCTCCCCGCTTGTTCCCTTTCGACAAAGTCTCCCATCACTGTGTCTATGCTCTACAACACCTCCTAGCCGAGCCCCAATTGACCTATTTCTTACATCAAATCCAGCTCGCGATGATCTTCCTATTGCTCTCCTCGTGAAGGTAAATGTCGCAGTACTCCATCAAATTTCATTTTTCTCTTATAACCATTCACATCTTATTCTTGCTCGCTTATCGCATCTGACTCTATTTCGTCATTTACCAAGGTTTTTTGAACCCTAACTCACCCCGGTCAAGTGAGTGCTACATGTGAGGAGATGGATGCCTTGACCGACAATGGTACTCAGACTCGCATCGCGACCGTCGAGGAAGAAAGTCATTGGTTACCGATGGATGTTTAAGGTGAAGGTTAATCCTGATGGATCGGTTGCTCGGTTGAAGGCCTGCCTTGTTGCTAAAGGGTAATGCCCAGACCTATGGGATGGATTATTCTGATACTTTCTCCCCTAAGGCCAAGTTGACTTTATTCACTGCTTATACCTTCAGAGCCACTCATGGTCAGGGACCTCCACCACCTTGATATTAAAAATGTCTTTTCTTCGCTGATCTTCATGGGGGTTAAGTTTATATAAGCAATCTCCCAGGTTTGCTGCTCGTGAGATCGCGTATTCTGGTCGCCTCCGAAAATCATTATAAGGCTTAAAATAGAATCCCCGTGCATGGTTTGGAAAATTCAATGAAGTGATTGAGAAATTTGGCATGCAGAAGAGCAAATCCAATCATTCTGTCGTTTACAGAAATTCTCAAGTAGGTATCATCTTGTTAGTTGTGTATGTTGATGATATTATCATTACCGAGAATGATATGGCATGTATATCTTCACTCAAGTCCTTTCTTCATAGCCAATTTCACACAAAGGACTTAGGAATGGTAAAATACTTTTTGGGTGTTGAAGTTATGAGAAACAAACGTGGAATCTTCTAATCTCAAAGGAAATACGTGGCCGGATCTATCGCCCGAATAGAAAATCAGAGCAAAGCCATGTCAGTCCCCTATGGCACAAAGCCTACATCTTACTAGAGAAGGCGCACTGCTTCAAGACCTTAAGAAATATAAGGTTGGTCGTGTTTAACTGTACCTTTATAAGAATAACACGCCCGATATCGCATACTGCTAGTGTTGTAAGCCAATACATGTTCTCCAACAGTTGATCATTAGGTGGTTGTAAAACAGATTCTATGCTACTTGAAAGGAACTCCGAGATGTGGTATTTTATACAGTAATCATGGGCATAATAGACTTGAGTGTTTTACAAATGCAAATTGGGTAGGATTTGAGGAAGACAGAAGGTCCACTTTAGGTTACTATGTGTTTGTTGGAGAGAATCTAGTTTCATGGAAGAGTAAGAAACAGACCTTTGTCTCTCGATCTAGTGCAGAATCTGAGTATAGAGCAATGGCACCGTCTCCGCATGCAAAGCACATGCATTTATCAATCCTCATGTTTCAGATAAAACCTGGGGCCCCAACAAAGCTATAGTGTAACAACCAGGCTGCTCTTCAAATTACCTCTAATCCTGTTTTCCATGAACAAACTAAACACACAGAGATAGACTGTCATTTCGTTCGTGAGAAAATACAACTCAATTTGATTTCTATAGGATACGTGAAGACTGAAGAACAATTGAGTGATATCTTCACAAAGGCCCTAAGTGGAGACCGGGTTAGCTACCTATGTAACAAGTCATGATTAACATCTATGCTCCAACTTGAGGGGAGTGTTATAATATGTATCATAATGCTAACATATTGGTTTGTATCTTATGGGGATACTTTACTTATAGGTTGTAACCATTTCAGTGAAGAAACATCATCTTACCTAATGTCTAGCCTAACCTTTCATAGGAGTATATATGTATGATGACTCAAATGGAAAAAAGCAGAACGGCCTTCTAACTCTTCTCTCTCTTCTTGGTTTCTTCAAGAAACAATGCTGAAATTAACATCTGGCTGCACCATTTCAGGGGTGTAGTAACCGAAGCACAAGAGGTGCACATCGAGGTAGCACTTCGAGAGAGCCACAAAGGCTGTAAGTCACTACTCTGAGGAATAAGTATGAAATGCTCGGGTCATGGTTCCGGGGCTGACACGATATTCTTTGATAATATGACCTTTTTTTTCGTAATAAGAACTATATTTTTAAAGATAATCAAGGCAGCAATATGCCACACTTTGCAGCTGGTAAACACCGCGCTTTTTAGAAGTCACAGTGATCCACGCCCTCAAGGGCAAAGATAAGTCATAGTTGCTCGCCTAGCCTGCCTCAAATCAGGCCATGAGATTGCTCTAGAATAGCTTGAGTACTAAGACATTGTTCTTCGCAAAGTAACTCTCCAAAACAAATATCAAGAGAGGGAACAGGAGATCTGCTTAGAGAGTAAGAGCTTAACCGATTCAGAGCCCAAGCATAGTTTCATACTGTTCTATCACATAGCCGCCTTTGCGGAGATTCTAGATATCGGGGAAAGAGTGGCATCCAAAACATCTGTTGTAACCAAATCGGTATATTCATGCCATAGAGTAAAAAATGCAGAGTAGTAGTCTTGGATGGAAAGGCTACCATGTTGAAACATGGCAATCGCATGTTCCAACTGAAAGTGAAGAGCATCGTTATCTTGATGATAAACCTTCTTCAAATAATTCCACATGGATTGAGCGGAGCGATGAGCCCGCAAGTTGGTGATGATATGTGGCTCCATCGAACCAAGAAGCCAAGACATGATTCGAGCATCAAGCACAACCGAAGAAGGAGAAGACGCCGACAACCTCGATTTGTCGCTGTCGGGATGTCAGGCAACATCCGCAAGCATCAATACGCTCCAAAAAGGTTTTTCCTCTAGAAAAAGTACAAACCGAAAAGCCCAAGAAGAGTAATTGTCACCGTGAAACTTGACACACACCGGGTGCAAAGATCCATTGCAAATAAATGGAACCCAAGACAAAGCAAAAAATATCCAAGAAATAAAGGAACCGAGAAGAGCCTCAAATGAGGATTGCCGAATCTGACACTACTCCAACGTGTAAAATGCCCGTGAAAAACCAAAAATAATGTTCGTAAATGCCTGATACTCATGTCGTAAATAGCCAAAGTGTTGTATGAAAAGCCGAATGAATGGCCTTGATTTCTCTATTATATAGACTGCATTAAAGGATTCTATATCCGGAAAAGGCTACAAATCTACTAATATTATCCCTATACAACTGGCCAAATATTAAGATTCCAACTCACTCTCTATTTCTTCTTACCACTTTAATAACCTAAACACAAAAAAATTCTCTCAACTAATCCTATTCCACTCTATTTCATATTATCCCAAATCTACACCAAACGCTACATGAACATTTGAGCCTCTCTAAATTCTCTCTATCTCTCTCTATACGCTTTTACTTTTTTAAAATTATCTGTTAATAAAATCAGAAAATGTAGCCGCTGGCCGGTTAATTTTAAAAGCTACTTAACTAAAATAAATAATTTAATATTTAAATATTTTTCGGAAGAATCATTTCACGAATACGACGCAGACGTCGCTCAAATACAATAAAACATAAATCAAGGAAATAAATATGGAAACAAATGGAAATGAATATGGACGGTAAAACTGTCTGGAAATAAATGTGGACAGCAAAGCTGTCCGTTGACACCACGTGCCATCACGTGTCGACGCGTGGGAAACAAGGCAGAATGACTGTGACGATGCTTGTGGCTCACGCCCGCACTTTTCAGCCACTGAACTTGGTTGCGGTGCTTGTCGGCAGCCAGTGATCCTTCCTAAGTTGGCGATGTCACCCCATGCTCCCTCAATGTGTGTTTTTCAAAAGAACTCACCCCTCTACCTCCTATGCGCTACCAAAATCCTTGAAATTCTTCCCAAAATTTCTCAAATCCGAGCCTCAGGCTCTGTCATGTAGAAAACAAGAAGGGAAGAATTGAGGAACAAATTCCTTGTGTATTTTTCATTGATTCATCGAATGTATATATACAAGAGTTTGGTATATACAATTGGAAGGTTAGTCTAACATTCCTAATCAGTTTCCACAACTCATATATAAATTTACATGTTATAACAATTCTTGATTCCAATCGACTCCCCGTACTGTTTGGCACCCTCATCGGATCCTCCATGGCATTCTTACCTCTATTCGAAGTCGTCCCGCTGTTGCTAGACCCTTCGCCCCGTTGTGAAAGTATTTGTTCGAGCTTTATCATCACCGCCTGTAAGCCCCTCTCCAAAGTCTGAATCTGTTGAAGGTTCTCACGAACGCTTGCCGCATTTCGGCTTTCACATAATATACCTCCTCGACCAACTCCAATCGTCCGTCTGGTTCGTGTACAACATCGAGGCGAGAATAGGTAGGTTTTTTTCCCGTATCAAACTCGATTTGCTCGGATACCACTTTGATACACCCACACACAAATCACCCACACAGCAGCAAAAATAATAAACTAAAAGTTTTCTCAAGGACTAGGGTTTGGATATAATAGTAGGTTTCATTAACTGAATGATGAAAAAAATGGAGAAAAACAGTAAGAACAGTAGGGTAAACAGGCAGTTTGAGACGCCTATGTTCTTCCAGGGCAATAGCCCTCTGTTTGCAATAACCAGGAAATTTCCAATGTTCGCCCAACCACGCCCAATCAGCCCCCTATTCCATTCTCCACCCCAGCAACAAACTGGAATCCTAACCAACTTCTCTGGCTAACCAATAGGGGTCCTCCAGCACCTTCTCTGGCTGCTTAGTCATAACCTCTTCCTCCAGGACAGCTTGCTTTGGTAAAAGACTCCTTGGCCCCTGCCCTTTGTCCCTCACATACGTGTAACGAATGGGGGGTTTTATCAAATGAGTTGGTTTGTGAGCTTTGTTCATATTGAATTTGTTATCACAATCAGAATGTATTCCTTCCTTTACTGAGATCAGCTATAGACATGCACCAATTATTACCTTCCCTAATCATATTACTGTTTATGAAGTGACACATACAGGTAGCAGCCACTTTCATTTGGTGTCATCTGCATATCCAGAATGCAGGTTCTCTTTTCACTAAATTTAACTACTAACCATAAGCCATGTCCTTGCTTTGGGCAGAGAGTCTATAGGGGATTGTTCCTTGTTTATGTAGGACTTTGTTGATTGCTTAGGCCCTAGGTAGAGCGTGGTTGCTGTTTTTTGTGTCTTTGAACTGGTTTTTGGTCTTTTGGCTTCTTTGTTATACATCGTGTGTACTTACCCCCATTTTATTTTGTTAATAATACAATCATTGTTTAGCTTTCAAAGAAAGGAGGGTATTACTTTATGCCACTTTAATTCTTGGGTTTCTGGCCTTTAGAGGTTTGGTCATGAGCTTGTTCCTAAACAAACAAAACAAAGATGAAATGTTATAGGGCAATGAAGCCACTATAGATTTGGTCAAGTAGAATGCGTCAAATGAAGAAGCGTGCTTATAAGACCATTGAAGATAATTCTTTTAGTCAGGTGGCAAGCAGCTTAGAAATTTGTAGGTTCCCTGTGATTTGGTTAGGTAGTGCTTCAAATCTCGATTTAATAGAACTGATAGCTAGAGTCCATTTAGACATTTCAGACATAATAGTAGTGACGAACACTGACATGATGAATGAATTAGAAAGAAATCAAGCCCTGAAAACCAAGGATCAACTATTACAATGAAGGTTGAGGAATCAAAACATAGTGAAAAATGAAACAGATAATGCTGGGTGGCACCTAGAGCTTTAATGAATACATTGAGAACCTAGGGTTGGCTCAGATACCATGTAAGATTCTAAAGCATTCTTATTCAAATCAATTCATATTCGTTACAGTTAATTCAATGTTGTATGATAAGGGAGTCCAAAAAGGGTCAAAGTCCTTCCTTACAATTGTACAAGAAGATTCCAAAAAAGAGAAAAATCGTAAATTCTTGGAACTGAACTCTCAATAGGCCTAATTCCTAGCAGTTTAAGCCCTTGAGTTAAATTGATAAGTTAACAGGTAGATGCTTTAGAGATAAAGGGCAGAGTCTTTAAAAACCAATTTGATTAATGCTTGGCTGGACAGTACTATATATCCATTTGAAATAACACAAGGACCAAAATCAGAGTTTTGAACTCAAACACATGCTCCATGTTCATAACACCAACCAAATGTAGTTCGAATAAGATCTTGGCATGCCAAACCATATGTAAAATGTGCTTGTAAAGGCTGTAACCATGTTAACCATCAATTGTTCCTCAGGGGAGTAAATCATATTATGAAGCTTGATATCTGGTCTCTATTTTAACAAAAATTGAAAATGCTTTCAATTATACATTAGCCTGTGCAAGCTAGATGTTTACTTGGCACTCGAAAACTGATGCTCACAAGTTGGTAGGGGATTGATGTCCTCACTTTCAACTTGCTTGGGGGGGCAAATGCCTCCCTTGAAATTGGGAAAAAATTGTTTACAAAGGGGATTGAACCCTTGACCCCTTGTTTGGAAGGTATGATACTTAACCATCACACTACCATGGCCCCCCTGAAAATATTATGCCCCCCCTTCCCCAACCATATTTTCTAGCTCCGTCACTGGACTTGTATTTATTTCCATTTGGGCATCTATTCTGGTTAATGTAACATGAGAACAGGGTCTGAATATTATATACCAAATTTATCAGTAAATTGGAGACCACTGGTTCATGTTGTCAAAATGTGGAAAGTCAAAGTTGTGAGCCCAGTATCTCCTCTATATTGTCAAAGTTTTTCACCCTTTCAACCCAGGTTTTCTTGGCCATTGAGCATCCTGCGATCAAGTGAGTAATAGAGCTAGTTTGGCTTATTGATTTTTCGTGTTAGAATTAGTGACCCAAAAGTTTTGCAATGTGACACTGGAATTTTTGGGATCAGTGCAGGGGCTGTGTGAGGCTGTGCTGCACCCCATGGCATGGATCTTTAGATTTGGTATACCTAGAAATATATTATGTAGGCTTTAAGACTATATATTAATAGTCACCATACTCCAATCTTGTACTCAATTTTTCAGAATAGTGGATTGTTGGCTATTCTCATTTTCTTTGATTTAACACTTTCTGTACTTAGGTGGAATCACAACATTACTGATCGATTAACTCTTATATTACTCTATTTTGGATTGGTTAGGTCCTAGCACTCGCCAAATGGATTCTTTCTCGTAAACTTGCTTTTATTATAATATAAAATCCTTATGGCTGATTGAGTAATCTAGCGGCATCATGCAGTTCCTGGATTTTGCAGCTATTTGTAGATACACAATTATTCTCGTTCTATCAGACTATCGTCTGTCTTTGAGCATGGGCATGCCTAAGTTTACCAAATACATCAGTTCACAGCGTCAAGATGCAAGCTCAGAAATCATTGGAAGTGCTATAGAAAACAACTTGTGCTGCTACTATTAGGTGTGATCATCCGACCTTTCATCAGTCTAAACATTCTAGCTATTCATGGTGCTATGACATGCAGCCAAAGAGCTTGTGAAAATTTGATTTTTGTAATGTAACGTTCTACTAATATTGTGGATTCCTTGCACTGATGAACTGCCTGTTGTATTAACGGAACTGGTCATACATCCCAATCTTTTATAAGGGAGATGATGTTAGGCTTATCAAAGGTCAGCCTCTGTTCAAGTTCTTGTAAATGTTGGTACACCCTAATTAAACATTCTATGAAGAAATCATTGTACTTATTTTTGCATTACAACGTTGTTGTATTTTATTCTCACGGAGGCTCGGAATTGGTCACTTACCTATGCTCTGCCCTACCCTTAACCACTGGGCCAAGCTTCATTGGCAATTATGTAAAGCTTTAATTGGCAACTTATTGAAGTATTTGTACTCAGGCCATTATGGCCGTCATCTTTTTATGCAATCAAGCTTTTTTTCTGAATGAATTGTAAATACCTTTCTTGCTGTAGTTATATTATTCTATTGAATTTGTGATGTCTGATTTGTACTGGTTATGTAAGAAATTTTTAAGGAAAAAAAAAAAGGATTTCAGGCTATTTCCTGATGAAGGTTCAAATTGTATCCAAAAACCACTAATACTCCTATCACCACCTCTTATTTGCTCTGTTATTTTTCTGCATCCTGGAAATACAGGCCCCTAAACATTAAAGCCCATGGACCCTGGGAAAGTTAAAACTGTATGGCGGGGATTTTTGGCTAGGTTTTCAAAAAAATTTTAGAACAGTTTTAAATAATTCTCAATTATTTTTAATAGCAAAATTTTTAGTAAAATTTTAATTTCTTCTGTCCCCTCAATATTGTATACTCGCATAGTGTAAAAAAATTAAAAATTTCCCAAATATTTTTCATATGTTACAAAAACCAACCCAAAAAAAGGGAAAATATGCAAAATAAAAAAAATAAAAAACCCTCATGTTTTTCCAAATCTCCCATTTAAACCTTAAACATTTTTTTGTCTTAAAAAACCCTAACGTTTGTCACTGTAGATCAATTTAGTCCTTGCAGTGATAGATTGAGTTAAAGAAGTTAAACGACGTTATTTTGACTGTGAAATGTGTCACATCAATCGTTGATGTGGCTAAAAATTTGCCCTACCATTAAAAGTTTGGGGGGTTTAATTTAGGAGAAATCAAAAACCCTAATTACATCAAATCCTAATTACATTTGGTAAATAAAAAAATTACAAAAGAGCAAAGAAGACCCGCACTCTTGAAAGCTATCTTCCTTTGATCTCTGTAAAAAACAATGGTGAAAAGGTGAAATCGATCTTCCTTTCTGACCAAAAAACCTCCGCTATTTACAAAATGAACCTCATAGATATCATGAAATTCATAATGCTGAGGGTAATTTCTTCTTCGACATGTGCACTTATTCTCTAGTTATGTTGTGTTGTATTGTTTTCCTCGCCACCTCATGGTTTCTATTGTTTATATAGAAATGTTACCGTTTGGTTTTAGTAGTCCCTTGTTTTATGTTATTGTTTTTCGACAATGAAACTGTTAGTTTACCAATGGTTCCATGTTTTGTTTTGTGTTATTGTTTATTGAGTTTTTTTTATTTTAAATGGTAGCATGGATGGGCGTGTGGTAGATAGATTGCGGATCCCTGTATTACGTTATGTTGGAAGAGATGTACATATTGTAGAGGAGTTTGATGTGAATTTTCTATCCATTACCAATATTAAAGATGTCTACAAATCAGAATTGGTTATAAGAACGTAGAGAATATTTCTGTCCTGGAACCTAGAATGGAGATTAATGAAGATCTTTTTTTTAGTTCATGATGACAATAGAATAAGAAAGGTGTTGAGTAAGATAAATTTAGTACTAGAGTTTTTTGCAAACATGAGGTAGATGCTCCTGTCTTTGTGCAAGATATATTGGCTACAATAGATGAATCAGGGCCAACTGATAATGATGCCTAGTTTCCTGATATTAATGAAGTTGCTTATAATGCCTTTATGGAAAGGGAAGACATTGAAAGTAGAGTATAAGGATGATGATGCTAGTATGAGTAATACTAGAAATATTACTGAGAGTATAGACAACAATGAAGACTCTAATAATGAAGTGAGGAATGAAGATGACAGTGATGGCAATCTTTTGATGGATGACGATGAAGAGATCCCTATAGAAAGAAAGCATCCTTCTCGTTTCAATGTAGAAGACCAAAGACCTTACTTTACCTTGGGAATGACTTTGAAAATCTAGCTAAAGTTAGGGAATCTATCAGACAGTATGTTATTTATAGGGGATTGACATTGAAGTTTGTGAAAACTGAAAAAGATAGAATAAGGGTTAAATGTGAAGACCATTGCCCATTTGTCTTGTTGGTGTCAAAAGACAATTTTAACTTGGGCTAGTTGTAAAAACTTTAGTTCCAGACCATAACTATTATAGGATTTTCACTAATCCTAAAGTGACTCCAAAATTTCCTTAACAAGCATGACTACAAAATTAAGGATCTAAAAAAGGATGTTGAGGAAGAGTTAATGGTGAATGTTGGCATCTCCAAGTGAAAAAGGGCAAGAAGGATTGTGCTAGATGCTTATTTTGAGTCTTTTACAACTGAATATTATGAGTTAGAGGAGTATGCTTATGAGCTTTTGAGCGGAAATCCAGGCTCTAGTGAAGGTGGAGATGTGTAGGGAAGAACTAAAAGAGGGGAGGAGAGTAGTTAAGAAAATGTTTGTGTGTTTAGATGCATAAAAAAAGGCTGAAGGCGTGTCAGAGGCTCATTATATGCGTGAATGGATTTTTTTTGAAGACCAAGTTTAAGGGTGAGCTTTTGGTTGCTTTAGTAAGGGAATGGGAATGAACAAAATTATCCCATACCATGGGCTTGTGTGAAAAGTGAAACAAAAATGAACTAGGTTTGGTTTCTAACACTATTGCAAGGAGATCTAGAATTAGGAGATAGGAGTCAATTTACTTTGATATAAGACATGCAGAAGGTATGACACTAAATTCAGTTTTCATTTATTTACTTTATGTATGAAGGGTCTCACTTATTTATATGTTATTTTTTGCATTTGAATGTAGGGATTAGTGAATGTTGTTATTGATGTCCTTACTGAGGCTGAGCACAGATGGTGTGCACACTACATATTTGCTAATTGGTCTAAGAGACATAGAAGAGGAGGGATGAAGAGGCAATTCTGGAAGGCAGCTTTGTCTACCTTTAAAGAAGAATTTGTAAACATGAGACAACTTGGAGAGGTGAGTTCAAATGTTGCAAAGGATTTGATGAACTACCCACCACAATAAGGTGGTAAGAGCCTACTCTTAGTAGTAGATGTAAATCATGGTCAGAGATAACAATATGGTGGAAAGATTCAATGTTTGATCCTAGAATCTAGATATATGTCAATTAGACAATGTTCGAGTTTATGCTGGGAAAAAAAAAAAAAAAACAAAACTATGAACAAGCTAGGTATGAAAGGTTCATTATGTGAAAGTGATCAATTCCTTTAATCCTCGCCCACGAAACTTTTCAATCCAAATAAAGGGATAGAAGCAAGTGAAGCTGCTATTTAATAGAGATATAGGCTATGAGATTCAAGAAGTGGTCGACACACATTGTATGTTCGGGATAAGAAGACATGTACTTACAGGCTGTGGCATGAGATATTTAAGGTATTCTAGGCCAACATGCTATATGTGCTTTGGTGCATAATAAACAAGAGCCAATTGACCACATTTCTAGTTGGTATCACATTATCAAGTATAGAGCTGCTTATAAGTTTAAGACAATGTCAATGTGGAGGAAAAGGCTTGTACAATGATCGCTGATCTCCAATTGAGCCACCTCATGTGGAAAAGAATAGAGGAAGGCCAAAGTGTAAGATAACGAAAGAAGAGAATGAGGAAAGACATAAACAAACTAGCAAAAAACTTTCAAGAAATGGGGTACATGTTACATGCTCCATCTACAAGCAACAAGGACACAATAAAGCTTGTTGCCTAAAGGTTCGTTAAGCTGAATTCTTCTTGTCTTTAATTAATGTTTAATTCATAATCTTCATTGATGTTTGTCTTTTGTTGTTTTAGAGGCTGAAACAACATAGCAACTCACAAACACCTACTACAATTCAATCTCAAGTTTCAGCTCAAAGTCAATCAAGCCAAGCCCCTACCCTTGCTCATGCCACTCCTACACCTGCACCTGCCTCTACCTAAGCTCTTACCCCTGCCCCTACAAATTCTAGGCCATCTAAACTTCATATTCGTACAACTGCAAAATCAAGTTAAAGAGGCCAATCAAGCCAATCTGGTGGTGGTTATGGTCTTTTGTTTGATGAGAACACTATTCCTTTATCTTCATAACACATCCATATTTATATATCTCCAATGGAATGTAGAGTGGCGCAAGCTCAAGAATTGTTCATGAAGGAGCCAAGAAGTACCAAATACCAACACATTTGGATTTGAAATGCCTAACGAACCTCAGCTTAAATAAGAGAATGCTCATAGAAAGACATCAACTTCAGGTGTCAATAGAAGAATAACTGCTAGAGGTGATGGTGAAAATGTTGACATGTCCAACATGCCTTTTATGTTGGTACCGATTCATCTATCCTCCAGGGCATCAGTGGCGCGATATAAACCTACAAAAAAGGGTTCTGGACGTGTCACCCGCCTCTCATGCGAAGTCAAGAAAGGATGGAGAGGAAGAAAAATGAAGTACGACAGTTAGGGTTGCATACCTTTTTCCTCGTTAGGGATTGTTTTATACTCGAATTTGTCTTTGATTTTAGGAAAGATAATCTTATGATTTTGGTGATGAGATCTCTTCCTTTATCAAAGACCGATTCTCCTTTGATTTTCGGGAGGATAATCTCATGATTTTGGAAATAAAATCTCTCTTTCCTTTACTGCAAAGACCACTCTCCTTTATTAAGGGTTAATGTTTCGAGGCGCATTGGATTCGATGCTAGGAGATCTGTAGATAAACATCCTATGCGTAATTTCCTCTTTAACATATTTATTTTTGTCTAACCACCCGTATGCGGAAAGATGGCTGACTGGGGGACTCAGGACCCTAGACGGGTTCTAGGATTGTACTGTTTGGTCGGTTCCCGTGGTTTTAATATGACGGGGTTGCCTCGGGGCCGCTTTATGTGGCTGGCCAAGACTGGGACTATGCGGGCGCCGGGCCCATTGACAGCTGCCCAGCTCAAAGGCCACTCGCACTCACAATGCCCCCATTTTTTCTTTGACTGAAGGACTATGCTCTTCTAGTCGAGGAAAAGTACTATGCTTCAAGACCCCAAGCATGGAGAATTGTAGATCATTAATGCGCATATGTTATGTGATGTCCCGATGGTGTATTTAACGCGTCTTCTGAGGTTCCACCTCTATATATACGAGGTTAAACCTCCGAATGTTATGAAGTTGCCAATGGATTCCTCTTTTGTTACACAAAGCCTCTCTTCACTATTGTGATTTCTTCCCTCACTCGCGTCCATAGGCCGGTGTGAAGGGGAGAGGTTATGGAGGAGGTTAGCTTTCGTGAGGTCTCTACAACTATTCATCATTAAAGGATTTTGTGTTTGAAGATGATGTCTGTGTTGACCTATCAGGTGTCCTAAATTGGAGGCCTAACTATGCCAACATCACCTTCAGGTTCTTTGTCGGGCCTGCGTGACCTGCCCGAGGTTATTTACAAGGGGCCCGATTATGCGATCAAATTTCTCTCTTCCGTGGTTCTATGTCGGGGCCAGGTGCCCCATATGTTGCCATCCTCCTCGAAGGTGCAAAGTGGGTCAAGGTGTACGGCCGAGATGAGCAAAGCTCGAGCGTGCCGCCCGAGAGCCTTCTATAAAGTGTCTCTCGAGAGCCTTCAAGGAAACCGCCTCTCGAGGTTTCGCGAAGCATCTCTGGATAGTTTCATGAAAGCGCCTCTAGAGCTTCTCGCTGAAGCTGCCTCGCACTTTCTTTTCTTCTCACTTTTCCTTTCCTTTGCTCTTTTTAAATTAGCCGATTCAGCTATTTAGACATCTCAGAATGGATCTATCTAGGTTTCTTGGATACATTTGTCTCGCTTTATGTAAACTACTACCAAAATTTCTGTGTGGTTTTAATAAGATTTGGCTTTGGCCATACTTATACGTCGAGCTTTATGTTTTTCACTTTTCTTCGTAGATGCCTACTAGAGAGCTTATGATTTGAAATCGCTTTGAGAAGCCTCTATTGGGGCCAGGATGAGTTTTGCTTTTCGCCGATCGCTCGGGCTCCACAAGGTTAATGCACGCTAAAGTCAAGCTGAGGCAAACCCAAGGGCCTAACAGCTAGACGGACCTAGGCCCATTGGGTTGAGGGCTTTATGGTTAACAAGTCCAAAAGCCTAAGCCACTGCCACCGCTGAGCTTATTTATTTTTAGGTGCTCCTAGGGCATATGAAACGCCAGGAATACTCGCCGAGTCGAGAGAGCACGCTCTTCGACATCAGAATAATCTATCAAAGGCATTTAATGCACCTGTTCATGCCTTATCCTATATAGGGATAAGGGTGTAGGTGTTACTTTCTTTGTTCGTTAGAAACTTTTCGCCCAAGAATCCTTTGAGTGTTTGCTATCCTCCTAAAGGTTTTGGTGAAGGAGCCGTTAAAAACCTCGGACCACTTTCAATCTTCTAGTGGGTTTTCTTTTTTGATTTCATTTATAAGGATTGTTTTGAATGTGCGCTTTCCAGTCGCCAATAAGGTCTCAACGATGGAACTGTACGCAGAGTTTTGGGACATACCTATTCCTAGGTGCACCCCTAACGCTGGGAAGCTTCGCCCAGTGGTGTCGGGTCTTGCTTATCTGGGCTTGGTCTGCAGATCCTCGAGTCGGGATCCCGTTCTTTGTTTACCTGTAGAATGATGAGTGGTCAAGAGGAGACTTCTACCAGTCAAGTAAGGCGCAGGAAGGGTCCAACTGGGAGTCACCTACTGCGAGCAGCTTGTGTCTTCTATGTCCATGGAGAAACTGAGGTCCTTCTATTGGGTCCCTGACGGCGTTAGTTTAGAATTTTCGCATCGCCTACCGCTTCTAACAGATTGCATGATAACGCCGTTTACTTCACTGAGTAGTTCATAATGGACTTCTCGCGTTCCTATGTCGCCGTTGGTGAAGCAATTCTTGCATCTCACCCTAAGCCCCGCACTTGTTCATCCGAATGTTTTTCGGATTTTAACCGTCAGGAAGATGCTTAACTTTTTCTACCAACCGGATATTTCACGGTCGATGCTGGTCTACACTTTGAAGTCGGGACTCCGGGACAGCCGCCCCACAACTTCTGGGCCACAATCCGTACTGGGTCCCTAACTCCCTAAGACGTGATAAGAAGGTCATTCCAGCCAAACAGATGCCCTGAGCCAAAGGAAGACTCACAGGCTTGAGGCCGAGGTCGCCTGGCCTAACAAATAACTGACATCGCTCTGACTGGAGCTTGATATCCGGTAGAGGATGAAGTGTCGACTCTCCATTCCCAGGAGGGCAAGGACAAGGAAGTCATGGTGGAAGACTACTAGAAATCCTTAGAGAAGATTTTCACGTATGGCTACCCATGTCAAGGCGGTTCAAACACTGCATCCGCTGACCGAACAAGGATTTCTGATGATACGACCACTCCGCCGACTCACTTTCTGCAGTTTCGCGAACTGCGCCCCTCGCCCCAACAACCAATGAAGCTAAGGCTGCAGAGGTACATCCTGTTGAAAAGGTAAATGACCCGGTGGAGGGTGTCATTGTAGAGGAGTAAGGCTGACTCTTTCCTTTATATCAGTTTTGGGTTTTTTAGGAAATTTTTGTAAGAAGGAGCCATTGTGCCACCAATATGCATATTATTCCTTGTAACCCTTGGCACTCTTTAGCGCATTTTATTGAGTCACGTTTTGATAAAAACCCTTTCATGACTACAACTACGGTTGGGCTCCTCTTTTCTTTTTCTTTGAAAATGCTAGCAGGGTAACAACCATAGCTGGAATTTCAGTAGGTGCCAACAAGATATCAACCATGTATGTACTTTTTAAGTGCCAAAAGGGCATCAACCATATATGGACTTTTTTTTGTGCTAACAGGACATCAACCAGATTTGGACTTTTAGAATGCTAGCAAGACAACAACCGTATCTGAACTTTTAGGATGCTAGCAGGGCAACAACCATATCTGAACTTTTTTGGGTGCCAGTAGGACAACAACCATATCTGGACTTTAAACATAAGAAATTGTAGGTTTTAAGAGGAAGTGTGTAAAGAATAATCTTTTATTGATGGTAATCTCCTCAAAGAACACACTACTGATAGTACTTCTTAAGATGCATGGCGTTCCACATCCTGGGAACAATAGTCTCGTCTGGTTTGTTCACGTACACCCGCCGTCCCATTCAACCACCATGTAACGCTCGAAAATACCTCTACGCTTTATAACATGTTCGTGGTGTAAAATAAATTAAATTATATTTTTTTCTGAGTTTAAACTACTAAAAATGAAAAAAATGATAAAACTCGAAAATTTACAGAGCCAAATAAATTTGTTAAATGTAAATGAGGACCCATGGGTCATAAATGAGGAGTGTAAATGTTAAATGAAAATAAATGAAACTAAGGAAAATGAAGGTGAAATGAGGCTTTAAATGAGAAAAGCAGAGGTGACCTTATTTAATGATGTTCAAACATGGCCTTAAGTTAGATTGATTAAAGACCAAATTATGGAATGCCCATTCTGGGTATCTACAAGTGAGAGAATAGAATTTGTAAGAGAGAAGAAAAGAGAAGAAGAGGGGGATTGCATTTGTTCATTGATCAAGAGTTTAAGTGATCAAGAAGAAGGAAGAAGAAAGAAGAGAAGGCCAAGAGATGGCAGAAGAAACCAAACCCTAACCCCTTTTCATGTTTGCCTGAGAAAACCCTATCTTTGTGTAAAGTGTTGCATTGTTTTAATTATTTGTATTGGCTTCAGGATTGCGCAAAGAAATGATGAAGTTTCAAAAGAGTTGCTGTCAAAAAATTTTCAAAACCCCTATTTTTGCTTTAAGAGGTTGCTTATAATCATCAAAATTGAGGATTCTAGTTGGTAAAGAACCATAAGAGCTAGAGCTACAAATGTATAGAAGGAAATATGAGTAAATTGTAGCTATAAGGCTCCCGAATAGGGGCTTAAAGGTAAGTTTTAGGTAGCTAATAGGTATGTTCTGTTTTGGGTTTGGTTGTGGTGTTTTGGCCGTAAGTTGAGTTTCACTCATCCAATTTGAGTGATTCAAAATTATGGGTAAACTAGACTTCTAGGGGAATAATTTAATTGAATGAAGTGTACACAATTTGTAACCCTAAAGTGCCCAGAAATCTGTCAAAATGGAGCTATGTGCAAGAACAATATTATTTTGCTTTGAAAATTAGAGTAGTCTGGATGTAAAATCCAATAACTTGAGTTTTGGTGATCCAAATTGGATAAGAAACTTTATAACCATAGCTTCAAATAAGTATAAGGAACCATTACCAATTTAAGGAGTTAAGACCTCTCAAATGAGAATAATGAAGAGGGTAAATCGAGGAGTCGGCATACCAATCAATTTACATTAAAATGTCGGGAACTTGAGTTTCAAGATCCAAATGAGATGATTCCAATTCACTAAAATAAGACTTAGAGATATAATTTTTCAAGGAAGCATGAGAAAATATGGCTCATGTGTCCCCAGAAAAGTTTTCATGAAGGTACAGATTATCAACCCTAACCAAAATCCTAGAATGCACAATCGATTTTTTTTTCTCGGTCGCTCTTTTGATAGTAACATATTTGTGATGGATTAGGGGTTGGTGATGAGGAAGCTTGACCCAAGAATTGGATTCTGAGAATTGGAATTAAAGTACAACAAGCTTTTTGGTTTATTCTTCGACTCTCTTTTGTTTCCTTTTTAGAGTTTGTTCTCCACTCAATCTCTTATGATTTCAAGTCTTACGATCATTATTCTATTATTGAAATGATTTTCAATAAACTGCATATTGAAGTGTTTAATTGATTTGAGGAAAATAATTGTGAAATGATTTGCATATGAAAAATTACATAAGTGTTGAAAAATGAATTATTTGTATAAAGATGTATATACTATATTGTATTTTGCTATGAATGATTTGAATGCCTCACAGAATGTTAACTGCTAGTACCGAAAGTTAAGGATAGATTGATATACCAATAAGGGCCAAATTTATAAAGATCGGGAGCGAACGGTAATGATGTGTCATCCGATTTGTATTTAGCTGACAATATCAAGATTTTTACTAAAGGATTTAATAATCAGCTAGCAGCCCAACTAGACCGGCATCAGGTTATAAAACTTTTTTTATAATGCAATGTTGAGCCCAATGACTGTTACAGGATTCGTTATCCTATGCACCGAAAGCATAAGTTAAATTAGCTTAAGGGCAAATTGAAAAGAAATTGTGAAATGCATGATTTGTGTTTGAATGATTTATTGCTTATAAAACTGCATGATTGAAATTACCAATGAATTGTAATTTGAATGTATACAAAATGAAATATACATATATGTATTGTACCGCATTGGTCATTGAAATTATTGTACAAAGGCATCGATTTAGAATAATGCATGATTTACTTAAACTAAAATGAAGAGAGAACTGTATAGAACCACTAGGCATGGAAATGCTTAGTGCGTTGTTTTATCATTGCGCAGGTACCGAGTGAACAGCATCATGAAAAAGACCGAATGATTCAGAGTCAATCGCCAAGGCCTCACGGAGCAAGAAAGCCTCCGACCAGATTCATGAAATATATTTGACACTTTTTATACAAACTCTTATTTTGTTTTGTAAATATTTTGGTATTAAAAACGGCTTATAATGTCGTAATGTATAAAGGTGATAAATGGACCAAATGGGCATGTAATGCCATATTTTAATGGAAAATGTGTATTGAAAACAAAATGATGGGCCCTCTTTTAAGAAGGAATTAGTATGAGGCAAATATATTTTCATAAAGATAAATATCCTTTACAAAAGAGCATCGAAAGGTGTTTTTATCGACAAAAGAAAAGGAATTGATTCGAAGTGGATCGCGTCCCTCGATCTCGTCTCGCCTCCGGCCGGGTCGGGTCGGGTACGGGGGCGCAAGCTGTCACACACCATGTATGGTCCTTCCAGAGGCCCGCACTTCGCCCATCGGGTCGGGTTTGCTCAAGACCTTTCTAAGACCAATTCCCCACGGAATGTTCGCGCTACACGCCTAAGCAGCAAGTTTTCAGCCCCATCGGTATGATGCTATGCACAACCACCACTTCCCAAAGTTAATTTTTCAGGTTCAAGTCTTGGTTATGGCTTCGATATCCGCTCTTAGGAACTCAGGTTCGAATGGCGGGCATCTCGATTCAAGTGGCTCGAGCTTTGAGAGACAGGCTGGCCGCTGGCACGGCCATAGTTTCTAACATAGGTGGTGACGTCCGCACGCATAGTCGGGCACCAGCCTTGGGTATGAGTCCCATGTGCCCTCGCGTCCGCTACTGGGTGATTTCTCTCGCATGTTCCATCGCTTAGTCTCTACCAATACGCACGTCCTCGCGCAAGGTAAGGCATTTAAGGTAGGGCCTGCCTAGGGACGGTTTATATAGCTGATTGCTAACGAGGGAGAACCGAGTTGCCTAGAATTGGATCTTATAGGCTTCAGCTCTATTGTCCGATAGTTCCCCCAAACTTAAATAACGAACTATTGGAGTCATCCAAGAAGGACCCATTTCATCTATTTCATTCACCCGGCTAGTAGTGATCGACGACTCTGGCAAGTAGTACACGAGGAGGAGCACTATTTCTTTTATAGGCAGGGAAGTGACAACGGCTGCCAAAGCGTCTACCTTTCCATTGGAACTTCTTGGGACATGCTCCAATTGGCTAAGTCGCTGCTTCTAATGCTATCCCTTTGTTTCATTCGCCGCTTAATTTCTACCACCAATTAAGAGTAGCTTCTTATGATGATATTTTCTGAGGATACGGAGATTGAGAGGTCGATCCTGGCTATCATTGCTTCATACTCGGCCTCATTATTGAAAGCAGGGAAATCTAAACGTATGGCCTGTTCCATTACTTCCCCGCTTGGGGCTTCAAGTTGCAGCCCCAGTCCGGCTCCCGTCTGTCGTGAAGCGCCATCCTCATTCAGGATCCACCAGTTAGAGTTGTTTGACTTCATTTCCCATTGGGGAACCTCTGCTAGAAGATCAGCCAGTATTTAGCTCTTCATTGCTAGATGAGGCTTATATTGAATACCGAACTCACTTAGCTCAACCGCCCACTGAGCCATGTGCCCCGATTAGATCAAGCCAGGTATAAGGTTCTGTAGGAGGTTGGTGAGTACAATGATAGGGTGCGCCTGGAAGTATGGACGAAGTTTTTTACTAGCTAACTGTGAGTGTTTGTATTAATCACTTCGAGATGGGTATATCGAGCTTCTCGCCTGGGATAGACTTGCTTACAAAGAATATGGTCTCTACGATTTTCATCTTCTTTCAATAGTATCAGACTCACCGAGAGATTTCGTAGACGCTGGCAACATAGAGTGTCCCCGCCAGTGGCTAACAAGAACGGGTGGTTCGATGAGATATTATTTGATTGTTGTAAGAGACTGGTCACATTCTTTATTCCAACTAGCCTGTTGGGCTCCCTTTAGTGTGGCAAAGAACGACTTCAGACAATCTGTGAAGCGAGATATGAATCACCCTAGGGCCGCCAAGCGGCCAGTCAGTTACTGTATCCCTTTTCTAGAAGTGGGGGTTTGAGAATCCATTATGGCCTTGAGTTGGATGGGATTGGCCTCTATTCCCCTTTATGTTACCATAAAACCCAAGAATTTTCCTGAGCTAATGTGCGTTTCAAAGGGTTAAGTTTCATGCCGTGTCTTCGCAACAGCTCAAAGGTTTCTTGTAAATGCATCGTGTGGTAGGGGCATTCCTTGGATTTAAAGAGCATATCATCGATATAAAACACCATGGATTTACCTATCAGGGACCGGAATATCCTAGTCACCATCCTTTGATAAGTTTCCCCTGTATTTTTCAAACCAGACGACATTACGCTAGGCAGTACAATCCGCGGGGGTGATGAGCTGTTTTCCTCCGCTGGGCCGTGCGGGTGCATAGGAATTCAGGTACTCAGAGAGTAGCACCAAAACGATGCATCGTCGCCTGTAAATTGTTGCATCCACACTCACCCATTCGTGGTAAGGGGAAGTCATCTTCGGGGCATGATTCATTAAGATCACATAGCTTCACACATACGTGCCACTTGCCACCCTTTTCTGACCGCCTACCACATCGCCAACCACTCTCTGATACTTCACTTCCCCTTTATAAACCAAGTACTAGAAGATCAGTTTTACTTCCATTTGAATGATCTGATGTTAGTCCGAGTGAAACCGCCTTACCCTTTACCTTACTAGCTAAAGGGTAAAGCCACTATTGGACTCGGGATGTTAGTCCCTTTGAAGGACGTTCAGTTTGTGAGAAGCCACTATTGGACTTATCCCGACCATATCAGAGTGTCTCCAAGCGAATACATCAATGCTTCATAGCATCACGAAATGTGAATCGCGGCTCTTCTTCATTAGACGAGGAGCTATTACAGGTAAATTTCTAGCCCGTTCAACTCCAGTTCTTCCAATGGATCCACAGCTAGCGGGTCCTTTTCTTCCCGCCCACTCGCATATTGTGATTGCTATGTATAAGATCGCATGGGAGTAAGACCAGAATTGCGCTCTCTCTATTTAGGGTCGCTGGATACATTGCCATGCAAATGCTACTGGGCTACTCAAAAGGTTGACTTGCCTCAGGGTTACAATAGCTACTATTTGGTGGTATGTTGACGACACTGTGTTCATGGAGTGTAGCCAGGTCCGGCCCACTATGGCATTATAAGGCCCTAAGTTTTCGACGATTGAGAACAAAACCTGCTAGGTGACCGACTCGGCTTTCACAGGGAGTGTGGCATCTCCTAACGTGGTCATAGTTGTGATACGTGCCACAGTAGGTGTATCCGGAATCAACAATATTTGTAACCTAAATTCCTCCTATTGTCGTAGCCTAGCTACTGTAGTATAGCGGTTCTAGGGTCGAACTCAAGGATGGGTTTTCTTTGCACAAATGATTTACAGTGAGCTCAAAAAGGTGAATTTTAGTTTGAATTTTAAGGTTTGGTAAAAACAGTGAGAATTGGTGGTTTGTAGGCTGAAAATAAAATAAGGAAAAAATGTAAAATAGACCTAGGGCAACTGGGTTATGTCACTGGTTGGATTCCTAGGGCAACTGAGGGTTTCTAGGGTCCTTTCCTCCCGTTGGGGAGGATGACCTATAGTCATCTCTAACTGACCATTTAGCCATAAACCTTAACCCTAATTATCCTTTGAAAATGGTATTCATTGAGCATCGCTGGTCTCATAAAAACAATTCTCCCCCGACTCACTCCAGTACAATGATTAATGTAGGGTAACTAATGAACTTCAAAGGGATCTAGCAATAAGCATTCCACCAACCCTAAAAGATTACCAAATACAAAGGCCATTCAAGGTGAATCTGGGGGGATTTAAACTTAGAGTTCAGTAGCAAACACAAACTTCCAAAGTATGCACTGCGTGAGAAACATGAAACCCTCCAAAGAAATTCTTTAAGATCCCGTACTGCCAGCCTTCCACTCTCAAGGAGGAAAGGGTTTTAGGCCGCCCATCCTCCAAGTCATCCTGAGGGTGTCTGCTGCCCGCAAAGTGAGAGAAAAGGGGAGAAAGCGAGAGAAATGGAAAAGAGCGGAAAGTCGAAAGCTTTTTTGCCAATTTTATTATCGAGCCGTGCTTATCTTGATTGCGCTGCAGAGCTTATATACCCGCCCCAACCAAGCAAATTACGTAAAACAAAATCAAAGCTATTACAAGGGACTAATTTGGAAGAAACCAAAAGGGAACAAAATAATGCAAGCAAATCCGCAGTGAAAGTGAACAAAGGCTCATGATGAATGCTGGCAAACAGAAAGCATCTCAGATGCAAGGGCCAGAACCCGCGGAAATTCGCAGTTGCGAAATTTTCGCAACCCTACAAAATTCCTGCAGTGCTTCATTTTTCTTGACTTTTTGCTCTTCTTCCTTTCCGATCTCGATTCGCAACGATGAGTTCAACTCCTGTTCTTCGTGTTTGAATTGACTCGATAATTTCGCCCGATTATTCGGTAAAACTACAAAAATAGTCATCACAAAATGCGATCAAGAGAATACAGGACCTTAATGCAATCTGTTAATTACGCTGATTAGTACACAAAAATGCTCAAAACCTCGTAATAAACAAGGGCTTAAAATAGCACTTTAAGCACTAATCAAGTCGGGCCTCATTGGACCCACGCCAAGGAAAGCTCATCCGTGGTGAAGGCCGGAAGTCAGAAAACTGGGTCAGTAGCGTTCTGATCCACACCGCAAGATCCTCGTGCACATCAAACCATTAATACAGAGAGTGAGAGTATTAGGCATCGAGTGAGGCACAATGTCCTCGTTTCTGTTAACTGGAGGAAAGGATACTGCAATTCTATTGGCTCAATCTCTCTAGCCACTGCGGTGGACGCCATTCACCTTAGCCTTAATCGTAGTCGTTTAACGAAATCCCTTTGTCATGCTTGATTGATATTGATCACCAACCGGGACGCCTAGTATATAATTTATGGCTGGTCTAGGCTCTAACATAGCCATCAGATTGGCTATAAATCTCCCTGTGGGCTGCCCCGACTCCACCCCCTAATCAACTTCCCTAAGGTACCTCCTAAGGTGTCCCGCCTTGATTAGCTTCTCTACTAGGAACTTTGCATTTGGTACCCGCCGGCTTCTCAGGTCCATGGTCCCCGTGGATAATCGCATCACAAGGTTTTGTTTTCGAGCGGATCCGCCCGATCATGTAAAGTTATTTGAAATCTGCAGGGTCGCGACGAGGGGCAAACATCCTTTCGTATGAGATATTCGGGAGGAATCGCGAGGCTCTTCTGGTGACCGGCCCTCGATCACTTTCAATCTCCATTCTCGACCTCGCTGGATGCGACTAATTTTTTCCCTGTTAGCTTATCTTTTTCAGCTGGCTGATTTTTTATCATGACTGTCTGGGTTGCCGCTCGAATACTGTCTTCCAGTGTTGAATATCTGTTTGCTCGCTTGTATAATTCTTCCATTATTGTTGGCGGGTCTAGAGATAGCGAATGGAAGAAGGGGCCGACGACCCAGCCCCCGGTCTCAAGGACCATCCATAAGTTTGTGAAAATTCTATTTGTTGACCGTCGCTCGAACTCCTCCTCGTGAAAAGTCCCGTACAAAATTTGTCTTCATGTTGCAAAATAGTTTGTAAGGAACCACGTTCCTTTTACGTCGACCGGTTAGGTATCATGAGATGAATGCTCCCCAAAGTTCGCTAAAACATGTTTATCGAGCTTCGCGATCTTGTATTATGAAACCGTGCTAGCGGCCGCAGCGTAGCTAGCAGGAAAATTCTCGTGATAGTAAAGGTCATCGTTGGCATTCATTGTTTGGTTATAATGAAGCAAGTGATCATATGGGTCAAGAGGAACCGCCAAACATGTTGAAACTCGAATGACAAACCCGTGAGCGGCTCATAGTCGAGGATATGTCGCCCCTCTAAGGGGAGGAAGCACGTCGCCTGTGATCGAATCTACCGCTACAGGTGGCATATGTAGCCGTGTCAGTAATCAAGGCGGATATAATGACGACATGACCCAGACCATTGTGTGACGCCCCAACTCCTAAGACAGATGTCAAGTGAGGGGTCATTTTTTTTTTTTTAAACTTATAACCTTTACACTTACATATTCATATAATGTTAAACAATTAACTTGTATTACATTCTCAGAAATGGATTACAAAATATATATACAAGCTCCATATATGCAAATGTTCAACATTTACACAATTACATTATTTACAAAATTTCATATACAAAATAGACCTAAAGGTCTTCAGCTGGGCACCTATCGATGTGTGCCTTACCGGCCGATGGATTTCCCCGTCACTTCCTTCAGACTCCACACGATTGAACACCGTGCCAAGCTTTACGCAAGTGGGAATATGACTTATTAAGAGTCACCACACTCTCTATACAAATGCATATAACATATATAACATTTAAAGATTCTTATCATTTCTCATATATATATACTTTTCATAACAGCTTTCATTTATCATCTTCATATACTTTTCATGTAATCTTGTACTTTTACTTTGTTCTTGTAATCGATACTATCATCGCAGATAGCAAGGTTATGCTTCTCATATCATGTCGTATTTCTACACTTCCTTTGCATATAACTATCATTTTCTTTTTATGTTTCATGTCTCGCATAAACCTAGAAGTGGATACAGAATACTATAATCCATAAGGGCCCGAAAGCGCTTATATACCACCGGCACGAAACAAAGGGTCCATGAGGGCCCTGAGATGCTTATATTCCATCGGGGAGGAAATAAAGGGTCCATGATACCAAGGCGCTCAGAATATAATATACCCGAAGGTATCATCACCGCATTTACGCTGACTGATCTACAGGCCCGTGAGGCGTCAGTGACCCTTTTCGTGGCCACCGCGATCCAAACTTTATCTATGTCATCGATCCAAACTGGGCCTAATATCATAACTATGCAGACTTATTTTTCCCTAATAGGCATGCCCATCTATCCTCTACCAGTTCTGCATAATCAATGTGTATTTTATGCTCGCATATAGGTCTCATATTCCCTATCAATTATTGTCATTCTAAGACTATATGTGATATATATATATATATATATATATATATAGTATATATATATATATATATATATATATATATATATATATATATACAATCATTTATTCATAACTTTTTATTGCTGCCTCTATCAGGAGCAGATAAATAACTATGTTTACTCTCAGAGTGCTTATGAGTTATTTATGAATTCATAATATAAATAACTATAAGCAATTTATGTAGCCTTACAGTTTTTCATGCTTCCGACTAATATGAGTTCCAATCTTATCATACTATCTATTGATGAATTCCTGACTCACCCAAGTTTTCCATAGAGTCCAAGAACACTAATCGGAGTTCGACGAGCAGTTATGACCTTCCGGTCGAGGTCATGCGTAGTCGGGCCTTGACGAGTCGACTTGAACCGACGAGCTGCACTGAAGTGACGAGCCTGGGTCAGACACCTCGGTCTGAAATCTAATATCTCCTTAGGCATATGGATGGATTCTTGACTCAATGGGCTTTCCATAGAGTCCAAGAAATTCAAATCGGAGTTCGGGACAAGAAGGTGACCTTCCCGGTTGGAGGTCACACAAGAATAGTCTCTGACGAGCTGACCTGGACTGACGAGCTACACTGAAGTGACGAACTCAGTCTAACACCTCGGTCTGACATATAATATCTTCCTCAGTCATATGGATGGATTCTTGACTCAATGGGCTTTCCATAGAGTCCAAGAACACCCAAATCGGAGTTCAGACGAAGAAGTTATGACCTTCCGAAGTTGGAAGTCATGCGCAGTCAGTCTTGACGAGCTGACCTGAACTGATGAGCTGCACTGAAGTGACGAGCTCAGTCTGACACCTCGGTCTGATATCTAATATCTTCTTTAGGCATATGGATGGATTCTTGACTCAATGGGCTTTCCATAGAGTCCAAGAACACCAAACGGAAGTCAGACGAAGCGTTTAGCGACCAAGCCGGGGCGCCGCGCGCAAATACCACGAGTCAATCAATCGACGAGTCAGATCAAGTGATGAGCTCGGTCTGACGACCACTGTTTGAGGACCACTGTTTGACGACCTCGGTTTGACGCTAATTGCCAATTTTGACCCGGCTTTGACTTCCACCTCACTGTTTGATCTAATTCACCCGTTGATCGATTCTTTGCTTGACTTTACCTCACTCATTTGACAACACCATTGTTTGACCCACTTCTCACCCATTTGACTGCTCGCAGTAAAAGCAAGACCATAACTGTCTACATGAGTCCGACCGAAATCTAAAGCTCTAACATCAAGTTCTATTTATGGCTACAATTTCACAGAAGGACTTACTCAAAATTCTCTTTATTTCTGATTCAAAACTCATTCTAAGGTCCGCTAGTTGACCCAAATGGCATAATCGACCTCGACCGCATCTAAATGGATCGGACTCTAAGAAAGGGACCTAACTCGCCCACAGAGGTCCAAATAGAGAAATTAGAAAAACCTAACATCAATTTCATTGATGTGGCTACACTTACTAGAAGGACTCACTTTTTAATTCCCTGTATTTCTGACCTTAAAACCTGTTCAAGATCCGGATATCGCATATGATCGACACAGTGGGAATTTTCTTCGTGGCCTTCAACTCGCAACTGTAATCTTCAAACACATATTTAGGAGCCTTAAAGCTCTTCTCAACTTAATCCTAACAAGAAATGAGATTGGGAGTTTCCAAACCCAAGACATGTATCCATATTCAAATTTAGTAGTTCCATACCAATACTCAAATTTAGTAATTCCATACAACCCAAGACATGTATCCGTACCTGTGATCTTCTTCTTCTTCTTCTTCTTCTTCCTTTCTTCTCTCTTCTCTCTCCAAGACCAAAATAAGATATTTATTTCGGGTCTTATCCCTTTTATTTTCACTTCTAAGTGAGGGAAACTCTCCTCTTCCATTAAGCCACTTGGTCTCTTCCACAATTCTTTTCATCCTTATTTCATTCTTATATCTTCTTTTATTACTCTTTAGTCCTCCCACCCTTCTAATATTTGAAATTCAATTTATATTTTACAATCAATTTCAAATTTTTATTTTTAATTTAACTTATTGATATTCCTACTTCGTTTTATCTTTATTTTTATTCTATAATTATATCGACATTTTTATTATACCCTACCCATGTTATAAAACTTAGGTATAATTTGGGTGTTACAACTCTCCCCCCTCTTAAAAGAATTTCGTCCTCGAAATTCATACCACCTCAAGAGCCATGATACTGTGTTTCCATAGTTGCTTCGCCCAAGTAGCTTCTTCTCACCGTGGTGTTGCCAGAGAACTTTCACTAATGGTACTTGGTTTGTTCCTGGCGAATCGCTTTCTGGCCCTAGAGCCGACGGTCTGCTCCCTCATCATGACAAATCTTCAGACGGTATTTCGTATCGTAGTATGTGCGAGATTTATCGAGCGTATTCAAGCATCGACATTACGAAACACATCGTGTAATTTGGCCAACCCGGGAGGAGTGCCAATCGATAAGCCAGTGGCCAACACGCTCCAAAAATCTCATATGCCCCATGAACCTTGGACTTAACTTCCGCCTTCGACCAAACCTAAGAATTTTCCTCCATGGTGATAATACCTTAAGAAGACCTGTCTCCCACGCTATATTCACATCTTCTTAGGTTGGCATACGACTTTGTCTATCACTAGCCGCCTTTAACCTTGTCGAATAACTTCAGACTTTCGTATCTTTTACTATGTCCTGACCTATCGCTTCTCGCTCACACTCCCCGTCCAACACGTGAGTTCTACATTTCTGGCCATACAAAGCTCTCATATGGTGCCATACCAATGCTTCGACGAAAACTATCAAGTATAGTAAATTCCATCAATGGAATATACCTATCCCAACTTCCGAAAATCGATGACACAACCTCGAAGAATATCTTCTCGAGCACTCAATCAATCTCTCGATTGGCCCATCCGTTTTCATGATGGAATGCCATACTAAAATTCAGCTTAAGGCCTAAAGTCGACCACCTTCCAGAACCTCGATGTAAATCGCGGGACTTATCCGACACACACAACGGCACAATTCATGCAATCGCACACCCTTTATCTACATATAACTCAAATTTAGTCGATCCATAATAGTCAATCCCGACCGGTATAAATGGGCCGACTTTTGTGAGCCCATCTATAATCACCCGTACGTATCATGTTTTTATCAGGTGAGGGAAACCCGACACAAAATCCATGGTAATGTTATCCCACTCCATCGAGAGGAACTGGAAGGATTTAACAAACCCGCGGCGACTGCGTCTACACTGTCGACACGCCAAACACTTAGACACACATTCGGGCCACATCTCTTTTTCATTCCTTTCACCAATAAACTGCTTTCAAGTCCTCGATACATCTTATTCCCTCTATGATGCATGGTAAATACCGTATTATGAGCCTCAAATAGCAACTTTTTCTTTAGCTCTTTATCATCTGGCACACATAATATATTCCGGAAATACAAACTTCCAGCTTCTTTCTCTAAAAACTCTGTCTTGTCACCATCTCTAACCATCCAGAAATTTTTCTCTCAGAATCTTCATCATTTTTTCTCGCGCATCTATAATCATTTGCTTTAAAACGGTTGCGCTCTAATCGAGCTAACATAGCTCCACTATCTCCTAGCTTCCAATCACTGCATCGTGAAGGCTATCATACCACCGGCTTCCGCTTAAAGCATCGGCTACTATATTAGCCTTCCGAGATGGTACCCATGATGCGCTCATAATCCTTAATAACTCTAACCACTCCGCTCTGCCTCAAATTTAACTCTCTTTCTCTAGCAAGTACTGAGACTCTATGATCGTTGTAAATTCTACACTTTTTCCTCGTATAAGTAAAGTTTCGCCATATTTTTAAAGCAAACACTACCAGCCTAACTCTAGGTCATGAGTGGGATATTTGTTCATGTGGCTTCAACCGTCTGACGCATGCTTCTCACTTCATTTTCCCATCTCGCATTAACACACATCCCAAACCAATGCCAAGATCACTATACGCGTATACTCTTTTCCCGATAGCCGTATCAATACCGGTGCTTCAACCAAAGATCCCTTCAATCTGCTCAAAACTATTTTTACATTTGTCTCCGTCCACCAAACTTTATTCCTTTCCCGAGTAATCCTGAGAGATGAGAAGCTATGACTAAAAGCCTCTCACAAATCTTCTATACAACCTACTAAAGCCCAAGAAACTTCTCACCCTGCTACATTGAGGTGATTTCCAATTCACAAATCGCTTCAATCTAGCAGATCAACTCTTATACCTCGCTAGACACAATATGGCCTAGGAATGAAACTTCTTTAGCCAAAATCACATTTGTCGTAGCTTAGCATATAACTTCTTTTCTCTGAACGCCTCTAAGACTATTCTCACCAAGTGTTCATGTTCTTGCGGCATCCTTAGAATACACCAGATGTCAATAATAAAAACCACAACAAATTATCCACATAGGGTCTGAAAACCCTATTCATCAAATCCATGAAAGCTGCCGGTGCATTAGTCAACCCAAATGGCATGACCAAAAAACTATACGACCATATCGGGTTCTAAATGTAGTCTACACATCTCCTTCCTTTACCCTCAACTGATAATACCCTGATCGCAGGTCTATCTTCGAAAAGACACCCGCTCCTTTCAACTGATCAAAAAGATCTTCAATTCTCGGCAATGGGTACTTGTTTTTCACTGTCACCCATTGACCGATAATCGAATGCACATCCGTAGAGTGCCATCTTTCTTTTCATAAATAAAATGTGCACCCTAAGGGGACACACTCGGGTCGATAAACTTTAGTCCAAAAGTTCTTGCAATTGACTCTTCTTTAACTCTTCAACCTCCGTTGAGCTGATCTCGCACGTGCCCTTGACATGGGACCGCTCGGTACAATTTCTAGCGGCTAAGTCCACCTCTCTCTCCGTGGAATACCCGTAAATCCTCTTCTCGTGTGGAATACATCCGGAAATTCCTTACTATCGATCTTTCTACATCAACTTGACCTCTCTTGAGTCAAGTATCAAAGCCAAGAATGTCTCACATCCTTTCCTCATAATTTCCTAGCTTGCATAGTGGAGATGACATTAGGCACATTACACTTGGATCCAATGCCTTGTACTATTACCCCAGTCTGGGTCGAGCATCTCAACACTACCATCTTTGTCCACAATCCACGATAGCTTCCTAAGGTTTAGACAAACCAATCCATTCCAGAATCAAGTCAAACTCTCGAATGGTAAGGTTATCAAATCAAAGAAGAAACTCTTTTGTTTGTATAACAATGGGACAATTTCTATACATCACTAATGTCAGGCTCTCAACTAGGGACTAGTTACATGCATGTCATATGCTAATTTCTCCATCACGGTAATTTCATTAAATACATGCTCCATGCACACATATGGAATGAGTAGATCCAGTCAATCAATGCATGCATCTCTATATTATATAAAAGAAAATATACCCGCTTATAACTTCTTGATCCTCCACGAGTACTTCATAACGCCCATGCTCAAAATCTTTGGTCTTTGTATAGGCATAGGACGATCTCTCTTGTTTAAGACACTATGCCTCATAGGTCACCTCTTTATCTTTGAGATGGGCTGCTGCGACCCTACCACGATTACGAGTCGGAGTGGTCTTGTGAATCTTCCTCGCCCTTCCTTGTTGACCTATTATCCCACAATTCTCGAATATTTTTGTCTTTCAATCTTTCAAAGAACCGCGTGAAACCTTTATCTGTCACTATCACGCAAACTCCCGAATGCCTTTTATGTGGCAATGAGGGCGATGCGGAATTTCTCTGTCAAGCTGAAGCACCTTTACACGTACTCGTGTTACATTGGACCTTTGACTTCTACCCTGGCGAACTATGTCCCGATTGTTGATTCTCTGCTCTTTTGGAAGAGATGGCTCCTCTAAACTTCTTCTTTTGAAATCTTTGCACATTCTTCGTTCTAGTCTCTCTACTTTCGTGCGGCTTGGACGACATTAAAAATCCTTTGTTTGGGAAAGTCTTAAGATTTTGAAATACCTCTTGATGGAATCATCACGATCCATCCTCAAATTGCCTACACAAAAATACTGGTGAGGACAGATCAGGTCTTGTGTTACTAAAATGGCTAAATTCCTTTTTCATATTCGACCAGATAAGCTCCTTTTAGCTGAGTGGAATTGTTTCCTGGAATCACATACATCTCATTAACATACTTTGTCTGAACTCTTGGACAAGAGATTCCCATGTCGAGTTTGGAATCCTTGGACTTTTGAGTACTAGTTTCCACAATCCATACCTACTTTCTTGATAGTGAGCATGAGCTCTCACGATCGGGGGCATCAACCTCCTATGCCTCTAGCACTGGCAAATTTGGCACCTCGGCTCTTCCATGCTCGGCCATTAGATTCCTCGCATCCATGTCTTCTTCTTGTATAATACATTGGGCTTTAGGAGAGAGTCGATCTATCGAGCTTGAGCCATGTCTTGCGATATTCTCGAATGAGCTTAGGTAGACTCATTAGATTTTGATACTTTAAGAGAGTTCGGAAAAGTGATATCCTGTTCTGGGTTAACACTCGACTTCTTTGGACGATCCATCTATACAAAAACACAGAACATCCACATCAGACTGACACATTTACTAAACCTGAGGCTTTTCTATCTTATATACTCTATTCGAGCCACACAAACCTATTTTCGGAAGCGCTGACTAGGCCTACGTATGCATGTAGCTGACTGGCGCATAGGATGTCAAGTGAGGTCATTTTTTTTTAACATAACCTTTACCACATATTCATATAATGTTGAAACAATTACTTGTATTACATTACGTGCGACGGATTACAAAATATATATCTGAAGCTCCATATATGGAAATGTTCAACATTTACAATAATAATTACATTGGTTTACAAAATTTCATATACAAAATAGACACAAGGTCTTCCAGGTGGGCACCTGATGATGTAGCCTTGTTCTTGATGTGGATTACCACTAGTTCTCTGATTTCCTCTTACGTACCACACGGATTGAGCAGTGTTTGAGCTTTTACTGTTTAGGTGGGAATATGACTTCTAAGAGTCACCACACTTCTATCTAGTACATATAGCACATATAACATTTCTGATTCTTATCATTTAAGCATATCTTCATGCTTGAGTTTCGTAACATGTGCCATATACTTTTCATGTAATCTTGTACTTTTCTTCTTGTTCTTGTAGCTGTATACTATCATCGCATAACGTGCTATGCTTCTCATAATCATATCGTGTATTCTCTACACTTCCTTTGCATATACCTATCATTTCTTTTATGTTTCATGTACATAAACCTTAGAAGTGAATCACGGGAATACTATAATCCATGGGCAGAAGCGCTATACTCTTATGCAAGCAGTGGTCCATGAGAACCCCGGCGTATATTATTGTATGAAGCAGTGGTGCATGTGAGAACTGAAGCGTAATATAATATGCCGAAGGTATCATCAACATGCGGGACGGTGACTATCCATGAGGGCAGGAGTCTTTGTGGTGACCTTCGGGGCCATGTCGTGATCCAAACGGGATCTATGTCATACGATATGAGCAGTGGGAATAATATAACATCTTGCCGGACTTATTTTTTCCCATGGGCATCTTCATCTATCCCTCAATAGGGTTACAACAGGACAAATCGTGTGTATTTTATGCTCGGTACATATCTCATATTCTGAATAATTATTGTCATTCGGTATTCATATGATATATATATATATATATATATATATATATATATATACAATCATTATTCATAACTTTGTATTTTTCATGTCTCATTGTATGCATAAATAACTATACTTACCTTTGTATGCTTATAGTTGTATGAATTCATAATATAAATAACTATAGTTACCTCTGAGCCTACGGTTTTCATGTTTTTCGGGACTAATGAGTGCACAATCTTATCTGTACTATCTATTGATGAATTCTTGACTCAATGGGCTTCCATAGAGTCGAGAACACTTCGAATCGGAGTTCGGGCGAAGAAGTTATGACCTTGAGTTGGAGGTCATGCGTGAGTCGATCTTGACGAGTTGACTGGTGACGAGTTGCGAAGTGGCCAGGCTCGGTCATTTCTCAGGTATGACATCTAATATCTTCCTCAGGAATATGGATGGATTAGCGACTCAATGGGCTTTATGAGTCGAGAACACCATCGGAGTTCAGGCGAGTGCGACCTTGAAGTTGGAGGTCATGCGTGGTCGATCTTGACTGGTGACACGGGCCCGGCGAGCTGCTGAAGTGACCCGGAGCTCCAGTCTAACACCTTGGTCTGAAATCTAATATCTTCTAAGTCATATGTATGGATTCTTGACTCAATGGGCTTTCCATAGAGTCGAGAACACTACGAATCAGGTTAATTGAAGAAGTTATGGCCTTCAGTTGGAGGTGCGTGCGTAGTCAATCTTGACGGCGACCTGGTGACGAGCTGCACTGAAGTGACGAGATCGGTCTGACACCTTGGTTTGACATCTAATATCTTCCTCAGGCATATGGATGGATTCTTGACTCAATGGGCTTTCCATAGAATCCAAGAACACCTAAATCGGAGTTCGATTGAAGAAGTTATGGCCAGTTGGAGGTAAGTGCGCGATCCGATCTTGTGAGCCCGGCTGGGCCAGCGGCTGCGTTGAAGTGGCGGGCCGGTCACGGCGACCCGCGTTTGGCGACCTGTTTGGCGACCACCGGTTTAGCGGCCACTGTTTGTGACCTTGGTTTAGCTGACCCGCTTTGTTTGGCGACCTTGTTTGGCGATCTCGGTTTGGCGGCCGGCTGTTGGCGGCCGTTGTTTGGCGACCTGCGGCGTTGTGTTCGAGTAAAAAGACCATAACGGTCTACACGAGGTCGAATTGAGAAATTCAAAAGCCTAACATCAAGTTCATTGATGTGGCTACAATTTCACAGAAGGACTTACTTCAAAATTCTCTTTATTTCTGATTTAAAAACTCGTTCTAAGGTCCGGCTAGTTGACCCGAATTGGCATAACTGACCCGACCAGATCTAAATGGACTGACCTCAGTAAAAGGACCCTAACTTGGTCTACAGAGGTCCAAATCGAGAAATTCGAAAACCTAACATCAAGTTCATTGATGTGGCTACAATTTACTAAGAAGGACTCACTTTAATTCCTGTATTTCTGACCCAAAAGCCCATTCTAAGATCCGAATGCATATGATGACAATAGAATTTACGGGTTCAACTTGCAACTAGACCCTTCTCAAACATATTTAGGGCCTTAAAGCTCTTATCAACTTAATCTAACAAGAAATGAGATTGGGAGTTTCCAAACCCAGACATGTATCCATATTCAAATTTAGTTCCATACCAATACTCAATTTAGTAATTCCATCTGACAAGACATGTATCCGTACACCTTGATCTTCTTCTTCTTCTTCTTCTTCTTCCTTTCTTCTCTCTTCTCTCAAGACAAAATAAGATGTTTATTTTGGTCTTATCCCACATTCACTTTACAAGGAGGAAACTTCCTCCCTCTTTCCATTAAGCCACTTGTCTCTTCCACAATTTTCATCCTTATTTCATTCTTATATCTTTCTTTTATTACTCTTTAGTCCTCCCACCCTTCTAATATTTGAAATTCAATTTATATTTTTACAATCACCTCAAATTTTATTTTTAATTTAACTTATGCATATTCCTACTTCTGTTTTTATCTTTATTTTATTCCGGACAATTATACTGTTACTTTTATTATACCCTACACATGTTATAAGCGTGAGGTATAATTTGGTGTTACACCACGCCCGGTAGCCTTAATGCATGCGATTTTCTAATCTTTGTGTTTGGCTATTTGCTCTTGGCCAGCTTCTCTCCTTGCCCGGCGGAGTGAGCTATTATTGGTTTCGATTGAATGCGGGGCGGGGTGAGTGTCTCGGCTGATCTAGTCTGTGCTTTTGGGGAGGGTTTGGCGGTACGAAGGATAGCTTCCGTCTGGGATAATTGCATCATCGAGGCGATGGGCTTCTTTCCATTGCTCCTTGGCGATCGGGTGCTTCTTGCCCTCTCTCTTGTGCATCTCCTTCGCGGGTGTGTCTTTTCTAACCTAAGCTTTAGAGGCGATCGTTTCATGCTCGCAGTGCCGGTATGATCAGAAGCCAGTTCCCTCATCTACCTTGCTTGTTCCTCTTGCTTCTTCTCCCTATCTTGACGTCAATGCAAGAATTGGTATTCGGGCGACTGAATCACCGGATTGCTCGACATTGCAACTGTGTCAGATGAATCAGATGTGGGGAGGGGAACCGTCGGAGCTACTGGTGGCGAAGGGTTATTAGAAAGCCGTTGGAGCCAAGCTCTTGCACGTCGTCAATGAGATATTTTGTTCGATTCCCACAGATGGAGCTAATTGTCAGTACCTGATTCGATACATCCTCGAGGGCATCGACGACGTGATATAAACGTAAAAGAGAGTCGATCGCCTCTTCGTGCTTAAGTCGAGGATGGAGATGAAGAAAAATGAAGTACGATAGTTATGGTTGCATACCTTTTTCCTTGTTAGGGAGTTCTTGTTTTATACTCGAATTTGTCTTTGATTTTAGGAAAGATAATCTCATGATTTTGGTGATGAGATCTCTCTTTCCTTATTAAAGACCAATTCTCCTTGATTTTTGGAAGGATAATCTCATGATTTTGGAAATAAAACTTATCTTCCCTTATCAAAGACCAATTATCCCTTATTAAGGGTTAATGTTTTTGAGGCGTGTCGGATCGGATCTTGAGATTCGTAGATAAATGTCCTATGTGTAATTTCCTATTTAACATATTTATTTTTGCCTAACCACCCGTATGCGGTAGAACGACTGACTAGGGGACTCAGGACCCCAGACGGGTTCTAGGATTGTACCGTCTGGTCGGTTCCCATGTGGTTTTAATATAATGGGTTGCCTTGGGCCGCTTTATGTGGCCGGGCGAGCCGATTAACCCCTCTGTGATGGCCCAGGCCTATTGATTGGTGGGTTGAGCCCCAGGCCCTGGTACTCACATTTTATACCACGGTTTCGAGTGGAGGAGTGTGACTTAGTAACTACAAGATAGTTGCTTCTGCGAAGTCTTAGATTAGCAAGTAGGGGGAAGCATGGAGTCACCTTCAACTGGGGATCAATGAACCATGGAGTCACCTTCAACTGGGGATCATGAACATTATGTATTAGGTTTTGTTTGTTGGTTAGACATGTTTGTAAACATTATTGTTTGGATAACTTATCTCCCATTTTTGTATTAGTTATGGTTTGGACAACTTACTTTAGGTGTTGATTATGAAGGTTCAAATGCTTATATCCCATTTTGTAAACTTCTACTTCAGGTCTTGATTTTTTAAACATTATGAATTACATCAATTCCAGGATGAATTCTAGCTTACTAATACCATTCATTCCAACTTACATCAATACAAAAGTAAACTTCTACTTCAGGACTTGATTTTGTGAATTGGGTTTGATTACCTCAATTCCAACACGAATTTCAGCTTAACTAATACCATGAATCCCAGCTTTACATCAATACAAAATTAAACCATACCATGCTAGAAAATAATAGAACAGAGCATTGAAATAAAATCACACTACTTTAATTCAAGAAGCCCGGTCGTTAACTTGTTACGTGTTCTACAATCACAAATAGTGCATTGCGCTTAGTACATCAACACAAATCTGGCAAAATATAAAAATACACCATGGTGCAATGTACTTTAGAAAAATGGTTGATTTGAAAGAGGCCTTCAGTTCTTTCAACTCTCTCTTCAATTCCTCCACCCTCATTGATGTCTAACTTGATCACAGCTTTCAATGTATTATGTTGTAAATTCTTTCACCTCGTCCATCCCTTCACCATTTATACCTTCACTTTTTATATCAACAATCTCCCTTTATAAAAGTTTGTTTTCCATTTCAATTCATTATTAACAACCTTTACCTTAGTTGAAATCTCATGATCAAATCCTTTGAAAAAAAAAAAAAACATACCTTTACTGACATGAGTAAAAATATCACTCCTTGGATTTGTCTCCTTCCTGATGTCCTGACCCGACTCTGTAACCCGCGATGGCATAAACCTCCTGGGGTGTACTGTTGTGATCAAAATTTCCACCTCGTGGTCAATTTCTCTGATATACCTCCTAGGGTGTACCGTTGTGATCAGATTTTCCACCAAGAACTTTAGGCATCGACACCTATTGGTCTGATGCCCATGATCTCTATGATAACCGCACTGCAAGGATTTGTTTCTTTTGGAGGGATCCGTTTGGATCGATGCAGGCCATTTAAACTCTAGCAAGTGGCGAATGATGGGTAATAGCCTCTCATATGAGACGTTCAGGGGATGAATTATGGGAGCTCTCTTTTGCGGGACCGACCGAGATCGCTTTCGGTCTACGCTCGACCTTCTACGGACTCGGACGGCTTCCTCACACAGGCGGCTTATTTTAAATCAGGTTGGTTTGTAATCATAGCGATTTGAGTTCTTTGCCGCGAATATTGTCCTTCGGCGTTGAGTACTGTCGGCCCGCTGTATAATTCTTCATTATCATTTGGCGGTCCCAAAGATAGTGGTGAAGGAGTAGATTGTAGCTTCTCCTAAATTTTGAAGGTTGCATCCATGCTATATGACTCTATCTGTGAATGACTTGCCCCGAACTTATCATATGAAATCTCAGGTGGCTCCCCTTCTTTCTTGAGAATAGGCGTAGGGCGATGTTCTTTTGTCGCATTGGGCAAAGATCTTTGTCGATACGCCTATAGTTCATTGAGCGAGTTTATTGAGTTATCACGAGCTTGTGGAACGAGCTAACCTGAGCCTCCATGAACTACGGGAACACTTTACAACCAGAGGCGGTCATTGTCGGCGTTTAGTATCATCGCCTGATAATAATGGGACATGTGATCATAAGGATCAGCAAAGCCATCAAATGTGGCAAAAGCTGGTATGATAAACCCACAAGGTGGCTCGTAGTCAAGAATGTGTGTGCCCTTGGGAGCGAAAGAGCATGTCGTGAGTCCCGAATTAAAACCTGGCGGCATGAAGAATGCTCGACCTGTGCAGAAGCCGGGATGTCTGATGGCATTGGTGGCATTGCGCTATGGGTATCTTGACACGTTCAGGGACACTAGGTCGATGGTTTACCGTAGTCGCTTCTCTCCTTGCTCGTGGGGATTCGCCCTTGCGGTATAGTTGAAGAGCGACGATCTGAGGGCGCACAGCGATTGACCCTTGTGTTCTTTCTTTGGCGAGGGCTGAGACGAGAGAAGCCTTCAAGGACAACTCATCATCTGCTGGGGTATCTACATCATCAGGAACGATGGGCTCCTTCCCTTTATTGCAAGCTGTCGGATGCCACGGCTTCGACCTTTATCGTCACGTCTTTTTGAATCCGACTTTTCAATCTGGGCTGTGACTAGCCATTCTCCGCGCTGAGCGTTCGGCCTTGTTTCTTAGCTCCTTCATCCCCATCGCTAACACACTCCTCACTTGCTTTCTCTCCATGTCACGGCTAGCCGATGGAGGAATTGATCTTTTGGTGATTGATTTATTGGATTGCTTGTCATTGTGACTACCTCGCGGCCGAATCGAGGCGTGGAAGAATCGACGAGTTCGGTGAAGGGCTAAAACCGATCATTGGAAAACTGACGCTTTACGGCTATAGATGAGACTTTATGTTCGGTCTCCTGAGGCAGTCATAATTGTTGTTATGATCGTTAGAACCTCTGAGCATCGTGCCTTGACATGAGCACTGTGGTGATCAGACGAAGGTGTGTCAATACATTCTCCGATGATTAAAAAAATTGACCAGATAAAGATGAAGCAAAGAGCTCTCATCGTTTGAATTCCATTTACCATGTGGGAGATCTTCCCAATTTATAGGGCATGGTTCATGAATCTCCTCTTAATTTTAGGGATAAAGTCTCTTAATTTGGTGATGAAATATCTTAATTTTAGGGATAAAATCTCTTTGTCATATCGATGATTAATCTTCCAGGAAATAAAGGGATTTAGGCCCCAGGGGTCGTTGATAAATGTCTGTTCTGTATTTTTGCAACTTCGTGTATTTATTCATGCCAGGCTTACTCATATGCGGTGAATGGCCATTGGGGGCTTGAAATCCTGCGGTAGCCTTGGGTACAGATTTTTGGGAGAGACAACAGGAACTTGGATTTTAAATACAGATAGTCTTGCTTGATTTTAATAGTCAGTGGGAGCTGGCCCAGTTCATGCGAGTAGGCGGGCTGGGCCCATTAAAGCCCATTGAGTGAGTGGGTAATTAGATTAAGATTACCGCTCGCAAGTATAACGTTGAGAATATCTATTAATGGTGAGGTTTTAAGACACATAAAACATAAATTATATTTAACATTGCCTGAGCAAAACCAAATATTTTTCCAATTGTACAAGCCCAATGAAACCAGCTATTAGTTTTAGATATAGAGTCCAGTCATCATGCTCCATCTGGACACTTGAACAAGTTTACCAGTCAAAGATTTTATAATAAGAACTAATTTTCACTCACTTCCTGTCAAATGTAACTAGGACCATGCTCAACTCCCCTAAAAGTTCAAATGTATGAAGATCATATGTATTTATTTAGTTAGTCAGACCCTGATTGGTTCCCAAAAGAATGCTAAGGAAAATGCAGAAAAAAAGAAGATAAGGCTGAAAATTATATTAACCAATCAATATAAAGATTAAATAATTTAAAATTTTGTAAGTTTCCAAGTAATTTTATTTATACTTCATTTTCTTTAAAAATTTTCATCAGACAATCAAAAATGATTTTCATTCAGCAATCAAAAATAAGGAAATCATTTTCCTGGACTTTTTTTTTTTCTTTTCTTACTACTACTACTACTTATCTTAGAGACCAAAAACATAACCTTGTAAGTTGTCAAAACTCAAAAGAAAACATAACCTTATGGAAAGTGAATGGAAATTAAACTCCTTTTACGAGTACAAACAGTTTGACTGTCAAGGCTAAAAATTGTAGTTGTCTGCCTGATAATATAAATTATCAACAAATTAACATCAGCAAAGAGAGTACAAGGAGTTTTTACTGTCAGGCTAAACACTGTAGTTATCTGATAATAAGCCATTAGCAACAAATTAACACCGGCAGATGGTGAGTACAAGGAGTTTTTGACTGTCAGGCCAAACGCTGTGGTTATCTGATAAAAATACAACTAGTAAGAATAAAGAAATGCAATACATCATAAAAACACCCCTCAGCAAAAACTCGTACTATTTCTCTTCATCTTCAGAATCCGACTTTGCAAAAACTGGTTCCGGTTGGGTTTGCGCATATGCTGGAGCAATGAATTTTGGGTCTTTTTCTGCAACATCTGCATACTTGAGTATACTTCTCTCGGATCCTCCTCCATCCCAGGTTCCTTAATCAAACCCCTTACTGCCCCCAACAACATAAGATAAGTAAGCAACAATACTGTTTGTTAGTCCCCACCCCTCTCACTCATAATGTTCACTCTTCTCTTTTGCTAAAAACTAAGAAGAAGAAGAAGAAGAAATAAAAGACAGGAAAATTTTAAAAAGAGAATTCCAAGGAATATTTACCTTAAGGAGGTACTGAGTCAACAAGCTTCCTTTAGTAGAACCAACTCTTCCACCAAAGCCTGGTCCTGTTATGGGAAGTTCAGGCTTATGGGACCTCATCGGGTCCTTCAGGATTTTCTCTCGTTGTCGTTTACGGCGGTTGTTCTCTAAATGGGGCAGTGCATGGGGATTGTGAATTACAGGCTTAGCCTCAAAATCATCAACCTGACTTTTCCTTGGAGCCACGTCTTAGCTTCAGACTAGGCTCCTCACTAAGTTGGATCATATAGTACATGGGTTCCTCCTTGGCTTTTGTCCCCAGCTGTCACAAATATCTTCAGGGAAAAAGATTACAAGTCAGTAAGTATTCTATGGCTTTTTCACCTTCATCCAAACACTTACATACATATATGGATATACAAACCATAGAGAGAGAGAGAGTAGTAGAGATGAAGAGCTTGATATGGACACAGACACTAGCTTTTTCTCTCTCTTTTTTTCTCCACTCATGATTGCTTTTATCCCATTAACAATTCAAACAAGATGAGACTACCATTCAGTTTTGGTCTTACCTGATTCAGTTTTGGGTGCCAAGCACATTGCACCACACTACAAGTTGGGGATATTCCAACTCTTGACACAAGTTCAAGTTTTGCTCGGTCAAAGAAGCACAACAGACCACCACTTGTGCTCTCTCTTTCAACAGAGGTTCCAGTTAAAATGAGTTGCTCATCAGGACTAAATGCAATATTTGTTTGAGCATAATAGGTTGGGGAGATCTTCAAACACCTGAAGAGAGGCTTCTTCATTTGGCCCTTAAATCCCAGACCCTAATGCCACATTAATTAGGCAATAAATATTCAAACGGAGACATTTGTCAAGAGAAGTTGAAAGATAACATGATCTAAATAGCATATCATTTTACCTTCAGTGAGCCATCAAAGCTTCTTGACAGTAGAATCGTCCATCACTCGAACTTAAGCCCAGTGATCTCATCTGAATGAGCTTTTTCAACATGTATATCTACTGGTCTGCTTCATCAGGCTTAAGGTTCCATAACTGGAAGATTAAGAAAGCAGCAGATATGAGAAGCTCATACAAGGCACATGAAGTAGCAAAACCATATAAAAACATGGCAGCCATCAAAAGGTTCATTCATATTCTTCCCCAGCTTATAATCAATCAACACAACAGAAAATCAGAATAGAAAACAAGTACCTGTATAGATCCATCTCCTATACCGCCCACAATGCATTTTCCTTCATGATCCCAAGCACAGGTGGAAACTGGAACTCTTCAGGCACAAGTTTTGGCTTGATGACCTACCAGGATGATTGTTGCATTTAATTTAAAGTCTATTCAACAACTTGAATAATAAATAATATCACAATTCATGTTATCACACCACTAATGCTCATAATAAACATCACATTCCACTGCTTTAAATGTCAAAAGGAAGGCCTAAAAAGAAGAAAGGGAAAAATTCCTGCCTTCCACTGTAAAAGTCCATTTCAACCTATTGGGACTATCAGAGCTTGCCATATAAATATTTCTTGCAATTCAAACCAACATTACAAAACACATCAGCCTTTCACGTTGAGATATTTTGATGTAAGAACTTGAAATTTTTTTTTTCTTGGACCTTTGATGTATGCACACCTCGAGACCTAGAATACCCAAAAAAGAAAGAATTTATTCCTCCTGCAAAATAGCGTCACAAAAGAATTATCCGTTTCAGATGCAAATGGCAACATAAGCCTGGACTAGGAAAGCTGCAGACCAATAAAAGATGAAAAAAAAAATTCATCATCTTTAGTTTTAACCCACCTTCTCCATTCTTAGATTAAAAAAGGTGTCAATTTTAACTCCATGCATAAAGAAGAACATGAATATTTGTTTATTTTTATCAGCATTATAACAACTTTTTCTAATATTTAGCTGTTCACAATCTTTACAGATTAATATCTTCTTTGCGTGGCATTTGAATAAAGCACCCATCCATCTTTAAAATGTGTCTTGCCCTGTCCTAATTTATAAACCTTTTTGTCTGTTATACCCTTAAAGTAATTTATCCATCAGTACTTTGAATCGAGAGCAACGGGAAATACCACAAAGCAGGAGAATATAAATGTATTGCAAGATGCATGTCACAACACAGTTTGCATTCGTTGTATTCGTGTCAGTGATAAGTGGATGAAGAAACAGACCTGCTTTTGACTTTTGAAATCATTAACATCCCATATACGCAATGATCCATCCTCTGATGATGTTAAAATTGTCTCCTTCGTTTTCAGATGCCGCCTCCTAAGTTAATCCAGTTTATGTGCCTTGGTATTCTTTAGATCACGAATATACATATCCCCCTTTGCAAACTCACCAGTGAGTCCATCCACGAATCATATATCTAAATGGAGAAATTGACAATCAAATGAAGAAATCAAAAATCATTTGTCATATATAAGACACATGTAAGACAATAAAGGCTATAAGGAAATGACAGCAGAGAAAAACCACACACAAAGTACTGCTTGGGCTGACCCTGTTACACACAGAAAACGGTCTGAGGTTGGACTCCAACTTAAATGACGAACTTGGTGACCTTCAGATGGTTCAGGTTGTCTAAATGATTCCAAACGAATTCATTCTTAGAAAGTCATACATCCGGACCGTATAATCATAACACCAGAAAAACTCTGGACCTGAGTGATCAACAGCAAGGGCGAAGCAATCTCTCGAAAGCATTCCCCATAAATTCATTCTCCAGCTATTGAAATCAATATAGATTTAAAGAAAAAAGAGAGGAAAATTTAGATTTCTTATTATGAATTTTCTGTAATGTAGATAATTAGATAGATAAGTAGATATACCCTTCTAAAAAAGAAACAAATTAATTCAACATATTAGCTAAATAAAATACATAGAACCTAAAAATATAATTATAATATAGTAACTGCCTATCAAAAAAAATTATAATATGGTAACTGCCTAACAAAAAATATTATAATATAGTAACTGCCTATTAAAAAAAATTATAATATAGTAGCTACTTTTATCAAAAAATTATTATAATATAGTAAATAAGCGTGTAACTAATTTTATCACAAACTATCTGAAGTCGCTGCTATTAAAAGCTAAATTCTTAACACAGACAGTTGAAAGCAATTGCCAAAATCCTGCACACTGTATATTTTTTTCCAAAATAAATATTTCAACATTGGAGCCCTCCTTGAGGGCCCCAGCTCCAAAGTGGTAAGGGTGGAATGGGGACATGGGAGGTTTCGAGTTCGAGTCCCAATGTGGACAACAAAGAAAAAAAATTACATCAGAAAAAAAAAAAAATATATATATATATATATACATATTTCAACTTTGGAATTTCAAAGTGAGCAAAAGATAATGCAACAAGATTTGTTTCCTATTAATATATCTTCCTTTTCATTTCTGATCAAATAATAATAACAATAATAATGCATCAAGAGTGTTTTGAACTGCTAAAAAAATCCCAAAACTGAAGTGGAAATCATAATTTTATAAGGCACACCTAAAGTCAAGGTACAACCACTTCCCAATTATAGGAAGTCACTTGCCAAGACATGCGAGGCGTAACTCGTAGACTTTACTTTTCCCTTTTAAACACTTTTATTTTTTAAATTTCTAATTGTATATTTAAATCTCCATAAATTTCATTTCTTTTTATTCAAAATTTCTTTTAAATATTAAGTCTTATTTTTAAATTAATTATTTAGACATTGAATCACATTTATAATTCTTTATCATCTAAGATCGCATTTCACTTGACAAAGAAGCACCACCCATTGCGCCTTATGCCGAAGCCACAAAAGACTTTTGTGATTAGGTATGCCTTGTGTCTATCAAAACTACGGGTGGAAACTTTTTCAGAATCATCGCTTTCCATTCTTTCACTTTCTTAAACAATAATTGGAAATAAAAAACCAGACTTTTATGATTCCGCCAGAAAAAGCACAGTTTCAGAAGTGAACTTAAAGACATGCTTCCCACTTTATTTTCTTTGATTGTGCATTTCAAGCAAAACAAGTGTTTTGTAGAAACCGACCAATTTTGCCCTAAGCTTTGTCCTTGCAATTTTATCGGCATGTTGACATGGTATTGCTTCTAAGCAATTCTCATTTTATCCTATCTGTAAGTAGGCAGTATCCCTCTGTACTATTTCAGATCATTTCAATACAACCAAGACCAAGATGCAACTCGAATACTCAAGTTACAAAGTAGTAGTTATAGAACTTATACTCGATAGGGTGAAGAAGCAAAATTACCTTGGGGTACTAGCACAATCTCATTACTTAACGGAATCCGAAATCCATTTTCTTCTTCGGTCAAATCATCGTCGGAATCAGAATCCTCTGCCGGCGGACGCGGCGGTCCGATCATCACGTTATCATCATCATCATCATCGTCGTCATCCGTCTCCGCGGGTGGGGGTCGCGGCGGTCCAATCATCGCATCATCATCGTCGGAATTCGAAGCAACCGGAGTCGGCCGAGGCGGTCTTTCATTGCACCGCCATCATCGGGAGGCGATCGAGGGAACCAAAGTAATATCGCGTTACCCGTCATTTAAAACTAGGTTTTGTCTTGATGGTATCATCGCTACACAAGAGAGCCATATGAATTGTGGTTTCTAAGAGAGGCCAACCAGCCGAAGAGGAGTGGTTATATGTATACTCTCGCTAGGAGTTTTCCCGGTGGTCGGAATCTATGGGTGCCTGATGTCGACGGACGGCTATGAAAGGTCTACGAATGGCTTCAAGAGTGTTAGGCTTTGGGCCATTTCGAACGACAGAATCATACCAATCCGTGTAGATTTCTTCCGTCTCTCCGCCATCTAAGCCAGAACTGATACCTAAATACGGCAGCCAGGCCACAAGAACGGCCGGGCGCTGTATATATTATAGCCAGTTTCACGCCAACTACTGCCGCTTCAAGGCAGACCCAATATCGCCCCACGAACCCAAACAACAAAGACGACATCGATTCGACAAAAGACCTTTCAAATGAGACAGAAGGCTTTTACAATAAAAACAAAATAATCATCAGATCAGTCTAAACAAAATCTACATGATCCCCAAACTTGAAACTACGCCTGTTACGCTCAACAAAAATTCAGAATAATCCGAAGTATAGATTAAAACATTGAAATAACAAACAATTTATCTTAATTTCTACTATAGCCACATATTGAAGAATAAATGAAGTAAATTGCAAAGACCATGACAAGCATATGACAAATTTCTGCTCTCTCATCTGCATAGAAATAACGAATAACACCATAAGAAAACAAACCACGGTTCAAAAACTCGGCCGAGTCCGAGCCGAATCGGCCGGTGCTCGTATCCGCCTTCGAAGGTGACCATCGAGTCCGATACCAGATACGATGCATATGCAAACCTTATAAAATCGGTCAAAATCGGCCAAACTCGGTCGTTTCAGCAGAGATCCCAAGTTGACTCGGTCAACTAGGTATTCTCATATAGGGAAAAACCGATTCCTCCTATTCTTAATCTGTTTTTACCCAACACAACAAAAAAAATCAAATTTATTAAAGATTTTTCTTTAAATAACTAAAAATCAAAACTTTTCGTAAGATACCTCTCCAAAATCACTAAAAATCAAAACTTTTGGAACTTTTTGAACCATGGAGGAGCTGGCCGAGGCGTTTGGGGCAGTCTCGACCTGTTCGGGGACCATGAAATAGATGAGGTAGCTTTTGCAGCCGGCGACGACGACCTGGTCTTTCTCCCGTCCCCCCCTCTGTAGTGAAGACCTGTTAACAGTGTATGATTAAAGGTTGGAAAGACGAAACGAAGGGGCAGGGAGACGAAGGGGGAGGGAGAAGTGAGAAAGATGGGGGGAATTTTTGAGATATTTTTTAACTTCCAACGAAATGAGGGAAAGTGGGTTATTTATTATTTTCTCAATTGAGGTTTTATGTTGAATTGTAATATTGATTTTGTTTTTTGAAACAAATATCAATATTTTTATAATTCCGGATATGATATTAAACGATTAGTTTAGTTATAACATTTTGGTGAAAATTATAATAATAAATTATTATTTAAAGATGAATTTGAAGATAAGGACTAAATTACTTTTAAATATCTAACTCACCATAAACTATTATAATAATTATAATTATTTTTATATATCATTATAAAAATCATTAAATATATAAACGAGATTTACTGAAACTCCCGAACTAAACATATGTTGCATTGCATGCCTCGACCCGAACCCGAGAACGCAACATGCGAAGCTACGTAACTTTACCTGGGTCCTTATAAATTCATCCTAGCCTGAATGATTACTTGCCCAATACTATTAATGTGTGATGAGCATGATTTAAATATATATTTCAGATACAGAATGCACTGCTCACACCTTACGCACTGACAAAATAAAATTGCTTTTGTTAAATAAAATTATTAAAAAATGTTAAATAAATAATTACAATTAATTAAACTATTATTTTTATTTTTATACCATTTAATTAATTTTATAATACACATATTTGTAACAAGTATATTATAATTTTGTAAGAATGTTTTATAGTTATTTAAATAAGATAAAATGTAAAATAATTCTTTTTATTTTATTAGTTTTTAAGCCAATTACATGCTCTAATAATTTATATAATTTTTTATAATTTTTTAAACTCTCTATTTATTTTAATTTACGACGGGCCGAGACATCGTCTCGATACATCGAGACCGACACGCCCTTACGACCGAAATACCGATCGATACCCGACTTCGAACTACGAAACAAACATCAAACCGAGCACTGGAAAGTTGAACTACAAGACTTTGTAAGAAAAACAAATTTGTAAATCCATTTTTCGTTTTTAACAGACTGACTGATCGGAAGCTCTGCGAATCTAAATAAAACCCTAACACACAATCTCAACCCTAGCACTCCACTCGTCCGCTAGAAATCAAAGAAAACACAGAATCTCACAACATCCGATTCCCTAATCTAACCCGCTTATTTTCAAAGAACCAAACAGACTGCTCGTGCTAGCGATCGGTGCCTACGACCGCCAGTTCCCGCATTTCCTTAAAAAAAACCAAACAGATTATTTGGGACTCCGACGATAATCAAGGCGCATCCGAATATCACCGAAACAAAATTCCAATATTAGATGAATGAAAGATCACCCGAAAGACAGTAAAGGGCGGCCGCTTCACACACGCTAAAGTGCTCGGGGCCCATTAAGGCCCATTGAGAGCGGAGCGGCTTCCAAAGATGCTCTCACAAGATAACATCGGTAATATCTATTAATATTCGAGTTTAAGACACATAAAACATAAATTATATTTAACATTGCCTGAGCAAAACTAAATGTTTTCAATTGTACAAGCCCAATGAAACCAGCTATTAGTTTTAAGATATAGAGTCAGTCATCATGCTCCCTCTGGACGCCCAGGAACAAGTTTACCAGTCAAAGATTTTATAATAAGAACTAATTTTCACTCACTTCCTGTCAAATGTAACTAGGACCATGCTCAACTCCCCTAAAAGTTCAAATGTATGAAGATCATATGTATTTATTTAGTTAGTCAGACCCTGGTTGGTTCCCAAAAGAATGCTAAGGAAAATGCAGAAAGAAAGAAGATAAGGCTGAAAATTATTTTAACCAATCAATATAAAGATTAAATAATTTAAAATTTTAGTTTCAAGTAATTTTATTTATACTTCATTTTCTTTAAAAAATTTTCATATCAGACAATCAAAAATGATTTTCATTCAGCAATCAAAAATAAGGAAATCATTTTCCTGGACATTTTTTTTTCTTACTACTACTACTACTTTCTGGGAACCAAACATGAACTTATGGGGTGTCAAAACTCAAAAGAAAACATAACCTTATGGAAAGTGAATGGAAATTAAGCTCAGCACACGAGTACAAACAGTTTGACTGTCAAGGCTAAAAATTGTAGTTGTCTGTCTGATAATATAATTATCAACAGATAACATCAGCAAAAGAGAGTACAAGGAGTTTTACTGTCAAGGCTAAACACTGTAGTTATCTGATAATAATACAATTAGCAACAAATTAACATCGGCAGATGAGTGAGTACAAGGAGTTTTGACTCTCCGTTTAAGGCTAAACGCTGTGGGTTATCTGATAAAAATACACAACTAGTAAGAATAAAAGAAATGCAATACATCATAAAAACACCCCTCAGCAAAAACTCGTACTATTTCTCTTCATCTTCAGAATCCGACTTTGCAAAAACTGGTTCCGGTTGGGTTTGCGCATATGCTGGAGCAATGAATTTTGGGTCTTTTCTGCAACATCTGCATACTTGGAGCATAGCCTCGGATCCTCCTCCATCCAGGTGGTTTCTTAATCAAACCCCTTGCTGCCCCCCCAACAACACAAGATAAGTGCCAACAATACTGTTTGTTAGTCCCCACCCCTCTCCCCTTTCATAATGTTCACTCTTCTCTTTTGCTAAAAGAAACTAAGAAGAAGAAGAAGAAGAAGAAATAAAAAGACAAGGAAAATTTTAAAGAATTCCAAAAGGAATATTTACCTTAAGGAGGTACTGAGTCAACAAGCTTCCTTTAGTAGAACCAACTCTTCCACCAAAGCCTGGTCCTGTTATGGGAAGTTCAGGCTTATGGGACCTCATTGGGTCCTGTGATTTTCTCTCGTTGTCGTTTACGGCTTGCTGTTCTAAATAAGGGCAGTGCATGGGGATTGTGAATTACAGGCTTAGCCTCAAAATCATCAACTGACTTTTTCCTTGGAGCACGTGCAACACAGACTAGAGCTCCTCTCTCACTAAGAGTTGGATCATATAGTACATGGGTTCCTCCTTGGCTTTTGTCCCCAGCTGTCACAAATATCTTCAGGGTAAGATTTACAGCCAGTAAGTATTCTATGGCTTTTCACCTTCATCCAAACACTTACATACATATATGGATATACAAACCATAGAGAGAGAGAGAAATAGTAAGGGAATGAAAGAGCTTGGATATGGACACAATAGACACTAGCTTTTTTCTCTCTCTTTTTTTTCTCCACTCATGATTGCTTTATCCCATTAACAATTCAAACAAGATGAGACTACCATTCAGTTTTGGTCTTACCTGACTAGTTTTTGGGTGCCAAGACATTGCACCACACTACAAGTTGGGGATATTCCAAACTCTGAATACAAGTTCAAGTTTTGCTCGGTCAAAGAAGCACAACAGACCACCACTTGTGCTCTCTCTTTCAACAGAGGTTCCAGTTAAAATGAGTTGCTCATCAGGACTAAATGCAATATTTGTTTGAGCATAATGAGTTGGGAGATCTTCAAACACCTGAAGAGGCTTCTTCATTTGACGCAAATCCCAGACCTAATGCCACATTAATTAGGCAATAAATATTCAAACGGAGACATTTGTCAAGAGAAGTTGAAGATAACATGATCTAAATAGCATGTCATTTACCTTCAGTGAGCCATCAAAGCTTCTTGACAGTAGAATGCGTCCATCACTCGAGAACTTAAGCCCAGTGATTCCATCTGAATGGCTTTTCAACATGTATCTGGTCTGCTTCCCATCCAGGCTTAAGGTTCCATAACTGGAAGATTTAAGAGCTGTTATGATATGAGAAGCCTAAAGAAGGCACATGAAGTAGCAAAACCATATAAAACATGGCAGCCATCAAAAGGTTCATTCATATTCTTCTCAGCTTATAATTTCAATCAACACAACAGAAAATCAGAATAGAAACAAGTACTCAGAGCAGATCCATCTCCTATACCGCCTACTAATGCATTCCTTCTCATGATCCCAAGCACAGGTGGAAACTGGAACTCTTCCAGGCCTTGCAAGTTTTGGCTTGATGACCTACCCAAGGATGATTGTTGCATTTAATTTAAAGTCTATTCAACAACTTGAATAATAAATAATATCACAATTCATGTTATCACACTACTAATGCTCATAATACAAACATCACATTCCACTGCTATATGTCAAAAAGGGAAGGCCTAAAAGAAAGAAAGGGGAAAAAATTCCCTGCCTTCCACTGTAAAAGTCCATTTCAACCCTATTGGGACTATCAGAGGCTTGCCATATAAATATTTCTTGCAATTCAAAAACCAACATTACAAAACACATCAACCCTTTCACGTTGAGATATTTTGATGTAAGAACTTGAAATTTTTCTTGGACCTTTGATGTATACACACCTCGAACCCTAGAAGATACCCAAAAAAGAAAGAATTTATTCCTTCTGCAAAATAGCGTCACAAAAGAATTATCCGTTTCAGATGCAAATGGCAACATAAGCCTGGACTAGGAAAGCTGCAGACCAATAAAAGATGAAAAAAAAAATTCATCATCTTTAGTTTTAACCCACCTTCTCCCATTCTTGAATTAAAAAAGGTGTCAATTTTAACTCCATGCATAAAAGAAAGAACATGAATATTTGTTTATTTTTATCAGCATTATAACAACTTTTTTTCTAATATTTGGCTGTTCACAATCTTTACAGATTTAAATATCTTCTTTAGCATTGGCATTTGAATAAAGCACCCATCCATCTTTAAAATGTCTTGCCCTGTCCTAATTTATATAAACCTTTTGTCTGTTATACTTTAAAGTAATTTATCCATCAGTACTTTGAATCGAGAGCTAAACGGAAATACCCACAAAGCAGGAGAATATAAATGTATTGCAAGTACGCATGTCACAACACAGTTTGTGGCCTGTTGTATCTGTGTCAGTGATAAGTGGATGAAGAAACAGACCTGCTTTTGACTTTTGAAATCATTAACATCCCATATACGCAATGATCCATCCTCTGATGATGTTAAAATTGTCTCCTTCGTTTTGGGATGCCACTCTCCACAAGTTAATCCAGTTATGTGCCCCTTGGTATTCTTTAGATCACGAATATACATGTCCCCCTTTACAAACTCACCCAGAGTGAGTCCATCACGATCATATATCTAAATGGAGAAATTGACAATCAAATGAAGAAATCAAAAATCATTTGTCATATAAGACACTAATAAGACACTAAAGGCTATAAGGAAATGACAACAGAGAAAAAACCACACACAGAAGTACCTTAGCTTGGGCTGACCCTGTTACACACAGAAAACGGTCTGAGGTTGGACTCCAACTTAAATGACGAACTTGGTGACCTTCAGATGGTTCCAGTTGTCTAAATGATTCCAAACGAGAATTCATTCCTTGAAAGTCATACATCCGGACCGTATAATCATAACTACCAGAAAGAACTCTGGACCCTGAGTGATCAACAGCAAGGGCCGAAGCAATCTGTCAAAAGCATTCCCATACAAATTCATTCTCCAACTATTGAAATCCAATATAGATTTAAAGAGAAAAAAGAAACGAGAGGAAAATTTAAGATTTCTTATTATGAATTTTCTCTTAATGTAGGTACAGGTAGATAGGTACGAGTAGATATACCCTTCTAAAAAAAGAAACAAATTAATTCAACATATTAGCTAAATAAAATACATAGAACCTAAAAATATAATTATAATATAGTAACTGCCTATCAAAAAAAATTATAATATAGTAACTGCCTATCAAAAAATATTATAATATAGTAACTGCCTATTAAAAAAAATTATAATATAGTAACTGCCTATCAAAAAAATTATTATAATATAGTAAATAAACGTATAAACAATTTTTATCACAAACCATCTGAAGTCGCTGCTATTAAAAGCTAAATTTTTAACACGTACGCTTGAAAGAATTGCCAAAACTCGCACATCGTATATTTTTTCCAAAATAAATATTTCAACATGTTCTCGAGGCCTAGCTCAAAGTGGTAAGGTGGATTTCAGGTTATGGAGGTTTCCTGTGTTCGAGTCCCAATGTGGACAACAAAGAAAAAAAAAATTACATCGTAAAAAAAAAAATATATATATAAACTGACGCTGCAAGGCCGCTTCGTCTCCGGGCCGTATTTCACCATTATCAACGACGGTTACAACTTAGATGGCGGAGGACGAGGAAGAAATCTACAACGGATTTCGGGCACAGTTTCCCCTGTCGTTCGGGAAGCAAGCCAAGCCCCTAACCCCTCTTGAAGCCATTCATAGAACCACCACTCGCCGTCCATCGACCTCCGACACCACCGATTCCGACCACCAGGAAAACTCTAACCAAGGCCTCCCTTCTCTTTCCTCCTCTTCCCAAGCCTGGTTGACCTCTCTTAGAAACCCTAATTCCCACTCTACTTCGCGCCACCCCGATGATACCATCCGAACAAAACCTAGTTTTTCTGGCGCCGACGATGACGTGGCCACTGGACCCTCTCGATCGCCTCCCGATGATGGCGGTGCAATGAAAGGACCGCCTCGGCCGACTCCGGTTGCTTCGAATTCCGACGATGATGATGCGATGATTGGACCGTCATGGCTCCCCACCCACGAGATTCGATGACGACGATGATGATGATGATGATAACTGATGATCTGACCGCCGGGTCCGGCCTACAGGATTCTCGATTCGACGATGATTCGAATCAAGAAGAAAATGGATTTGATTCCTCGCTATAAATGAGATTGTGCTAAAGGGGCACTCCAAGGTAATTTGCTTCTTCACCCTATTGAGTATAAGTTCTATAACTATTGTCTTTGAATTTTGAGTATTCGAGTTGCATCTTGGTCTTGGTTGTATTGAAATGATCTGAAATAGTACAGAGGGATACTGCCTACTTACAGATAGGATAAAATGAGAATTGCTTAGAAGCAATACCATGTCAACATGCCGATAAAATTGCAAGGACAAAAGCTTAGGGTGAAATTGGTTTGGTTTACAAAAACACTTGTTTCTTTGCTTGAAATGCACAATCAAAGAAAATAAAGTGGGAAGCATGTCTTTAAGTTCACTTCTGAAACTGTGCTTTTTCTGGCGGAATCATAAAAGTCTGGTTTTTTATTTCCAATTATTGTTTAAGAAAGTGAAAGAATGGAAAGCGATGATTCTGAAAAAGTTTCCACCGAGTTTGATAGACACAAGGCATACCTAATCACAAAAGTCTTTTGTGTCGATACGCAATGGCAGGCTTCTCATTAAGTGAATGCGATCTTGTATTTGCGCAAATTTTATAAAATGTGATTCAATGTCTAAATAATTAATTTAAAAAAATAAGATTTCTAACATTTAAAAGAAATTTTGAATAAAAAAGAAATGAAATTATGGAGATTTAAATATACAATTAGAAATTTAAAAATAAGTTTCATTTAGTGAAAAGAAGTCTACTTATTTACGCCGCATGTTCCTGGCAAGTGACTTCCTATACTCCGGGAAGTTTTATTGTACCTGGACTTTAGGTGTGTGCCTTATAAAATTATGATTTCCACTTCGCTTTGGGATTTTTTAGCGCCAAAACACTCGATGCATTATTATTGTTATTATTATTTGATCGAAAATGAAAAGGAAGATATTAATAGGAAACAAATCTTGTTGCATTATCTTCCTTGCTCACTTTGAAATCTCAAAGTTGAAATATGTATATATATATATATATTTTTTTTTCGATGTAATTTTTTTTTCTCGTTGTCCACATTAATCGAACCTAAACCTCCCATAACCCTGCATTCCACCCTTACCACTTTGAGCTAGGCCCAAGGAGGGCTCCAATGTTGAAATATTTATTTTGGAAAAAAATATACAGCAAAGGTGATTTGGCAATTGCTTTCTAAATCGGTTCGTGTTAAGAATTTAGCTTTTTAATAGCAATAATTTCGTATAGTTTGTGATAAAAAATTGTTATACGCTTATTTACTATATTATAATAATTTTTTTGATAGGCAGTTACTATATTATAATTTTTTTTAATAGGCGCATTATATTATAATATTTTTGTTAGGCAGTTACCATATTATAATTTTTTTTGATAGGCAAAGTTACTATATTATAATTATATTTTAGGTTCTATGTATTTTATTTAGCTAATATAAGGAATTTAATTTGTTTCTTTTTTTAGAAGGTAATTCACTGTACTCCAGCCTACTCAGGCCTCTACATTAAGAGAAAATTCATAATAAGAAATCTTAAATTTTCCTCTCGTTTCTTTTTTCTCTTTAAATCTATATTGGATTTCAATAGTTGGAGAATGAATTTGTATGGGAATGCTTTTGACAGATTGCTTCGGCCCTTGCTGTTGATCACTCAGGGTCCAGAGTTCTTTCTGGTAGTTACATTATACGGTCCGATGTATGACTCTCAAGGAAATGAATTCGTTTGAATCATTTAGACAACTGGAACCATCTACACAACAAGTTCGTCATTTAAGTTGAGTCCAACCTCAGACCGTTTTCTTGTGTGTAAATAGGGTCAGCCTGCCAAGGTAATTTCTGTGTGGGTTTTTTCTGTTGTCATTTCATAGCCTTTAGTGTCTTATTAGTGTCTTATATGACAAATGATTTTGATTTTTCATTTATATTACACACTTTCCATTTAGATATATGATCGCATGGACTCACTCTGGGTGAGTTTGTAAAGGGGGATATGATATTCGCTGTGGATCTAAAGAATACCAAGGGCACATAACTGGATTAATTTAGGAGTGGTATCCCAAAACGAAGGAGACAATTTGAAGATCATCAGAGGATGGACTTAGCCATATATGGGATGTTAATACTCTAAAAGTCAAAGTAGGTCTGTTTTCATCCATCAATGAATGAATACAAACGAATGCAAACTGTGCTGTGACATGCATCTTGCAAATAATATCGATATTCTCCTGCTTTGTGGTATTTCCAAGGTTCTCGATTCCAAAGTACTGATGGATATTCATTTTAAGGGCATAACAGACAAAAATGTTTTATAAAATTAGACAGGGCAAGACACATTTTAAAGATGGATGGGTGCTTTATTCAAATGCCAATGCTAAAAGAAGATATTAAATCTGTAAATATTTAGAAACAGCCAAATATTAGAAAAAGTATATAATGCTAGATAAAATAAACAAATATTCAGTGTTCTTTCTTTTATGTATGGAGTTAAAATTGACAACTTTTTTAATTCAAGAAATGGGGAGAAGGTATAAAAACTAAAGATGATAAATTTTTTTTTTCATCTTTATTGGTCTGCAGCTTTCCCTAGTCCAGGCTTATGTTGCCATTTGCATCTGAAACGGATAATTTTTGTGACGCTATTTTGCAGAAGGAATAAATTCTTCTTTTTGGGTATCTTCTAGGGTCTGAGGTGTGTATACATCAAAGGGTCCAAGAAAAAATTTCAAGTTCTTACATCAAAATATTCAACGTAAAGGGTTGATGTGTTTTGTAATGTTGGTTTTTGAATTGCAAGAAATATTTATATGGCAAGCCTCTGATAGTCCCAATAGGGTTGAAATGGACTTTTACAGTGGAAGGCAGGGAATTTTTTCCCCTTTCTTTCTTTTAGGCCTTCCTTTTGACATATAGCAGTGGAATGATACTTGTATTTATGAGCATTAGTAGTGTGGATAACATGAATTGTGATATTATTTATTATTCAAGTTGTTGAATAGACTTAAATTAAATGCAACAATCATCCTTGCAAATAATGGCCAAATCTCTGGTAAGGCCTGGAAGAGTTCCAGTTTCCACCTGTGCTTGGGATCATGAAGGAAAATGCATTGTGGCAGAGGAGAGATGACTTATATGGTGTACTTGTTTTCTATTCTGATTTTCTGTTGTGCTTGATTGATTATAAGCTGGGAAGAATATGAATGAACCTTTTGATGGCTGCCATGTTTTTATATGGTTTTGCTATCATGCCTTGCGATTTCTCATATCTGCTGCTTTCTTAATCTTCCAGTTATGGAACCTGTCAGATGGGAAGCAGACCAGATACATGTTGAAAAAAGCTCATTCAGATGAGATCACTGGGCTTAAGTTCTCGAGTGATGGACGCATTCTACTGTCAAGAAGCTTTGATGGCTCACTGAAGGTAAATGACATGCTATTTAGATCATGTTGTCTCAACTTCTTGACAAATCTCCTGTTTGAATATTTATTGCCTAATTTAATGTGGCATTAGGTCTGGATTTGGTGCCAAAGGAAGAAGCTCTTTCAGGTGTTTGAAGATTCCAACTCATTATGCTCAAACAAATATTGCATTTAGTCCCACGAGCAAACTCATTTTAACTGAAACCTCTGTTGGAAAGAGCACAAGTGGTGGTCTACAGCTTTGACCGAGCAAAACTTGAACTTGTGTCAAGAGTTGGAATATCCCCAACTTGTAGTGTGGTGCAATGTGCTTGGCACCCAAAACTGAATCAGGTAAGACCAAAACTGAATGGTAGTCTCATCTTGTTTGAATTGTTAATGGGATAAAAGCAATCATGAGTGGAGAAAAAAAGAGAGAGAAAAAGCTAGTGTCTGTGTGTCCATATCAAGCTCTTTCATTCCTTACTATTTCTCTCTCTCTCTCTCTATGGTTTGTATATCCATATATGTATGTAAGTGTTTGGATGAAGGTGAAAAAGCCATAGAATACTTACTGACTTGTAATCTTTTTCCCTGAAGATATTTGTGACAGCTGGGGACAAAAGCCAAGGAGGAACCCATGTACTATATGATCCAACTCTTAGTGAGAGAGCTCTTAGTCTGTAAGTTAAAATGTGCTCCACAAAAAGTCAGTTGATGATTTTGAGGCTGCCTGTAATTCACAACTCTACGTAATCAGTCTCTTATTTAGAGAACAACCCAAGCCGTAAACGACAACGAAAACCTGAAGGACCCGGATGATCCACAAGCCCAAACTTCCCATAACAGGACCAGGCTTTGGGTGGAAGAGTTGGTTCTACTAAAGGAAGCTTGCACTCAGTACCTCCTTAAGGTAAATATTCCTTTTGGAATTCTTTAAAATTTTCCTTGTCTTTTTATTTCTTCTTCTTCTTCTTCTTCTTAGTTTCTTTTAGCAAAAGAGAAGAGTGAACATTATGAAAGGGGAGAGGGGTGGGGACTCAATAAAACAGTATTGTTGTTTATACTTATCTTATGTTGTGCTAGCAAGTGGTGTCTGATTTGTTGTTCCAAGGAGAGGATCTGAGAGAAGCTATACTCAAGTATGGTGATGTTGCAGAAAAAGACCCAAAATTCATTGCTCCAGCATATGCGCAAACCCAACCGGAACCAGTTTTTGCAAAGTCGGATTCTGAAGATGAAGAGAAATAGTACGAGTTTTTGCTGAGGGGTTTTTTTATGATGTATTGCATTTCTTTTATTCTTACTAATTGTGTATTTTTATCAGATAACCACAGCGTTTAGCCTTGACAGTCAAAACTCCTTGTATACTCACTCATCTGCCGATGTTAATTTGTTTTAATTGTATTATTATCAGATAACTACAGTGTTTAGCCTTGACAGTAAAACTCCTTGTACTCTCTTTTGCTGATGTTAATTTGTTGATAATTATATTATCAGGCAGACAACTACAATTTTTAGCCTTGACAGTCAAACTGTTTGTACTCGTGTGCTGAGCTTAATTTCCATTCACTTTCCATAAGGTTATGTTTTCTTTTGAGTTTTGACACCCCATAATGTCATGTTTGGTTCCCAGAAAGTAGTAGTAGTAGTAAGAAAAGAAAAAAAAATGTCCAGGAAAATGATTTCCTTATTTTTGATTGCTGAAGTAAAATCATTTTTGATTGTCTGATGAAAATTTTTAAAGAAAATGAAGTATAAATAAAATTACTTGGAAACTTACAAAATTCTTAAATTATTTAATCTTTATATTGATTATTAAAAATAATTTCAGCCTTATCTCTTTCTTTCTGCATTTTCCTTAGCATTCTTTTGGGAACCAACCAGGGTCTGACTAACTAAATAAATACATATGATCTTCATACATTTGAACTTTTAGGGGGGTTGAGCATGGTCCTAGTTACATTTGACAGGAAGTGAGTGAAAATTACTTCTTATTATAAAATCTTTGACTGGTAAACCATTTCCTGGGCGTCCAGAGGGAACATGATGACTGACTCTATATCTTAAAACTAATAGCTGGTTTCATTGGGCTTGTACAATTGAAAACATTTAGTTTTGCTCAGGCAATGTTAAATATAATTTATGTTTTATGTGTCTTAAACTCAAATATTAATAGATATTCTCAATGTTATACTTGTGAGCTCGTAATCTTGCACTCCACTACCCACTAATTACCTAAGTAGCCTTAATGGGCCCAAGCCCGCCAAATTCATGCCAGGAAACCGCTGCCCCACTTGCACTGTATTAAAACTGCTTAAGACTATCTAGATGGGAAAATCCTAAAGCCCGAGTGTCTTCCCAAAAACTAGCTTTAAGGCAGCCCGTTTAGGATTTCAAGTCCCCCAGTTGGTCATTCTACCGCATATGAGAAGTTCGTTATGAATAAATACATGAAAGCAGAAAATACGCAAAAGAGATATTTATCAACGGATTTCCTAGTTTCTAAATCCCTTATTTCTGAAGATATCCTCACAGTGACAAAAGATTTTATCCCTAAAATTAAGATATTTTATCACCAAAATTAAGAGACTTTATCCCTAAAATTAAGAGGAGATTCGTGAACCATGCCCTATAAATTGGGAAGATCTCCCACATGGTATATGGAATTCAAACGATGAGAGCTCTCTCGCTTTATATCTGGCCGACGTGAATCATCTCCGAGAGTCATGGGCTGACACACCTTCGCCGAATCACCTTTTCAAGTAGGTTTATGCTTCAAGGTCACGATGCCGGCGTTCGAACGATCAAGGTAACAACACCAGACTGGCCTCGTGAGAATCGAACATAAAGTCCTTCATCGATAGTCGCAAGGGCTTGGCTTCAACGACACTGCAGCCCCTCTTCACCCTCGGAACCCTCGCGATTCTTCCACGCCCGATTCACTGCAGGCGCCTACAATGGACAAGCAATCCAATAAATCAATCACCAAAGATCAATTCCTCCTATCAAGGCCGTGATACGGAGAAAGCAGGAGGAACAAGCAAGACAGATGAAGGAGTTGCAAGGTCATGCTGAACGCTTGCATCGTGAGAATGGCTAGTTGCAGGCCCAGATTGGAAAAAGCCATGATCTTGAAAAAGATGTACGAGATAGAGGTCGAGTTGTGCATCCGATTGCTCGCAATAAAGGGAAGGAGCCCATCGCTCCTGATGATGTAGATACCCCAGCAGATGATGAGTCAGTCTCTTAGCTGGGGCCTTCCGTCCCGAGTCTCTCGCCAAGAAAGAAACACATACCAGAAAGGCCCTTTGTGACGCCCGCCGCCTATACCGCAGCGGCGAACTCGCCGAGCAAGGAGAGAAGCTTAATACGCGGGGTAAAACCATCCGTAATCTGGGGCCCCCCGGAACGTGCCGGCATACCCATACAGCAATGCCACCAATGCCACTTGCATATCCCGCCTTCTGCATGCGGTCGACATTCTTCGCGCCGCCGTAAGCCTTAATTCGGGACCCGACGACATGCTCTTCGCCTTGGGCAACACATTCTAACTACGAAACACCTCGTGGGTTTATCATACCGAAATTATTACATTCGATGGCTTTATCGATCCTTACGTATCACATGTTCCATTATTATCAGCGATGATATTAAATCCGCCGACAATGACCGGCTCCGTCAGGTAAAGTGTTCCTGCAGCTCATGAGGCCCGTGTTAGCTCGCTCCACAGCTCGTGATAACTCAATAAACCTGCTCAATGAACTACGGGTAGCATTTCCAGATCACGTGATCTTTGTTCAATGCGACAAAAGAACATCAGCTCCTTACAGACTATTCTCAAGAAAGAAGGGGAGCCAATTCGAGACTTCATAAGGAGGTTTGGGCAAGCCGTCCAGCATATATAGTCATATAGCATGGATGGAGTCCTTCAAAAATTTAGGAGAAGCTTTGGGCAATCTACTCTTTTCTTCAGTCACTATCTTTAGACCTGCCAGCGATAATGGAAGAATTATATGCTGGCCGATAGGTACCCACGTCGGGAGGACAATATTCGTGCAAAGAACCTGCATCACATGATTACAAACCAATCGGACGAGAAAAATAAGCCGCCTAGGAGGAAGCCGTCCGAGTCCAAGGAAGGTCAGAGCAGAGACCGAAAGCGATTCCGTGATCAGTCCCAGAAAAAGAGAGAGCTCCCGTAATTCATCCCTTGAACATCTCATATGAGAGGCTATTACCCATCATTCACCACTTGCTAGAGTTTAAATGGCTTGCATAGATCCAAATGGATCCCTCCCAAAGAAAACAAATCCCGCAAAGGCGACATCATAGAGATCACTCCACATCGTAATCGACAGTAGCCACGCCAAAGTTCCCGTGGAAAATCTGATCACAAACCCGCACACCCCAGAGGTATATCGTAGGGAAATCAATTCACGAGGTGGAAAATCTGATCACAACGGTACACCCCAAGAGGTTTATGCCATTGTGGTTACAGAGCTGGGTTGTGGACTTTGTGGAAGGAGACAAATCCAAGGAGGATATTTTACTCATGTCAGGAAAGGGTATGTTTTTTTTTTTTTTTTTCAAAGGGGTCACTCATGATTTCAACTATGTAAAGGTTGTTATCAATGAATTGAAATGGAAACAAACTTTTATAAAGGGAGATTAAGGATATGCAAAAGTGATGGGTATGAACAGTGAAGGGATGGACAGTGAAAGAATTTCTATACTATTAATACATTGAAGGCTAGAGGATTGGTTAGACATCAATGAGGGTGGAGGAATTGAAGAGAGAGTCAAAGAACTTAAGGCCTCTTTTCAAATTGAACCAGCTTCGTTTAAAGTACATTGCAATCGCTTTTTGTGTATTTTATATTTTGTCGATTTGTGTTGATGTAATTAAGCGCAATGCACTATTTTTGTGATTGTAGAACAATGTACTAAGCAATATAATTGGCTTTTAATGAAAGCAAAGGTGATTTTATTTCAATGCTCGTTTCTATTATTTTCTAGCATGGTATGGTTTAATTCTTTGTATTGATGTAAAGTCGATTCATGGAATTAGTTGTTGGAATTGTGCTTGAATTGAGGTAATCAAACCTAATCTACAAAATCAAGACTCGAAGTAGAAGTTTACTTTTGTATTGATGTAAGTTGGAATGAATGGTATTAGTAAGCTAGAATTCATGCTGGAATTGATGTAATTCATAATGTTTAAAAAATCAAGACCTGAAGTAGAAGTTTACAAAATGGGATATAAACATTTGAACTTTCATAATCAACACCTAAAGTGTTGTCCAAACTATAACAATACAAAAATGGGAGATAAGTTATCCAAACAATAATGTTTACAAAATATGAAACAACCAACAAACAAAACCTAATACATAATGTTCATGATCCCCAAATGAAGGTGACTCCATGGTCTTATCGATCCTCAAATAAGGTGACTCCACAAGCCTCCCTACTTGCCAATCTAGTACCCCTTGGTGCCTTAAATCATCTCAGAGTTACTAAGTCAAGCACTTCCACCGTAAACTGTGTGGTATAAAATGTGAGTACTGTGCCTTGGGAATGTAATCCACTAATCATCAGCCCAATCCGCTGCAGGCCACCGCCCGGCCCGCCACATAAAGGCTCCGGGCAAGAACCCACTATATTAAAACCATGCTTGTGAACCGACCGTGACTGCATAACTTGTAACCCGCCTGTAGTGTCCCGAGCTTCTAGTCACCGCCCTACCGTATAACGTGGTTAGGAAAAATAAATATGTTAAAGAGGAAATTACGACAGACGTTTATCTACGATCTCCAAAGATCCGAACTGGCGCCTAAAACATTAACCCTTAACAAGGAGAATTAGTTTTGATAAGGGAAGATAAGTTTTATTTCCAAAATCACATTATCCTTCCAAAATCAAGGAGAATCTGGCCTTTAATAGCGAAAGAGATCTCAGTAATGACCACTACAAATAATACAAGTTTTTTTAACACATTTGACCAAGTTTGACTAAGTTTGACCAAATTTGACCAGGTTTGACCAACACTTAATATGTGGACCAAAGTTGACTTTTTCAAGGATGAATAATTTTGGGTTGACTAAGACACCATTTCCTCGTAGGCCCCATCGGGATAATGTAGTTCATAGATCTTCGTCGAACGTCAAAATTCGACTTACTGATAAAAAGTTATGACTCCCGAGTTCAAACAACAACATTTTAACACGTCCAGCTGTTTTCGCCTACTGAAAGCGACCCTAGAAGCCCTATAAACCTAGCCTTGCATACCCAATGAAACCCTAGCCCAAGACACTCATTTTGAGCTCCAAACCCTAGAAAAACTCCCAAAACGTGAATCGAACCGCCTGCCACCCATTTTCAAGCCGTTCAAGTTTCAGCTGTGGGAGGCGACTCCAGTCACCCACCTTGCACACGCGCCGGCCAGGGAGGAGGAGCAAGGTGAGACGATCCCGGCCGTGAAATTTCACGGCGAACCGCCGTCGGACTCGCCTAAATCAGCCGGCTAAGGCGCTGGCGGGCCGCCAATCGTGGTCACCGCTTTTCTCGCATTTCTTCCGACCACTCCAGCACTCCATACCTCCTCCCACCATTTTTGGACCCTCTGAACTCATCCCCGTGGTCCTTGCGCATTCTCACCGCTTTGAAAGATACGCATAAAAAACAAAGTTGGTCGATCGTCATCAGTTTTCCGCCACTACGTAAAACCTTGACCAAGGTAAGGGTACCGATGTGTTCTCGGGTCTCCCCGGGATTTTATTTGATATATGGTTTACTAATTTTGGACGTCGCTGTTAGTTTTCCATTTTAGGTCATTTAGAGTAATTACCGAGAAGGTCGGGACGAAACTGGAAGTAACAATCAGCCGTTTGGAAAAATTGAAATGAGCTAGTGAAACTGGATGTTTTTATGAATTATCGATCTGCTCAATTTCGTGAAATTAGCCTCGTGAAAAGCCCTGGTAATTTTGAGGCACGGGTCTATGCACAAGACTGCCAGAATTTGGACCCGTCTGAGTCCAATTTTTAGATGGTTTCACAGTTCTAAAAGTTATTCTAAGGCCTTCATGATCCCAATGTTGTCAGTTCGCTTATCGAGCCTAAGTGTGTTTTATTTATATACAAAGACCTCAATACTGAGTCAGAGACTTATCTCAGAGGGGACAGGACTTGAGTTAGTCAGACTGTGTGAGTGGTTTATATGTTTTAAAATGTTTTTGTGGTATTATATTGGTATATAATTATGGTTAATTATTTAATAACATATCATTTGATCGAATGGTTGGTTATGCATAAATAGAATGATCTAGTTTTCATATAAACAAGTTATCATCTCATGTGAATTTTGTCAACATTTAACATTTGGAAGTTTTAATGGAAAAGTAATGGATGAGTCCTGTGTATTTAAATATGTTCCTAGACGTGATCGAGGTTTAAACCACTTTGAAAACTTATTGTTTTAAGAAAGAGATTTAGATTTCCATGCGGGAAACATTATACACAAAGATTTCGCTGATAAGGTACTGTGAGCAAGGAGACGATTATATATTATTTTCCACTACTTGATGTTTGATTACCCGCGTTTATTAGCCGTCACGTGATGGTTAGGGCTTACCTCGAAGGTTTATTAGTTGCCACGTGATGGCTCGCGAACCGGCTAGTTTATCAAGGCCACAAGATCGTGAGGCTCAAGCACCCGACCCGCTTATGACGGTATATGGTACGGTACATTGTTGGTTTCGATTAAGGTATAACCATTTCAATATTTATGGTTGTACTCTCATGATTATTTTTACGACATGACATTTATAATGGGTGCATTTTATGCTCAATTTTTAGGTTGTGAAATTAATTGCAGTTATAATTTTCTTAAAATCATGTCTACAATTTGAAAGCATGAATTTCATATTGTTGACTTGGGTAAAGTTAAGCCAGTGAAATGTTTCTAAACTAGGGACCTTATAAAAGAGTGACGAGGTCTCGAGAAGAAATGTTTGAAAATAAAAACATTATTTTCCTTATAAATTATGCCACTCACTGAGATTTATTATCTCACGTTTATTGTTTTTTTTAAAATTTGTTCCCTATGTCCAGGCAGTTCATAGGGCCTACCTCGCGCTAGATTCAACACCGCTCTTTTCAAGCATGTACTGCAAAAGATTCTATCTCATTTAATTGCCCTGCTTTATTCGGATTCTATTTATCTTTATTTGTACCCTAAATTCAAGAAATATTCTTAGGAATGTGCTCGATATTAGTATTGTCTCATATGAGTCCTTATTATGTATGTTTTAGAGGGTTACGACCGCATTACTAAGATAGGTCACTGTGAATTTAAGTCGTCATGGATTTTTCTATATAATCGAGGTATCGCGGGCATCGGATGTGTTTACTTCTTCCTGCTCGGGTCTTACTGTATTCCCTATGGATTGTACAGCTGAGACTTCACTATGCTGGACCACCGAGAACCTGGAGGGTATCCGGCTCTAAGCCCTCACACTGCATCGAGCTCTTGGTTTCTAAATTCCTCGGTCAGACATTGTCGTGCAACTCATCTGTTTCAGATACCTTCTAACCTTATCCTTGGAATTGATTATGTTTCATTTATTCTCGGGAACGCTTCTTCTTCCCGATGTATACGAGATAGACGAGGCCCAAAGCAGCTTCGTGGAAAGTCTCGGGATGCACCTACTTATGAGGAGAATCTTGTCGAGCGCCCGGTCTCGACCACCGAGAGGAGGGGTTTATCGCGTTACTGGCCGACAGGGCTCGCAGACTCGAGTAGTGGGTTTCATGGCTCCACTGATCCCATGGTGGCTTTATCCTCAAGCATGACATTGCAGAGAAGATTCCTTGACCAAGGTATGCAAGGTCCGAATGAGGATAGAGTCGATAGCTCATTTTCGCTTCTGGGGTAGTGCAAGAAGTGGTGGGCGTATGAGAGGACTAGGAAACGTCACACTTCAAGGCTGCATTTAAGGTCAAGCCACAATCGAGTTTACCCCAAACTTTGTTGAGACCAAGAGGCTAGAGGCCTGAGACGCCACTGTGGCAAGATGATAGTTTATGAGTACGAAAGGTAGTTCGGGAGTTATCTGATTGCCCCAATTTAATGAGCTCTAAGAAGAAGAGAGGTTGATGGGTTAATCGAAAGGTATAGCTTTCAGCCTCTCAGCTCGATCATCCCACATATCACCGACGAGAGACGCCGCTCTGTGAGGTGGAGAGACGCACTTCGATACGCCGCATCGTTACCGATCATACGATGAATCGGTTTCGAACCCCCGCCAGTGGATCATTCGGGTTATGGTAGTTTCCATCTCCGATCTCTCAGCAGGATCCAAAGTGGGGACAGACGCGGGTGCCAAACAGTGTGTTTCGTGAGAGGGACATGTGGGTTCCTCCGGATTTCGACGGAGTAGTGGCGTAGCTATTGTGGGTCCGTGCCGAGGCTGCTGCTCGCCAGGACGCTTGCTGCAAGATCCATGATGGACCATGACAATGGGATAATACATGCTTTCGCATGGGCGCATTGTGACATTTCAAGAGGGATCAGCTCTGTCAAGGATCCAAATCACCAGAGTCTCGACCGGGGTGCTCGGGCCCAAAGTGGGCTAGTGGGTACTGGAGGACCTGGACACTTAGGATGTGGCAACCTCGGTGGTTCCTTTAGCGTGGACGCCAGCCCACACCCGCCATTGGGGAGGCGCAGGACAGAGGACGACCACCCGCTGAGGCGAGAGTTTATGCTATAAACCGTCAGAGGCACATGCCACCCTCGGGACACAGGATGTGCACATTATCTATTCTCGTGACGATGCACGTACTCATCAACACCCGTGGCCACACTCTTTATTTCACGTGAGTAGCGTCGCACAAGCTCCGACGACTCTGGGCTCCTTCGGGTCAGAATTGAGATCACACACCCACAGAGAATCCCTACGCCCAATCGTGATGCTTAAGGGTAGCTTCGCTTTCATCGAGGCCAAGATAATGAGGCAGACGGATACTACGATCTCAAGGGGTCGGATGTGATTCGGGATGGATCAGCTTGCCGCAAACTATGCTTCAATGGATTGTCTCCGCGAAGGAGGTGATATTTAATGTTCTACTACCGCAAGTAGTTTCTACGGAGAGCGGAGGAGCACCCTTCAGTTTGATTTCTACCATTTCGCTAGATGTTTACCAAAAAAGGTCATGGGTATTCAGATCATGTAGTTGACACCGTAGAAGAACGGTTTAGATCGAGGGAGAGTACCAAAGAGTAGCGGACTTTCCTGACAGGTTCCCGACGATCTTCCGTGTTTACTCCGTAACGAGATAGATTTTCCATTGATTTAGTCCTGCATGTACTCTCCCATTTCTTACTACCTTATAGAATGGCAATCGGGCCGAGTTGAAAGATTTGGAAGGCTCGCCTACAAGAGTCAGGGACGGGGATTTATTAGCTCCAAGATTTCACCCAGGAGCGCCTGTTATTTCAGGAAGAAGAAGGATGGTACTTGAGGTTGTGCATGTACTGCATAGCTTGAATAAGGTCACCATTCAGAACAAATATCCTTGCTTCTGATTGATGATTTATTTGGGACTGTACCCAGGTGGTGCAAAAAGTGTTCTCCCAAGATTGACTTGAGGCCTAAGGTACCACTGGGCTAAGGATTGTGGAACCTGACATTCCTAATGTTCGCATTCAGACGAGATATGGGCATTATGAGTTTTGGTGATGTCTTTCGCTCACCAATGCCCCAGCGCCTTCATGGACTCATGAACCGGTCTTCGGGTCCATACTTGGATCGATTTGTCATTACCTTTATCGACGATATTCGTGTACTCGAGAAGCGAGCTGGAGTAATGAGACACACTAGCTCGTGTCGCACGACAAAGATCGCCTGTATGCCAAGTTCAACAAATGTGAGCTCGGTTGAGCCGAGTGGATTCTCCGATGTGGTTTCGTCGATGGCATTTATGTGGATCCTCGAAGGTAGAGGCATAAGTAAACTGGAACAACCAACTACTTGCGGATGTATGCTGAGTTTCAGATTATGGTATTACCACAGTTCATAGAAGGCTTCTCAAAATAAAGGTGACCACTTCACCGGCTTTAACTAGAAAAGGGGTTAAATTTGAGTGGACTGACAGGTGTGAGGGGAGCTTCCAAACACTGAAGGAAAAGCCGACGCCAGCCTCAAGCTGGCTACTGCCAGAGGGCAACGAGGGGTTCGAGGTTTACAGCGATGCTTCATACCAAGGTTTAGGGCTATGTACGATGCAACATAAGAGTTGTGGTGTATGCTTCGCACAGCTTGAAGAAACACGAGCTGAATTACTTGGAACTTGTTGCGGTAATTTTCGTGATTGAAGACTTGAAGGCATTACTTGTACGGGCTTACTCTGCGATATTTAATACCATAAGAGCCTTAAATATTTGTTTACCTGTAAGGAGTTAAACTTAAGGCAAGGGAGGTGGATGGAACTACTTAAGGATTATGATTTGCACTATTTGACTACCATCCGTAAGGCAAAATGTGGTGGCTGATGCTTTCTGAAAGTAGGGAGTCCAGCTGTGCTCTCGCTTATATGCGCACAATACAACTTTCATCGATGGTCGAGTCATGTAGAGTCAAGTCGTAGTCAGATGCATGCTTCAGAGCACTTTTTTTTCTAGTTTCCAACCACGACCGATACTTGTAGATCGAATTCCTCGAGGCTAGCTTAGAAGATCCTCATTTTGATGAGCATGAGAAAGAAGGTCGAGGGGAAGGGAACAAATACCTTGCTATTGGGAGACGACTGGGCCTCGTGATCGTTCTAGTCGTGTGTTCCAAGAATCGAAGAGTTAAAAGGCAAGTATCGAGGAAGCCCGTATAGTTCGCTTTATGCTATGCACCTCGGTAGTACTAAGATGTAATCAGATAATCGAAGGAATATTATTGGTGGTCGTGGATGAAAAGAGAAGTACGAGTATGTATCCAAGTGCTTCATCCACAACAAGTGAAAACAGAGAGACAAAAGCCTTCGACTTCCTGTTCTTACCTATCCGAGTGGAAATGAGCGCATTACAATGGATTTTGCATAAACTCCCTCCCACAGCTCGTAGACATGATGGCATTTGGGTAGTAGTTGATCACTCACCAAGTCCGCGCATTTTCTACCTATTCGTGAGAAGTTTTCTCCTTAAACTAAATGCGGGAACTCTTTATGAATCATATAGTGAGTTCAGATGGTGCTAATGTGATCATCTCTTATAGAGATCCACGATTCACTTCGAGGTTTTGGAAGAGGTTGATGAAGGAACTAGGTGTCAAGTTGAATTTGAGTACCGCTTTTCACCCTTAAACCGATGGACAACTGAGAGTGACCATTCGACTGAAGATGTCGAGGTCATGCATCGCAATTCAAGGGACATATTGGAATGAATATCTACCTGGGCAGAGTTCACTTATAACAGTCGCCTATCACTCGCAAGCATCGGTGATGTCACCTTATGAAGCATTGTGGCTGAAACAATGTCGCACTCCCTTATGTTGGAATGAGACTGGCGAAAGGAAATTACTAGGTCCTGAGATTGTATAAACGACTGTGGATAAGGTTAATGTTATATGTGCCAGGTTGAAAGCATCTCAAGATAGGCAAAAGAGCTATGCGGACAAGCGTAGAAAGGATCTTGAGCTCTCGAGGTCGCAGGATCGGTATTCTTAAACTCTCCTTTAGAAGGGCGTGGTACGCTGGGGAAGCGAGGAAGCCAAGTCCCCGCTTGCTCCGACCTTTGAGATTGTCGAGAGGATAGGTCCAGCCAAGCCATAGATTAGACTCTGTCTGGGAGGGAGCTGAAGTCCATAATGTTTTCCCACATCTCCATATTATTTAGCATATCTCAGATCCCTCACATGTGTTAGAGGCACCAGAGATTGAGTTGAGGGATGACTTATCCTATGAGGAACAACTAGTGCGATTCTGCAGTAGTGGAACAGGCGGAGCCTTCTCAATAAAGCACAATATCCTTACTGAAAGTTCTTCGATAAACTCAATCTAGTCGAGAGGCGACTGGGAGCTGGAGGACCAAATGCGAGCCGTGCGACCTCATCTCTTCCATGTTACAGTACGACTTCAGGGACGGAATTTTCTTAAGGGTAGGTCAGAATGACCTGTGCACTCAAATAATACAAGTTTTTTTAACACATTTCACCAAGTTCGACTAAGGTCGATCGGGATTTGGACTGTGCTCGACCGCCAACACTTAGTATGTGGACCAAAGTTGACTTTTTCAAGGATGAATAATTTTGGGTTGACTAAGACACCATTTCGTAGGCCTCATCGACATGAGTTCATAGACGAGTGGAACGTCAAAATCCGACTTACAGATAAAAAGTTATGACCCCGGAGAGTTCAAATCAATAAAGATTTTAACAAGGTCCAAAGGATAAATTCTCGCTTAATTCCCGAAAGTGACCCTAGGCCCTATATAAACCTAGCCTTGCATGCCAAATGAAACCCTAGCCCCAAGACACTCATTTTGAGCTCCAAAACCCTAGAAAAAAACTCCCTAAAATCGTGAACACCGAACTGGGTCATTTTGACCCATTTTCAGGCCGTTCAAGTTTCAGCCGTGGGAGGCGACCCCGGCCACCCACCTTGCACACGCTTCGGCCAGGGAGGAGGAGCAAGGTGAGACGATCCCGACCGTGAAATTTCACGGCGAACCGCCGTCGGACTCGCCTAGATCAGGCCGGCGAAGGCGGCGGTGACCTCCACCGTGGGTCACCGTTATTCTGCATTTTCCGGCCACTCCAAGCCTACCCATACCTCCCTCCCACCATTTTTGGACCCTCTGAACTCATTCACGTGGTCCCTTTTTACAGATTCCTCACTGTTTGAAAGATATGACAAAAACAAAGTTAGCCGACTGTTGGATCTAGTTTTTCGGCCACCACAGAAACCTTTGGACCAAGGTAAGGGTATTGATGTGTTCCTGGTCTCTTGGGCTTTCCGTTGATATAAGGTTTGTGAATTTTGGACGTCGTTTGATTAGTTTTCCATTTTTGGCCATTTCATTAATTAATGGTAAGGCGACGAAATTGAGTAACAATCATCAAGTCGGCAAAATTAAAGATGGATTAGTGAAATCGATGTTTTTATGAATTATCGATCTGGCTCAATTTCAGGAAATTAGCTCCCTGTGAAAAGCCCCAATTTTGGAGTGCACTCGGGTCTATAAGGCACATTGTGTAATCGGGACATGCCTGAGTCCAGTTGATGGTTTCATAGTTCTAAAAGTTATTCTAAGGCCTTCTAGGGCATCCCAATGTCATTGTTAAGTTATCGAGCCTGCGTGTTTTATTTATATTACGGTGCACTCACGCCCAAGCCTGAGACTATCCAAATAGTGGGAGCAGGACTGAGCATTTGTACTCGTGAGTAGTTTATATGTTTTAAATGTTTTCTGGGGTATTATATTGATATATAATTATGGTTAATTATTTAATAAATATATCATTTGATCGAATGGTTGGTTATGCATAAATAGAATGATATGTTTTCTTATAAACAAGTTATCCTTTCATGTGAATTTTGTCAACATTTTAAATATTTGGAAGTTTTACTGAGTGCATGGATGAGTCTGTGGTATTTAAATATGTCAATGTGGATCGAGGTTTTAAAACCACTTTGAAAACTTATTGTTTTAAGAAAGAGATTTTGAGATTTTGTGAAATGATTATAATACGTATCGCTTAAAGGTACATGTGAGTAAGGAGACGATGATATTACTTTCCACTACTGATGCCTGATTACCCGAAGGTTTATTAGTCGCTACGCGATTTGCGCTTTAATTCCGCGCTTATTAGTTGCCACGGATGGCTCGGCTTACCCGGTTTATTAGCGTCGCGTGACGTCGCTTATCCGGTTTATTAGTTGCCATGCGGATGGCCTGCTTAACCGGTTTATCGTTTCCACGGCGATCGCGGAGGCTCCGCTTAATTCGACTGGTTTATGATGGTATATGGTATGGTACATTGTTGGTTTCGATAAGGTATAAATCCATTTCAATATTTATGGTTATGGTACTCTCATGATGGCTTTACGGTTATGATGACTATAATGCATTATGCTCAATTTTCAGGTTGTGAACAATTCAGGCTATAATTTTCTTAAAAATCATGTCGGTTAAATTTTTGAGCATGAATTTGTATTGTTGGACTTGGGTAAAGTCAGGTTTTGTGAAATGTTTGTAAACGGACCTTAAAAGAGTGGACGTGAGGTCTTCGAGAGAAGAAATGTTCAAAATAAAAACATTATTTTCCTTATAAATTACGCCACTCACTGAGATTTATCTCACTATTGTTTTTTTTTTAAATCAGTTCCCTAGGCTCCAGGCAATCAGAGAGCCTACCGCGCTGTATCTAACACCGCTTCTTCTCGCATCACAAGTAGCAGACTTTATCTCATCTAATTGCCTATAGCTTTATTTGGACTTATTTATCTTTATTCTCACCCCTAAATTCGCAAGTAAATACTCTTTGTAATGCCATGATATTAGTGCAGTATTGAAATCATACGAGTCCTTATTATGTATGTTTAGGTTACCACCACATTAGGCCTACGTGAACCCTGTCATCGCGTGGGATCTTTCTATATAATCGAGGTATCAGGTACGTACGTGTTTACTTCTTCCTTAGGTAGGTTCTATCATTCTCATTGATCAGACAGTTGACTCACTGAAGTGACTCACTCCAGAGAACCCCGAGGGGTATCCGCCTGGGTCTTGTCATCTCATCACCAAAATCATGAGATTATCTTTCCCAACCAAAGACAAATTCGAGTATAAAAACAAGAACTCCTAACAAGGAATGCATGTAACTATAACTATCAGATTTCATTTTCTTCCTCTCCATCTTCATTGCTTAAGCATCGAAGAGGCAATTGACCTTTTACTGTGTTTATATCACGTCATTGACAGCCCCCGAGGATATTTAATCAGCATCGGTCAATTAGCGCCATCCGTGGGAATCGAACAAAATATCTCTAATGCCACACATGCAAGAGCTTGGCCTTACTGATTTCAATAACCTCGCCACAGAGCTCTGACGTTCCCATCCCCAATATCTGATCCATTCGACACCAATGTCGAAATCCAAGATTCAGCCGCCTAATACCACTCTTCCATTGGCACTGGATAGTGGAGAAGAAGCAGGAGGAATGGCAAAGAAAGGTAGATGAGTGGAACCGCAGATTAGCTGAGCACCCGCAGCATGAAAACGATCGCTCTGTGCCTAGGCAGAGAAACATAATCTCGGCAAAGTGAGATGCACAAGAGAGAGGCAAGAAAAGCAAATCTGATCGCCGCATATGAAGGCCCATCACCTCGACGATGTAACATCCCCGCACTGGTGTTATCTTCCAGAAATGCTAAACCCTCCCAGAAATCAATAGGCTAGATCGTGCCGTAGAGACTCCCGCCCGCCATTCCAACCAAACCAATGATTAGCCTATCTGCTGCAGGCTGAGAGAAGCGGGCCGAGAGCAGTGAGCCACCAAACATAAACACCATAAAACTCAGATGCATTCATCTGGGCCGGTGTGGTAATTCATTATGCCATTATTATATCCCGCCTTCAGATACTGACTAACGCCTTATATGCCACCCGTAGTGCCATTCAAGTCCTGAATACATGCTTTCCCTAGTGGCGCGCATATCCTCAATCCGCTATGAGCGCTCCACGGGTTTGGTCATTCCAACCTCACTATGCTCACTGGGCCTCGCATCGAATCTATGATCATTTGTCTAATATAAATCCGTGCAAATGACTTTGAATGTTTGACAATGACGCTTTACTTTAAAATTTTCCCTCACAATTAATGTTTACTTCGTGACTATTAGCCTGCTCATAAGATCCCCGTTTCAACACAAACATGTTTTAATCAACTGTGATATCTATCCATAATACCCATGCTCTATACATTAAAAAGAAACATTAGTTCCCTAACAAACTACATTTTCAAGAATACAGATTGTCCACGCTGGACTTTACGAGATGGCCCAAGGTAATTAACAAATAGAATTTTACAACATGGATAAGGCCCTTCGTAACTCAGAGAAGCTTGGGTCAACCCTCTTCCAATTTCATCCTAGACCCGCCAAAGAATAATGGAAGAATTATAAAAGGAGCAATAGATATTCAACACTGGAAGACACAATATTCGAAAGGCAAACCCAGATACTATTATAATCGCAAATTCAAAACAGCCAAAAGATGTTTAATAGGGAAAAAGTCGCCCATAATCAATAAAGGGTCACTGAGATTGGTGCTGATCCCAGACTAGTCTTAAAAAGAAAAGAGCTCATAGCCACTCTCCCATGATTCTCTAGATATTTAAAGATGCTGTCCTCATTCGCACCTACTAGATTTCCTTTAAATAGCCTACATCAATCCAATGATCCCGCCGAGAAACAAAAAACCAAGTGATGCATTACCACAGGACTATGGACATGAAACCGATCGTGCCGAGTCTAAAGTTCCTAGTAGAAAAGCTTAATCATGCAGACACCAGAAAATTTGAAAGCGATCGTATGAGCTCTGGCAAACACAGTGAGATTACACGATAGCAAATCCATGCACACAAGCAGTCAGACCAACCATAAATATACACTGAGGCGTCCCATTGGTGATCAATATCAATCCAAACGCCAACAAAAGAGACTGCACAGAGCGCCAATGCATACTAAGGTGAATGATCGTCCACATTAAGAGATGGCTGGAGAGTTGTCATTAGATTGGTCTCACATCCTTCTCCAGCGAACTAACAGGTCATCAGGCTCCACTACTTATGCCCAAATACTCACCAGATAATGGTTTTGAAAAATGGTATACCAGGATCCCAGCACCAAGAGATTTACTTACAACTTCCAAATTTCTTCACACAAAATGTTTCCCAAGATGCAATCGAACCGGCACCTGATTGTGCCGTGCCATTTTGTTCTCGGGGTTATTACGTGTTTAGAGCAATTTTTTTGCAAATAACTGTTAATTGAACTGATTTATACGATTATGTCCTCATTGATCTTTATTGATCTCATTTTTGATCATTTTATAGTTTTTATAAAGACAATCGTCAAATTATCAGTCAATCAAACACGAAGAACTCTGAAGAATTTCATCACTGTAGATCGATCCATGGAGAAGAGCAAAAGAAGAAAAATGGAACATCACAGATTTGTAAGGTCATAAAAACTCTGAATCCCAGAATTTATGAGTTGCAATTTTTGCATCACGCAAATGTTTTTCCCCACAACGTCATTTCCCGCTGAACTGCTCTTTTGACTTATTTGTCTTTGGTTTCTTCCAAATGAACCTCAGAATACTTTGATCATTTTTTTTTTTGCATCTCATTATCAAAAGATATTAGCCTGACTAATCATCAAAGATAAATTTTGCTCAAGAAACATGGAAGTTTCGCTCTTTCCGCTCTTTCCATTTTCCCGCTTTCTCCCCTTTTCTCACTTTCTGGCAAACACATACCTCCCAGATGACACCAAGATGAGTATTAAAACCTTTCTCCCAGCGGGCTGTCGGGTAATGGATCTTAAGGCTAATGGAGGGTTTCATGTTTCACTTGTGCACGACTCGTAGTTTGTGCCTTGAACTCTAGGTTAAACTCTAGATTCACCTTGAATTAATCTGTATTGGTAATCTTTTAGTTCAAAGGAAGCTTATTGCTGGGATCCACCGATATTCATTAGTTACCCTATTAATCATTGTATAAGAGTCGCGGAGAATTGTTTTTCATCGTCAAGACCACCGATGCTCGTTGAATACCATTTTTCAAAGGATAATGGCTATGCTAAAAGGTTTTATAACTAAATGAAGATCCGGTCCTAAGATGACCATAGTCATCCTTCCTCAACGCGAGGAAAGTAACTGAAACCCTCATTGCCTATAGGAATCCAAACCCCAAAGGACCTAACACTTAAAGGGGCTCTATTTACATTTTCCTTACTTATTTCAGCCTACAAACCACCTGTAATTTCACCTGTTACCAAACCCCAAAACCCAAAACTAAAATTCACCTTTTTGAGCTCACTATATAAATCATTCAGGCAAAGAAAACTCATCCCCGAGTTCGAATTTAGAACCCAAGATACTACAAAGAGCTTAGCGCGACAAAGAGGGAGGAATTTAGGGTTACAAATTGTTGATCTCCGGCATAATCCTACTATGGTGGCAACTGCAACTATGACCACATTAGGGAGATGCCACACTCCCCTGGTAAAGCCGAGCCTGGCCACCTAGCGGGTTTTGTTCTCAATCGTCAAAAACTTAGGGCCTTATAATGCCATACACGACTGGCTACACTCCACAAGACAGTCACAACATGTCACCAAATAGTAAGCTATTTGACAACCACCGGGCAAGTCAACCTTTTATAGCCAACTAAACTTGAATGGCAATGCTATCAACCGACCTTATAATGTAATTGTAGAGAGGGAAGGCAATTCTGGGGACAGCCTCACCTGCACGATCTTATACTATGATAGTAAATTATGAAAGATGTCACAATAGGGCGGAAGAAAAAGGGACCATTGAATGTGGATCCATTAGAAGAACCTGAGTTGAACCCACAGAGAAATTTACCTAAGGTCAACCCCTCCCGTCCAACATGAAAGAGCACCAATACTAATTCGTCACATGAAAAACATTGATATTCGCTGATATACTCCATGCACGGATGTCCAACTGTGGCTTCTATTAAATCAACGCCCTCCCACGCTTAGTAAGGCAAAGGGTGAGGCGGTTTCACTCGGACTAACATTAGATCATTCAAATGGAAGTAGACAATCTCAGTAAAGGTGTTTCATAAGGGAAGTGAAGTATCCCGCAGTGGTTAATAATGGTGGTGGTACCGGCAGGCAGGCAAGAAAATTATGGGACTACAAAGATCCACTGAAGATGCCCAAAGATAGCTCCTTTAACAATAATAGATCAAACGGATGCAACAAATAAGTAATGACATTCTCGTCATTTTGACGCCTCTCCAAAATAATCAGATTCTATGCACCCGCCTAACGCGGAGAAAACAACCTTCATCACACCCCACGGATTGTACCGCTACAACGTAATGTCATTTGATTTGAAAAATGCAGGGGCAACTTATCAAAGGATTGTGACTAGGATATTCCGGTCCCTGATAGGTAAATCCAGGGAGGTTTATATCCAAGATATGCTCTTTAAATCCAAAGAATGCCCCTACCACACAATCCATTGGTAAGAACTTTTATAGTTTGCCATGATAAGACACTATGATGAAACTTAACCCTTAGTATAATAGCTCTTGAAAATCTGGTTTTATGGTAAATATTAAAGGGGAGGCTAACCTGTTACAAATCTCAAGGCCATAATGGATTTTCGCACTCCCTAATTTCAGAAAGGGATATAAAGAACTGACATCCCTTCTCTGGCGCCCTAGGTGATTCATATCTCGCCACAGATTGGTCCAAAGCCGTTTTGCCACATTCAGCGAGCCCAACAGCAACTTTCTGAACAAAGAATGCAACCAGCCTCTATACACCAACACATCTCATCGAACCACCTGCTTCCTTAGCCCCGCTTCTGGGACACACTCTATATTTATTTGGCGTCTTCAATTCTCATAAACACCATCCAAGCCAAAAGATGTTCCGCAGAGAACTATCTCGTCTGTCCCATCATTCATCTCGAGAAAGGGTAATCTGCACTGTTAATACAAATAAAACTCATCCACACTTCCAAAGACTTATCATTGTACTCACCAACCTCCCTTTAAGGAGCACTATACACAAGCCCATAACCCGCAGGCACATGGCCCGCTGGGCGGTCGAGCTAAGTGAGTCTGGTATCCAATATAAGCCCCGCCTAGCAAATGAAGCGCCAACATCGCCGACCTTTTGAAGCAGAGGTTCCCCAACGGGAAATGAAGTCAAACAACTCCGACTGGTGGATCCTGAATGTGGATGGCGCTTCACGGCTGCATTCCGGAGCCGGACCGAGGTCGTAATTTTAAGCCCTGCTGTGGGAGCGAACGGAATGTGCCATACGTTTAAATTTCCCTGCTTCCAACAATGAGGCCGAGTATGAAGCAATGATAGCCAGGTGTTGACCAAACCAAAACACACATACAAGTTTATGACACTATTACCAAAGGACTATGGTCTAACTCTTCATTAAATCTCGCCATAAACTTGTTGAATTAAACTAAATATTACAAGTAAGCTATAATAATACTAATAAAGGACTATTGTCTTAACTCTTGAATGACGCTATAAACTCAGACATTATACTATATAAATCACCAATCTCTGAGTAAATCATTTTCAAGTTTGGTTTTGTCCGAGATTCGTGGTGCAATGTGTCGAACAAGTACAAAATGATCAAGTCCATATCATCCATTTAGATCTCTAAGAATTCTAAATCAACTAATTCCACTACCACCTATACTATTCGACCACAAGATGATAATAGTATCCAGCATTAGGTAGCCGGGAAAATTAAACTAACAAAAGGAAAAATAACCTAACTAACCAACAAACCTAAAATCAAGAATAAAGAATGTTTTAAATTTCTAATAAAAGAAATGAATACTGAATAGTTATCCTCAGAAGACATTAAGAGAAACAGCTTATAGTGAACTCGATTCATGTAGTTAATTCCGATAAAATTTCTCTACTATCTCTAAGTTTCAAATCAGTCTAAGGCGCTTAGTACCGATCTCTCCACACCTGCTTCCCCATTATCTAATCTATGACCTCACTCTCTCGAATACAGGAATTAGATAACTACTTTTAAAAGGACTTAATCCGGTATTTTTCTTTGCAATACTTCATACCCATTTTATGGATCAGAACCAGTTTCCGTTATCTGGCCACAAGGATATACAACTTCCAGATTGCTTCTCCTTCCTTTAAATTAAAAATAGATCAACCTTTCTCGATTAGACTGGCTACGCCACCACGGGATCGCCCTCACTATCCAATCGAGGTGAACTCTTTGCTTGTTTAAATAGATAACTCATTCAACTCGTTTCGATTTCAAGTGAGAAGAGGGATTTACCCAAGAACTTACAAAGCTCAAGAGATCCCTTTAATAAAGCAGGTTATACACCAAAACAAAATGTACATTACTCTGAGAACGTCTTCCCTATGTCACCAAGAGGACCTCCTTGAAATCGTGAGCAATGACGCATTTAACTAGTATAAGAAACTCCGATATTCATCCCAAGACAATAAAACTTAAACCGTATAAATTCATTAATCGAAATTAACAAGTCGAAACGACTAATAAGAGCATAAATTCTGACTATAATGCCTACTTAACGGAAGCCTGATTCTCAATACCATAATTACACGATACAAAGATTCTTCCGATCATAAGAATAACCGCGTAATTTGAACTAAACAATCGATCTGGGAATTTGTCCAACTGAATATTTGTAGTAATTTGAAATAAATCAAATTCGTGATTCACCTTTCACCAACGACATAACATCCGATTCGTAGTAAATACAAGCAATCGAAAATAAAACACGAGCATAATCGCCAAAACTAGACGAATAAAAATAATTCAAATATAAAAGAAAAGAAAAGAAAAAATAAAGAAATGAGCTTCGGGCCTATCCGCACCTCTCGCCCGTGGCCGCCAAGCCGCTTTAATGAGCTGGATAGTCAAGCAGATTATATGGTTTTCCAAATGGCCCTAATCCCAATGTAAACGTCAGGATTTTTTTTTCGGAAAATCCAGCCCAAGTCATCGCTCAAGTCGCGACTTCGGGCCTCAGTTGAGATCATCGACGTCGACATCAATCTCAATACGGCCGCTACACAACCTTATTTCATAGCCTGATTGTCACTTTGATGTCGCGATCGCCAATATCTTGTCGCGACCTCTTCACTCCGCAGCTCATCCGGGTCGTTCTCGATGTCACGACATCGATATCTCGCCGCACCCCACTTCATGAAGTGCTTCACCCTTCAATCGTAGCAGGTGCCCCGGCGTCGACTTCGATCTCATGTCGCTACATCGCCTTATGAAGCCAGCCTTCTTGATGGTTCTGAAGGTCGTGACTTCAGCCTCACATACATCATCATATCAATCTCACGCTGCGACATCAAACTAGTTCTCTCGGCTGACCGGGTTGCTCTTGATGTCACGACTTCACTCACGTCGCGACGCCATTTCTAGCCTTCTCAAGATGCCCTGTCGTGTGATCTCACATTTGTTATCCATGTCGCGACCTAATAAGATTTTCCTAATTTCCATGTCACACCTCATGACTGACTGTAGAACCCCAAATCGCATCAATTCAATCACTTCTTTTCCTTTCCATTCCGCCATCCTCGATCAGACCTTTCCTCCACTTATCACGATTTTTCTACTTTCTTTCTCTCTTCCCGTCATTAAAATTTGGGTGAGTTTCTTCACATTGTAGATATTAATTTATTCATTTCGATTAAACTAGTAAAATGGACTAAAAATAGATGACTTTTAAGCTCATCAAACTCCCTCAAACTTAAGATTTTGCTTGTCCCTGCCAGTGAAAAGAAAGAACGCTGTCCTCAAACAAGAAGGACATTTTTCCATTTGTTCCTAATATTCAATTTAATTGCAACAAGGTATGCAAAATTTTCTGCATATCCAGCTTCAAGTCCAGCTTCATGTCGTCTTACTTTATGCTATGCAAACTAATATGTTGAAATTGTTTTACAAACAATATACTCATTGGATCCTGCTGAATGAATTGTTTTCTTTCTCATTTTATTACCAAGTCATTTAACTCCAAAGTTCTTCTTCAGCAATTTTGATTGTTTCCTTTCCAAATCACAGTTTGTTTTTCATATTGATCTCCATTAATGTAGGTGAATTCACCCTTCCGTGATCAACGTGTGCCTTTGGGCTTATATTGTGAGGTTTGGGTAATGGGTAGGATGACTTTAGGTTAAGATTACCCCTGAACATTTTCTCTTCTTCTAATTTTCTTCTTTATATAGTTTCCTCTAATAAACTCCCTAAACTCTACGTTTGGGATATCTCTTGATTTCTTCTGCTTTTAACCGTATTCCCTATTTTACTCTTATAATTTCATCAATTTCCTTAGTTGCTACCACTGGGTGGATAGTGCAAATGTTTTAACTTTTAGGCTAACACTCTTAGCTAACTCGGGGTTAGTAACTCCCAGAAGCACTGTATGGGTATTAGGCAATAAAGAAACACCCTAAGAACTTAATTTGCTCAAGAGAGTTAGGCCAAGGCATAAAACTTATCCCTAGCCTTTCGCTGCATTCTTCTGCTCTTTTGCCTTTTTTCTTTTCATTCCCTTTTTGAGTCTCAAAATATATACTCCTCAAACTTCATTTCTTTCTTCCTCTTTAATTCCTGTAATCGAGGTTTCACCAAGATTGATGTCTTAGGATGAGCGGTTTCCATTGGTCATTTCTTAAAATAGGGCTTGTTAGCTCAATTTCTCTGAACTACCAGATATGCACTCAAAGATATGAATGGGGTGGATGGCTAGAATGGCTCAAACTATCCAAGAATGGCCCAGATCATTCACAACCAGATTACCTAGGATTTCCGCCAATCAATAATCTAACAAATTTAACTGGATTTATCAACAAATGCACTAACTATAAGGAGTATCTTGACCCATTTTTATTTATGAGAAGTTGTTAATTGATATTCAACAAAGTTCCTCGACTTACTATTCATACCACAAACTCAAAATATGTTTGTTCCATCTGCTGTATTACCTTCTAACTGGACTCTATCGCTTAAACAGGCAATTTTTGCACCTTGTGTTTCAATTAAACTATATACTGTCCCTATTCTAAATTTTTCCTCATTCTCACAATTCCTACTCTAACCGCTTCATTCAATTAAGATACAATGTCCTTCGAAGCTTTTATTCTCAACTATTTCCACTCGATTTCCTAATCATGCAACCACAAAGCAACATAACATTGAACAATCAATTGCAAAATAGCACACAACACTTCCATTTAAATTTTTCATTTTATTTCTGATTCATTTGCAACTATTGGATACACAGTATGGGAGAAGGATGGTAAGAATGGTTAGGCAAGGAGAAGGTCTATTTTCTTTTGGAAGAGGTGGCAAAATATCGGGGATCCAGTTCAAAGTGTTCAAAATGAGTTGGCAGGAATTCTCTACTCTCTTCCTTTCTCTTCTTGCCTCCCAAGTCAGTTTCCAATGACAATCCTAATAGAGAGATTCAACTCTCTGCCTCGCCCATCCCGCCTCCCGCCATTCATCACTTCCATTTCGCCATGACTCAAGAATTTAAAGATCATGTTTAATCAACCAAATTTTCTGCCCATTCCTTTCCGCCTGTAGGCTTCAAATCCCATTGCTTTTTTGTCTCTATCAATTTGTTTTCCATCTCCCTCCGTAGAGATCTTGTATAGTAACTTCTGAAACCCTTACTCCCCCAAATTCTATGTCATGTTCTTTATCTCTTTCTAACAATGCTAGGAGTTGAGCAATTTCTAACAAACTGCTGGTTATAGAAAGCTTCATGACTCACTTGAGTTTCAAGAAAAGATCTTGATCTCTTTCCTTTCTTCATTTTCTGAATCCCTTCTTTCTCACGCCCAACATTTTCCCATCCGTTCCTCTCTCTCTGCCTCACTTCCTTCTTCCAATCGTTGTCTTCTGGATCTCCACCTCATGCTCCTTTCTGCTTAATCTCCTTCTTCCCACTGCTGGTCTTTCTTTTCAATTCTTTTCATACATTCCTTCTCGACCCCGTTTAGTCCCACCTTCTCTCTTCTTCATTCTTCTGAGCTTCCGACCAACTGCTCTTTCTCGCCTCTCAGCCTCCGTGTTGGAAATTTCTCGCTTTGTACAGAGAGAACCCAGCCAAGTGGGATGGAAGTCTACGGGTCAGTTTCATCCCGCCCTTCATTCGTGCATGCAATATTTGTATCAAAGAGCCACCCGGTGCTCGCTTCCGATCAGCCCTCCGGGTCTCCTTCGTCCTTCGCCTGGGCTTCACCTCCGTTTCCTACCACATTCCCTTTTTCCTCTGCTTTCGCCTGCTAACTCCTTCGTCGTAAGGATGTGAAGCCTGGGACTTCTTCTCTCGACTTAAATTCCTTTCACCCCAGCCCTTCAAGCATAGAACTCGTGATTGTTGGCCGGGATGAGGAAGCGCACTTTTGTTCCCTTCATGATACTTCATGATAGAGTTCCCTATGATAATTCCTATATTGATCTTGTACCTCAGTACGGGCGTGCATACCAGTATGTAAATTCTTCTTGTTCTCTCATCAGGCATAAATGTTTTGTTGAACCAAAATGTATGCAAGGAAGTAAACCATACCTTCGCCTTCCTCGAGGCTTCCCCGTTCGCAGTTCGCTTCTTCTCCCTCGTCTAACTGCCCCTTCCATCGTTGAGCTTCTCAAGCACCTTTCAAAATCTGCTTCCAAATTTTCGAATTTGGAGCCATGCTTGTGTATCACATCCCATAGGCCTCATTCGATGGCTCCTCAGTCTGTATGAGACCCAGACTTCAACATGAACGGCTCCATCCCTTCCTTCCCTACCATATTGAATAAACTCTCACCAAAGGTCAGATAATTTGCTGTGTGCAAGAGAGACTCTCCCATCCTCTGCTCATCATCCCCAAAGGAGTCACAGGTTTCACCCCTCCCCAGAATAAAACCTTTGTTAGTATTAGTACTTCTTCCACTGGGAATAGTTTCATCGGATATGAAATCTTCTACTTCTTTCTCTTCCTCTTCTTCCCTTTCCCCTTTCCGCCTGTCTTTATAAAGTTTGTCTGAGCTTCCCCGTAAGTTTTTGACGGAATCTCTCCCGCTGCCTTTCTCGACTTAATCTCATCTAACCTGCTCTCCTTGGCAGTTTCTTCTTCTCCGATTGTTCGTGTTCCCTCATAATCTCGTCTTAGGGACCGGGTGGGAATTTGACCATCGGAGACAAGAGAGCTTTTGAAAGTTTGGAATCTTGGGGTTTTCGGAGGTTGAGATTCGGAGGAAGCGAAGGTGAATGGTTATGTGGAGTTGGAGTAAGATGAAATAGTTTCCAAGCCCCATTATGATTGATCAATGTTTATTAGGCTAATTAATGCTTCGTTAAAATTGTCGCGACTTCAATTCGCCACTTTTATTTGGTCATTAAATTTGGGGAGCTTTAGTAATTAGTTTGTGTACGTGTCACACTTTGATGTCGCGATATCTCCTTCCTCCGTACTCACTAATTGTTCTTTCTTTTCTTAGTCCAAACATCGATGTTTTGTAGAATGACGACTTTGTCTGACATGACCTTCTTGTATTATTGACTCCAAAATCCGTGATTTCAAAACTTTGAATTCTCTTATTATTTCCTAACGGTTTAGACATCTCTTTAGGCCTGTTTCAAGCAAAGATTTAACAATTATTTAGAAGATATATCTCTGGAAGTTTGGGTTATGGAGAAAGTTACTCCCTTTTTCTCATGTGCTGGCTCACTACAATTCTTGGAATTACTCCACATGGTTGCCTTGCTATTATGTCTTTAACACATTCGGAAGATCCTTTATGATATTAGAAAATTCTAATTAAACTACAATTTATTTCTAAAATTAATCTATCATACAGAAAACAAATCGACTGGTACTCTCATGGCCCAAAAGAAAAATATTTCAAAATTTTAATTGAGAATTTGAAAATCCTGTGGGTGCCTCCATTCATTTTGCTCGATTTGAGTCTTTAGCTGGACTTCTTGTTGTGGTTCTTCTTCTTTTTCTAGAGCCGAGTTGGAGTTCTTCACTCCTCTTCCCACTTGTTGAGATAATGCTTTAACCTTTGTCCATTGTGTGAATTCTTCCATTGTGATGCTGATGTCTTGCACTCCAAATGGTAGCATTACCAGCATTAATGGCCCACTCGATTAGTTTTAATTTCCACGAAACAACGATCCCCAGGAGTCAGCGGCTTTGTTACATACAATTAGAACTCTTTCCTGAGGATTTTACGGTCATGCCATTTCTTTGTCTTGTCTTTGTATATTCTAGCATTATCATAAATTTAATTTCTCAGTTCTGTTGATTCAGACGGTTGGAAGCGATCTTTCTTCCTTGCGACCTTAGAATGAAGTTTAACTTTTTGGCCAGCCACATTCGCGCCATAATTAATTCAAGGGGTAGATGACATGGTTTGCAAAAGCAACTCTGTATGGGACATTCGATAAGTCTTGTATGCGATCTGTAAGCGAGAGATATCATCGAGAGTTTGGAAGACCAATCCTTCTGGCAGGCTCCACGGTCTTTAGTATTCTTTTGATCTCTACATTGGAAATTCTGCTTGTCCATTGGTGCGGGATGATGGCTAAACTGTTACATGCTTGATCATACTGCTCATGAGTTTCTGAATATTTTGTTTCAAATGGGTTTTCCCAATCATTAATAGTGATTACCGGGGTTCAATTTGCTTTCAAAACCATTCTTTTGAAACTCACAAGCTGCTGTTAGCATCATTCATGGACGGGCCATGCTTCTTGTTTGAGAACAATAATAATCTCTGTGCGGTATGTGTAAAGTTTCCCGAATGATGGTCAAGGAAAAGGTCCCATAAATCCCCTGTTCCCCAGACATCCAAGAAAATTTGTATCCACCATAATACCTTTTAGGGGCATTTCATTCCTCTTCTTGATATTTCCAATCCTTTGGCATCGATCACACAATTTCACCCACTGCGATCTCTGAAGATAGTGGGCTAATAAAACCACGATTGGAGTATCTTGTGTTGTTCTTTCTGCTTGAAAAATGTCTCGCATAGTGAATGCGGCATTTCATTTTAAAATGTTGCCTTGTTCACCTTATTTATCTACTTATTATCATGTCGTACCTCTCTTGAATAATAGTGGGTCATCCGAATATAATATCTTCTTTATCGATTCTGGGTTTCCCTCTTACATTGATATTTGGGATTACGAAGGCATTACTCCTAAGCGGATAATTCACAATATCGGCATACGGAAGTTGAAGGAGACCTTGAATAATTGCTTATCTGGAGTTCTCTTATTAGCGCATTTTCTTCTTCATCAGCTGCTTCTTTCTACTCTTGTGAGTGGTGGCTATCACATTGTCATCATACATCTTTGTTCCAAATCGAGCTCTTGCAACGACACCCACCTTCTCGATCTTGGCTTAGCTTCCTTTTTCGACATCGGGTACTTGATTCTTTGCATGATCAGTGTGAATTACCACATGGGATCCTAAAATGTATTGTCTAAATTTTCAAACAAATACTATATTTCACTTGTTTCCTTTTCGGTTGTTGAGTAGTTCTCCTGTGCTTCATTGAAGGTCTTCGCGGCATAGTATATGGCCACTGGGAATACTTTCTCTTTTCTTTGCTGACCACGGCTCCATAGCAAAATCAACATCACACATTGCTGAAATCCACGATCCGATGCAGTGCGGCAATTATAGGTGTACGATTGACGATTTACGTCAGCATTCTTGCGAGGAGTCATCAATTGAACCTTGTATCTTTTTCGATGTCTGCATAGTGATGCGGCTATTTTTGAAAAATCTTTGATAAATCTCTGTGTAAAACCCGGTATACCCCAGCTTTTCCTCTTTAAGCGTAGTAGGTGGTGCAAGAGTTTTGATAATGGATACTTTGGGTGATCGCTTTGATCCGGTAAGAAGACACATGCGAGAACAATACCTTATTACCATAAAATGACATTTCCCAATTAGTGCTATTTGTTGTCTTGGCATCTTTGAAACCTTTGTTTCAGTTGTTTAAACATTGATCAAGGCTTGGATCCATGGTAAAATCATCCATGAAAATTTCCATCACTTCTTGACAAATGCGAGAATATAGACATCATGCACCTGCAGGTGCCATTGGAGCATTACATAGCAACTGGCATCCTTCACGAGGCAAAGGTACCATAAGGCGTGAGCGTGGTCTTCTCTTGATCCTCAGTGCGATAGCAAATACAGTTATATCTGGTACCCATCGAGAAAACAAAAGTGGTGCCTCTTCTTCCCTATCAACATAAGTCAATGAAAGCGAATGATCTTTTAAGTTTCTTTGTATTCAATTTACATATTGATACATACCCTCATACATCCCAGCATTCTTGTGAATCGTTAATTTTTCATTCGATCACGGTAAACCCCCTTTCTTTGGAACATAGGCTGAGCTCACCGAGGTATGCAGAGATAGCATAGATAAAACCGACATTTAACAATTTGAGCACCTCCTTCACGGCTACTTCCTTCATCTTGGATTGGCCTCCTGCGGTGAGATGGTCTTAGAAGTCTCTTGCGAGAATCTTATGTCTGAATTGATGGTGATACCGCCCTGACTCTTGATGGACCAAGCTAGCGATTCCTTGTGCTTCCTTAATATTTCAGCAATCTTTGTTCCTCATTCTCACTTAATGTTTGAAGTGATCATTAGTTTTTTTTTCTTTGGTAGTCCCAGTAGGCATGCTTTAAATGACATGCGACTCTTTCAAAACTAGACCTTCTTGGCGTCTCTTGATGAATTTCCTCTTTTCACTATCTTCCCCATTATCTTTTACTGTTTTGCTTCCAAGCTCAAACACAGTTTCTATAGCATGGCCACTAAAGAAATTGAAAATATCGTCTTAGGTATCACAGGAATTCATCTCTTTTTCATTGATAAGCGGAGTGTTCTGATCATTGTTAACATCGGGGTTGGAAATAGAGACAAAATCATTACATTGTAGCCGCATATGTCCCATATTTTGCATACTTTTAATCAAGTTAAACACAAGCGACTTCTTCTCGACCCTTAAGATGAGAACTCTTTTGCATGTCGATCGAGGTTGCTCAATTAGTAGGAATGGTCTTCCCCCAATAGTAGAGTCACTTGTGAATCTTCTTCCATGTCGAATGATGAAGTCACGGGGGTGACTTCCCGCGATGACCCGACACATCTTCAATGACCCCTTGGGTTTCACCATGATACATGCGCCGCGAAGAGTAACGGTTGTGGGATTAAGCTCCCCCCCGACTTAATTTCTTGGCGGCGAGAAGAGGCATCGAGATTGATACTAGCTCTGAGTCGCAGAGAGCTTCTTGGAATTCCATTCTCGACAAGCTGGGAATTGTGAAACTTCACGGGTCCTTAAATCTTTGCGGTGGTTCTTTTTTCGATTCTTGCCTTTGCAGTAGCGGTGAGATTCTTATTCCTTCTTCTCTTATTTTCTTTCTTTTCGGTGTATCCTTGAGAATTTTATAAAGTGGCATCTGGTCACCTTCGATAAAGGCATCACGATCTCGGCACGGAAAGTTTCAAGAACCTTCTGTGCTCCTCCGTCTTGATTTACTGCGGTCTTTGTGGAAATGGGATTGCTGACTTTGTTCTTGGATGTTTTCTTCTTTTCTCCTTCTTTAATGAGATTTCTCGAGTGTCTTTGCACCACGGTCTTGCTACTTCTTTGTTCTTGTCTGCCTCTTTCTCTCTTCTAACTCCTTCCTTTCATAATTTTGCAAATATCACGAGTCTTTAGTTCTTCACTGTCTTGGAGTATCTTTCCTCGACTTTGCGGGGTTGTTGCATTGCCACTTGTGTCTCTGGTCTTGAGGATGCATTTGTAGTGTTCTGAAAAATTTGAGAATTGGTAATTTTGCTGGTCTCGACTTTGTTCATGGAGGTTCGACAACTTTTATTATCCCAGTAAGAAGCTATGACATGTTCCTCGAAAATTGAACTCTCCTCGATATGATATTGGTTTACGTGCTCATTTCCTTCTTTGCTGCTAACTCTTTGGAACCGCCAGTAATTCTTGATACGCATTGGCAGGGGTTACATCCACGCCTTTGGCCTTGAGAGCCCCTCACCATATGAGAAATTCTCATAGTTTCACGAGTGGCAGGTGATAATGTCTTTGGAAGGTTAGGATTGGGTTTGAAATGGTAGCTCTTGGCTCACCCAAAATAATTAACCTCTTGACATCATAAAGTCCTTAGGTTACTCTGCACTCCACTTTATTAACTCCTTTCCATTGCTCTATTTCATGAAGCGATTGTGTGTCTTTCTTTCTTACTTGTCTAACCGGTGCATAATGGCATCCAACTTGGCCTCCATGGCTGTCATCTTGCTTAGCTCCATGATCCCCTTTCCTCTGTTGTTTCCTCTTGAAAGCTCAGAAGGAGTTTTCATGTTACATTCTTGGATCTTCAATCGATATGCCTCTTGGCACTTTTCGTTTGAATGCTCCACGACGCGAAGCATCAATGATCCCTTTTGATATATCATTCATGGCATGATACTCTGATGTCCATCGAGTCTTGAGGATCTATCCCGTACATTGGACATCTTCTCGACAAGCCAGTTTGGTCTTTCCCGACTGTCTGGGCTTTCATCTTCCTATTTGGAACATAATGATTTCCCTCCTTCTTTCTGTGGTGAGGGTTGGGGGAAAGAATCTACCTAAGTAGGCCTCTCTTAATTCCTCCCAGTATCAAGCGAACCATATAGTAAGATTCATACCATGTAGTACATTGTATCTCTTAGAAGGCAGGAATAGATGCAGTTTATGACCGGTCTCACATTCGGCTTATGATGTATCTGGGAATCTTCCCGGTGCTCGTTTGGATCTTGAGTGGGATGACCCGATGTGATCTTCGCTGGTTGTTGCTAATCAGTGTTGCGCTGAACTAAGATTCAGTAGCATCTCTTTATGGTATGCGGTGTGAGATATTCTTCTGTATAATTGGTCTCAGAGAAATCCTCCATTGTATGTCGGTCATTTGGAGGCCTTAGCTTACCACATGTATTTCAACTGATCCTGCCTTTCATGCCATGGTTGAGTTTTACGCCTTCTTAGTGCTCGAGCTTCGGCGTCCTTTCTATTCCGTATTCAATTTGAGATCGAATCGGTGTTCTGTTTCCCATGCCATCGAAAGTTTTTACGAAAGCAAAACATACTCCCATTAATAGATTAGTCGAATCATAAAATATATTTCAATATGGGTTGTTAAAGGTCGGTGTCTACAAGTCCTTTGCTTGGCTTATTGTTTTTGATCTTTTTCTTTTTAAAAATGTCCAAGTGTGTTTCTTTCTTTCATCGAATATTGATTTACTTAGAATTCTTTCGATCCCCGACGGCGCCATAAAACTTGTTGACCAAACCAAAACACACATATACAAGTTTGACTGCTTTATTACCAAAAGAGTATGGTCTAATCCGACAGCGGCGCCATAAAACTTGTTGACGAGCCAAAACACACATACAGTTTATGGCATTTATTACCAAGGACTATTATACAATCCCAGACAACGTATAAAACTTGTAGACATTATACTATATAAATCACCGATCTCTTAGAGTAAATCATTTTCAAGTTTGGTTTTGGTCTGATATTACGCAAGTACCTGGTCGACCAGTAATAAAATGGATTTAGAGTCGGGATATCGTCCGCGAGATCACCGAAATTACAAATCAACTCTGCTGACTACTTTCCAGTTTCCATACTATTTGGACCCTGAAGATATAATAGGATCCGGCATTGGTCTTCGGAAAATTAAAAGCGAGCAAAAATAAGCTGAACTAGCAATAGCGAAAATCGAGAATAAAGAATAATGAATTTCTAATAAAAGAAATGAATGCGAATAGATTATCACCGGAAGACACATTAGAGAAGCAGGTTATAGTGAGCTGTCGATTCATGTAGTTAATTACGATAAAATTTCTTGATTATCTCAAGTTTCAAAATGCACATCCCGGCGTTGTGATGCGAAATTTGGATCTCTCACACTCACATTTCATTCTCCCCGGTATGACTGATTCTGCCGAATACGAGGGTGAATAACTACTTTTAAAAGGGACTTCCTTAATGCGGGTATTTTTTTCTTTTGCAATACTTCATACCCATTTTTATGGTATAAGTATGTAGCTTCGAGTTATCGGTCAAGCCAGGATATACAACTTCAAGGTTACTCGTCCTCAAATTAGAATAGATCAACCTTTCCTGCCAGTTAGATCCTGTAACACGGGATTGGCCTCCTTATCAGGAGTGAGGTGAACTCTTTGCTTGTTTAAATAGATAACTCATTATTCGTTCTTGATTTCAAGTGAGAAGGATTTATAAGTGAACTTACAAAGCTCAAGAGATCCTAATAGCAGGTTAGTATACGCCCGAGAAATGTGCATTACTCAAGGAATGTCTTCCTATGTACTCAGAGGACCTCCTTGAAATCGAATGATGACGCACTTCTTAACGGGTATAAGAAGCGATATTCGGATCCACGAGACAATAAACCCAAAACCCAGTAAATTCATTAAGCGAAATTAACAAAACTGCTTTGAAACTTATTCTGGGGAAAGATAAGTCGTATAACGTTCACTTAATGGAAGATTGGATTCCTCGATTCTTGAATTACGATCTGACATTCTTGATCATAAGAATAACGCAATTTGAAAGCTAAATGTCCAATTCTGAAATTTGTCGACAGCTAACATTTCGATTAGTAATTTGAAAATAAATTGGAAATTTGCATTCGACTTATTCAGCGATAACATCAGTTCGGAAAATACAACGAAAATAAAAATACGAGGCATAATACGCTCTGCGTGAAATAAAATGAATTGAAATATAAAGAAAGAAAAGAAAAAATAAAAGAAAATGAGCTTCAATTTATCGGACCTCTAAATGCGTAGCGCGAAATTTGCTTTAATGGATTTGAATCATTCGCGCGTATTTATGGGTTTTCGGTTGGGCCTAATCGATATGGCACATTGTGGATTTTTTTTTGGTATCGGGCCCGAATCCTTTGTTAGTCGCGACTTCAGTTTCCTTGTCGTGACATCATCGATGTCGCGACATCAATCTCACGTCGCGACATCAACTTACTCTATGTAGCCTTGATTTGGTCACTCTTGATGGCCGGCATTGATATCTTGTCGCGACCTCTAACTGCGTCTTTGCGACTTTGATGCGAGTGGTTCGTTAATAAGGCGCCGATATCTTATCGCGACCTCACTTCGACTGCATATGTGGCCAGTGCAGTGTGCGAACGATCTCGTATCGCGACATCGACATGGCTTCGCGATCTTCTCTTGATGGTTCTTGATGCCATTGACTTGACCTCTTGCCCAGCCATTGACATCGCCGATGTCGATCTCACGTCGCGACATGACTTAGTTCTCACGGGGCTTCATTTGGTTGCTCTTGATGTCGCGACCATCTCGCGTCGCGGCGTCGGCTCATTCCTTGCACGGCTTTCTCGAAGCGGTCTGAGTTAAAGCCGACCTCGATATTTTGTTAGCTCCATGTCGCGACTGAATAAGATTTCTTCAATTTCACGATGTCGCGACCTCATGAAGTAATTTGTGTAAACCCCGAAAGCGCATGATGACTCGGCCGGAGTTCTTTTTCCTTTACGCTCTTACCGTTGTACTACGCTTTCCTCCACTTATTCTTTGTATTTTCTACTTTCTTTTTCTCTTCACCTTTAATAAAAATTTGGTGAGTTTCTTCATATTTACGTATATTAATTATTAAGACGATGTCGAACGAGAAAAATGGATAAAAATAGATGACTTTTAAAGCTGCGTCAACCCAGGCTCGACCTCGATCTTCGTATCCTCGAGAAAATATCATCATAGGCGACTCTCAATTGGTGGTAGGGCGGTGCCAGCGAATGCTCCAACAAAGGGACCCGTAGAAGCCGCGGCAGTGTTTGGGCATGTCCCGAAGTTCAATGCGGTGACCTTTGGTAATGGGTTATCAAACCCTGCCTATAAAGAAATAGTGCTCCTCCTCGTGTACTACTTGCGAGAGTCGTCGATCACTACTAGTCGGGTGAATGGAAATAGATGAAATGGGTCCTTCTTGGATGACTCCAATAGTCCGTTATTTAAGTTCGAAATTTATCGAACAATAGAAATTTGGCTTTATAAGATCGAGTGCAGGCGACTCGGTTTCTCCCTAGTTATGATATTCTCATGAGTCCACTGGCGAGCCACCTTAAATGCCTTACCCACTAGCGAGAGACGATCGTATTGGTAGAACTTCGGCGATGGGACATGCGAAATCACTGATAGCGGGTGCGGGCTACGCTTGACTCATACCAGCTGCATTGGCGCAGCTATGCGTCTGGATATCCTTGCTTTATGTTAAAGGCCCCGTGGCCATTTGCGTGACAGGCCCTGTCTGGCTCTGAGCCCACAAAGATCGAGATGCCCACCATTCGAACATAAGTTCCTAAGAGGCCGAGATCTTGGAAGCCCAGTAACTAAAGACCTAAGACATGACAAATTAACTTTGGAAGTAGGCGGTTGTGCGCACTTAGCATCATGCTGATGAGGCTAGAAAACACGCGGCCGGCGTGTAAAGGCTGCGAACATTCAAGCTAGAGGTGTAGTCTTAAGAAAGGTCTTGAAAGCAGGGGTGACGGTGGGCGAGAAATTACGGGCCAGGCGGGAAGGCATACGGTGTGTATGATAGCTTGCGCCCTCGTGCCCAGACGACGAATCCGGGGCGCGATCCACTTTCGAATCGATTCCTTTTTCTTTTGTTAATAGAAACACATTTTCAATGCTCTTTTTGTAAAAAAGGATATTTATCTTTATGAAAATATATTTGTATATACTAATTCAACCCAAAGGGGCATCATTTTGTTTCTTTTGTTTCCATTAAAATATGGCATGTACTAGTTGAATCATTACCACCTTTGCCATTACGGCATTATAAGCGTTTTCAATACTCAAAATATTCCTGAAACAAATCAGAGTTTGTATAAAAAGTGTCAAATATATTTCATGAATGCAAGGTCGAACACTTAATAGTTAAGCCTTGGCGTTGACTCTAAATACGTTATGATCTTTTTCCTTACATTACTGTTCACTCGGTATACCGTAATGATAAAGCCATGGCGCTAAGCATTTTCATGCCTGTTGGTTACATAAGTTCTCTCTTCATTTTGGTTAAGTAAATCATGCACTATTCTAAATCGATGCCTTTGTAAAATTTAATGACGATGCGATCTGATACATATATGTATGTTTCATTTAATATACGATCAATTCTGATTCATTGGTCATTTCAATGTGCAGTTTCATATCTGATAAATCATTCAAACACAAATCATGCATTTCATTTTCTTTGTTTGCCTTAAGCGAATTTAACTTATGCTTCGGTGCCGCGGATAACGAATCAAAACCACGGTCTCTTCATTTCTTGTTTGGTATAAAAAAGTTTTATAACACAGTGATCTTTGATCTTGGTTATTAAAATCATTCGTAAAAACAATGCGTCTTTGTTGCATTGAAATTTCGGATGGGTAATGTCATTCACGTTCGGCTCGATCTTCAATTTGACCCTTATTGGTATATCGATCTATCATAACTTCGAATTTTAGCGGTTAACATTCTATTGAAATTGATCCATTCATAGAAAAATACAATATAGTATATGCATCTTTATACAAATAAATTCATTTTGACACTTGTCTTATTTTCATATAAATCAATTCACGAAATTCATTTATTATAAATCAATTAAACACTTCAATATAGTTTATTGAAAATCATTTCAATAATAGAATAATGATACGTAAGACTTGAAATAGAGAGATTGAGTGGAGAACAAACTCGAAGAGGCCAAAAGAGAGTCGAAAAACGAGCCAAAAAGCTTGTCGTACTTTGAATTCCCGATTCTCGAATCAGGTTCTTGGGTCCAAGCTTCCTCATACGCCCAACCTAAATCCATCACAAATATGTTACTATCAAAAGAAACAATGAGAAAAAAATCGGTTATCATTCGAGGATTTTTAGTTAGGATTGATATCACACTTGATACACCTTCACTTTGAAAAGATTTGCAGGACACGCAGGCCATATTTTGCTGCATGGATTCCTTGAGAAAACAATTTATAGATCTAGAATTACATTTTTTGGTAAGATTGGAATCATCTCATTTGGATCACCCAGAACTAAAGTTCTACGGCATTTAATGCGGGTGATAGGTATCTTGACTCCTCGGATTACCCTGCGACAGTATTATAGATTTCGGATGTCTTAACTACTTAAATTGGTGTGGTTCCTTCCCTACTTATTTGAAGCTATGGTTCCTAAGAAGTTTATTATCAATTTGGATCTCAAAACTGAGGTGTGCATTTTACATCAGTTACTTTCTAATTTTCAAAGCAAAAATAATATTGTTGTTCTTGCACATAGGCTCGTTTTGACGATTTCTAAACGCTGGGGTTACAAATTGTACATAAATTCGTATGAAATTATTTCCTAGTATGTTTACCGTAATTTTGAATCCACTAAGATTGGATGAAGTGAAACTCAAACTTCATTGGCTTTATGACACACCAAAAACCAGAGCATACCCACCTAAACTTACCTTTAAGCCCATATTCAGGAGCCTTAGAGCTCTGATCCTCTTCATACCTCTTTTTCTTCTCTCTCATGACTACCCCAACTCTCATAGCATTGAATGCCCAGTGGGCATTTCCATGATATTTTGGTCTTTAATCTCAATCTAACTTAAGGCCATATTTTGGCTTATCATTAATGGTCTTATCTCATTTTTCTCATTTTAAAGCCTCTCATTTCTACTTCCTTCATTTTTCACTTTACTACATTTGTTTTTCATTTAACATTTACACTCTGCATTTATATTATAGGTCCTCATTTACATTTTACCAAATTGTTGGCTCTGTAAAATTTTGGGTTTCATTTTCATATGCATTTAAAATCAGAAAAAATATAATTTAATTTATTTTACACCACGAACATGTTATAAAAGCAGTGGGGTATTTTCGAAGCGTTGGTGTACTTGCGAAATATACCCTAGTCGTTTTCGACATGTTTAGAATAACTGTAAGCATAATTTGACTATTTCGCGAGTTAAATAAAAACATGAATTAGATACTAGGAATTTGTACAAGACTTAAAGACAATGGCTGTGAAATTGTAAAGGGGGAGGCAGATATGAATTAGTGGACATGGGCTAATGAAATAAGGAAATTATTTATAAATAGAGAGGAGTTATGGGCTTAAATGCAAAAATGAAAAGTTAAAGCAAAAAGCTGGGTTTTTTGTCTGCGAGCATGGCCTTAACAAATCCATGATTTAAAGACCAAATTGGTCTCAAAGGGGAGAAAAAGCATTGAAGGGAAGAAGAAAGAAGAAGAAGAAAGAAGAAGAAGAAGAGGAGGAGATCAGGCCAACAGTATGGAAACTAACTTTGGCTATAGTTCTAGAGATTATATGTGAATTGCCATGTGGGTTGGTTGTAGTTTGTCCCTGACATGGAGTTTCTTTGGGTTTCATCTTAACCCAAAAATGATGGCAAGTAAGGTGGTAAAGCCATATAACCTGAAGCTCATGAATCCTCTCTTTCAGGGGATGAACTCATAGTTAATTAAAGTAATTGAATTAGGGTTTAAGAACTAATCTATAATAAATCCTTGAGTTTGATTTGTGTATGGGTTATAACCATATTGGAATGGGTTTAGTAATTCATGATAGAAAATCTTTTGAAAGAATGATAAGAATTGAAAGATGAATTGAATAAGAAAGATTGAGTGAATTGGAAATGGATTTTGATGTGTGTTTGGAAGTGTAGAATTGATTTGAGTATCAAAGTATGCTGGAAAGGTGAGAAAACACACATTCTAGGCACTTTTGGAGACTGTACCGGTCTGATTTGGCTGTCGCAAGTGACTAATATATTCTGGTCATTTTTGGCCAAGTTGTACCAGTCTGACTTGAGGCTTGTCTTGCGTGTGACTGATGTAGCAATTTATTAAGTTTTACGTGTTTATTGTCGCACCTCAATTTCTTATCAGATTAAGTGATTCAGAGTGACATGTAGGCAGACTTCAAGAACCAAACTTAAAGAAGGTATCGTCAATTCTGACTCTAGTGGTCAGAAAAATCCACTCAAAGTGGTATGTGCAGACGATTCACGCATTAGTGCTGAACATGGAGTAGTCGGGTTGTTTCGGACGTAACGGAGTCAAGTGCTCCAGGTGCGGTGGTCAGTTGGAATAGAACCATAGCACCTTAACTTTAAAGGGTATAAGGACATAGTGTCAAAATATGAGATTAAAATTTGGAAAAATGAGTAATACAAACAGTCCCGAGTGCTTCAAAATCGTTAAGCAGGCCTTCTAGTTGCGCCCAGAAAATGCCATAACGAGTTGAAAAGATACGATTGGAATGATTCAATTTCGAGTAAAGATGATATAGAATGTGATTAAGAAAGGTTATAAGTTACGAATGACATATGACAATGACTACTTAGGACTGAAAGAATAGAAATGAGTGAATCTTGTTGGTGCTCGGCACACTCTATTTGCGTGGTTAGCCACGTTTTATTCGATGCTCAGAAGCACCTCCACAACTGGTGCTACGGCACTCTGTGTTGTGTGGCGTACGCGTCTGATCGGTGCTCAAACTCCTGGCGGTGCTGGTACTCTGATACGTGACGGCACGTCTGATCGGTGTTCGGCCTCCTGGCGGTCTTCACGGCCTCTGTTGCGCGTGGGCGGGCCGTCTGGTAACCGGCACTCCTGTTGGTACTACGGCACTCTGTTGCGCATATTGTGCCGAATTACTTTTATCTGCTAGTCTAATTTCTTCTGATTGGTCTAGGTAGTGGAGACAATCCCATATGATAAACATCTTGAATAATGAATAAGAATAAAGATCTTAATGTACCTCTGTATTTGTTCATGGTACCTCTGGGCCTCATGTCGATTAGGATTACGTGGTGCTACGGGTACTCACGTATCGATAAGTTATGTACCGCGAGGTGTACTCTCGTGTCGGTAAAATAAGTATAAATTACTGTGAAATCGTATAAGTCCGATCGTGGCTCCAGGGTACTTCGATATAATGAATACGTGATACGTACTCTGAAGACTAATGTCATTATCGTATAAGTCGTCGGGCCTTATGCGTCTTTTTTTTTTTTTGATCTGATCTGTTGAACTTGTCGTGCCTCACGGTGCCTTAATAAAATAGATCAGAAATCTGAATGGGTTCTGTAACACAAATTATAAGATGTAAGACGAGAATAGATCACCATACCTGGCTATAAGTTAGTAGGTGAATATAAGTTAAAGTAATATACATGTAAGATCGAAATACATGTATAAGTTACGTAACACACGTATAAGATTAGAAATACCCATTATAGGATTACGTAAGACGTTATAAGTTACGTAAGACAAGTATACTCGGTAATACATGTATAAAATCCGAAATACATGTATAAGTTCGAAGTACATGTATAAATCAAGAAATACATGTATATGCTCCAGTAATACCAAGATAGATCCAGAAATACGGAGATAAACTGCGTAGTACCAGTAGAAGATCGGTAAGGCAAGGGGATAAACAGTAGTACCTGGTGCTCCCTTAAGTCTGGGTATACGTTAACATAGGACTTGTTGGGATATGATGCCAACCTGAGTTGGTATCGGATCGGATATTTGATCAGTAGTATTTCACAGTACTTAGTATAAGATTAAGTTATGGAAATCGATTTATCACGTTAAGTAATCCTGCGTAATACCTACGGGTACCTGAGCAAATGTAAGCCATTAGGATAATTATGAGTTACGTAAACTCCCTACGGGAGATCGAGATAGATACAAATATCAATAAATGTTTAAAATACCTGCAATATAAGCATAAGGTTCGTAACTCATGAGAATCAGGAAATAAGTTTATGTCTGATACAAACATAAGTATAAATATGCATCCTACGGGAGATCTGAGTAAGTATAAGATCAGAATGTGATAAGTATAAGTCTGAATAAGCATAAGTCTGTATAAGCCTAAGTAATTGTATAAGTTCATTATGTGAATGCCTGAATATTCTGATACCTGTTACTGTTATCTGTATGTATGTTTCTGTATAAGAAATGTTTCCCACTAAGCGTAAAGCTTAGCACGGGTTTTTAATCCGTGTAGGTACAGGAGAAGACATCTGAAGACTTCCGCATACTGCTGGGCCAACACACCAGGAAGGGTTCACTACATGTAGGTTCTGTGCTCTGATTTGTAATGTAAAAGTTCAGTTTTGTATATGTAAATGGGACTCAGTTATATGTGTCTAGATTTTGATGGACACCACTCCGGTGGTAGTTCTTTTGATATGATTTTGAATTATTATAAGGATTGTGTTAGCACCCACAGGTACCAGTTCGTTTCAAAAAAAATCGGGTAAGAGTCCAGTCCACGAGTCGTCGGAAGCGGGTTGGATACGCGTTGGGTCGGCGGGATTCGGGGCGTGACATACATGGTGGTTCGAAGTAGGGACAGCCAGGTCTTATGCATTGAACAAACCAGACGAGACCTCTTGTTCCCCGGGATGTAGGCGGGTGCTCTTAAAAATCTTATCGATGGTGTGTTCTTTGATTACCATCGATAAAAGATTATTCTTTACACATTTCCTCTTAAAAATACAATTTCTTATCTCTAAAGACCGGATATGGTTGTTGTCCTCTTGCTTTTCAAAAAAAAAGTTCGGATATAGTTTATTGCACTTGCTAGCATCTAAAGTCAGTCGGTTGTTGTCTTCTTTAGCATTCTAAGTCGAATGCAGTTTGATATCTGTTAGCCTGCAAAAAGTCGGATATGGTTGATGCCCATACGGCGCCAAAGTACATACATGGTTGATATCTTGTGGCACCTATTGAAGATCGGTATGGTTGTTACCCTGCTAGCATTTTCAAAGCAAAGAAAGAGGCCCGGCCCAGTATTTGTAGTCATGAAAGGGTTTTATCCAAAAGCGCGACTCGATAAAATGCGCTAAGAGTGCAGGGATTCTGAGGAATAATATGCATTTTGGTGGCACAAGCGACTCCTTCAACACAAAATTTCTAAAAACTGGCGTGAAGGAAAGAGTCGGCCTTGCTCCTGCAGCGGCTGCCCTCCACGGGTCCTTCGCCATTTCAACAGGATGTACCTCTGCTGCCTTGGCTTCATTGGTTGTTGGTGAGGGCACCCAGGATTATCGAAAAACTCACGGAGAAAGTGGTCGACGGTCAGCGTCGCCATCAAAAATCCTTGGTCGATCTTGTGGATCTGGTGTTTGAACACACAACATGGGTAGCCATACGTGAAAATCTTCTAAGGCTTTCTAGTAGTCTTCCGCCCATGACTTCCTTGTCCTTGCGCACAGGAATTGAGGGCGACACTTCATCTACGGATGTCACCGAGCTCCGATAAGAGCGATGTCGGATTCAGTATTGGCGATGACCTGACCTCGGTACTCGCGTCTTCGCTGCGGCTCAGGCATCTCACAACCTAACGGGACAACGCCATCGTCTTAAGGGGTTAGGGCTGATTACGAATTGTAGCCCAGGGATTATAGGCAGGCATGGATTGATCGGCCCTGAGTCCGACTTGAAGTAGCAAATAAACATATCGACCAGTGAAATATCCGGTGGTAGAAAAGAAAAATTCAAAACCTTCTGACCGTAAAAATCAGAAACATTCGGATGAACAAGTCTTGAGGCTTGGGTGAGTGCAAGAATTGCTTCACCAATGACGACATAGGGATGCGAAGTCCAGCTACGAACTACTCTCGAGTGAAGTAAACGGCGTTATCGCACGTCTACCGATAGAGCCGGGCGCCCGTCTGAAAATTCTAAACTAGCGGCCGTCGAGGGACTTGATGGACACCGGTTTCTCCATGGACATAGAAGACACAAATTTGCTGCGGCCCGTTAGGTGACTCAGGTTGGACCCTTCCTCACTTTTACTTGGTAGTGAAGTCTCCTCTTGACCCATCATCACTCTACAGGCAAACAAAGAACGGGGATCAACTCGAGGATCTGCGAATGACCAGATGTGAGACCGACACCACTAGACCCGAAGCTTCCCAGCGTTGGGGCGCACTTAGGGATAGGCATGTCTTTGAAACTCGTATCAGTTCTCGTTGAGACATATTGCGTGGAAGCGCACGTTCAAAACAATCATATAATGAAATCGAAAAACCTTAGGAAAGATTGAAGAGTGGTCGAGGGTTTTTTTTAATGGCTCCTTCACTAAAACCTTTAGAAGGATAACAAACACTCAAAGGATTCTTGGGCGAAAAGTTTCTAACGAACAAAGAAAGGAACACCTACACCCTTATCCTATGGGGATAAGGCATGAGCTAGTGCATTAAATGCCTTTAATTGGGTCATTCTCTGATATCGGAAGGCGTGCTCCTCTCGACTACGCTTGGTATTCTGCGTTTCATATGCTAGGGCACCTAAAAAACAAATAATCCTTGGTGGTAAACACGCTCTTTGGACACAGTAACCATAAAGCCCTCGACCAGTAGACTAGGTCGATCTGGATTGACTAGGCCTTGGGTTTGCCTCTCGAAACGGCCTAGCGTGCATTAACCTTGTGGGACCAGGAGAAGCGAATCCCAAGGCGAGAAAGGCAAAACTCGTCACAAGAAATTTAATAGAGGCTTCTCAAAGCGATTTCAAATCATAAGCTCCCTTTAAGCTAGGCGCTCTGAAGGAGTGAAAAGATAAGATTGATATGGTATATGAAAGCGAATCTTATTTAAATACACCAAATTTTGGTAGTGATTTACATAAAATAAAGCACCCGATATTCAAAACTGAATGAATATTCAAAGTACTAATGTTGGTCAGACTGTTTCCAAAAAACAAAGGAAAAGGAAAAAGTCGAAGAAAAAGAAGAGTTTGAGACGCTTCGCTTGAAGGCTCTCTAGAGACGCTTTCCTTGAAGGCTCTCCAGAGATGCTTCACTTGAAGGCTCTCCAGAGACGGTTTCCTTGAAGGCTCTCTAAAGACACTTTACTTAGGGCTCTGGGAAGGCGGCTTTGCTCAAGGCTACCTCTCTCCAAAGCCGTACACCTTGACCTTTTCCTTGGAGGATGGCGACATATAGGGGCACCCTGGCCCGACATAGGACCTGGAGAGGAATTGGCCCCAGCATAATCGGGCCCTTGTAAATAACCTCGGGCTGATCTACATGAGGCCCGACAAGAACCACGAAAAGGTGATGTTGGCATAGTTAGGCCTCCCATCTAGGACACCTGATAGGTCAACACAGACATCATCTTCAAACACAAAATCCTTTAATGATGAATAGTTGTAGAGACCTTTGAAAGCCTCCCTCCATAACCTCTCCCCCTTCACCGACCTATGGACTCAAGTGACGGAAGAAATCACAATAGTGAAGAGAGGCTTTGTGTAGCAAAAGAGGAATCCATTGGCAACTTCATAACATTTGGAGGTTCAACCTTGTATATATAGAGGTGGAACCTCCCAGTATGATAATACCATCGGGACATCACATAACATATGCGCATTAATGATATACAATTCTCCATGCTTGGGGTCCTAAAACATAGTACTTTTCATAAGCTAAGAAAGAGCATAGTCCTTGATCAAAAGAAAAATGGGGCATTGTAGTATCGTGGCCTTTGGGCCCTAGACAGCTATCCCGATGAGGCCCCGGGCGCCCGCATAAGGCTGATGCAGCCCGCCATAAAGGCGACTGAGGCAACCCATCATATTAAAACCAGGAGCAGGCAGCGGTACAATCCTAGAGCCCGATCTAAGATTCTAAGTCCCGAGTCGTCATCTCCATGGTGGTTAAGCGAAAATAAATATGGCCAAAGAGGAAGTACGCATAGGATGTTTATCTACAGATCTCCTAGCATTCGAATCCAATACGCCTCAAAACCATTAACCCTTAATAAGGGAGAATTGGTCTTTGATAAGGAAAGAGAGATTTTATTTCCAAAATCATGAGATTATCCTCCCAAAAATCAAGGAGAATCGGTCTTTGATAAGGAAAGAGATATCTCATCACCAAAATCATGAGATTATGTTTCCTAAAATCACAGACAAATTCGAGTATAAAACAATCCCTAACGAGGAAAAAGGTATGCAACCCTAACTGTCGTACTTCATTTTTCTTCCTCTCCATCCTTTTGCTGACTTAAGCATCGAAGAAGTAGTTTGCTTCCCTTAATCTGAACCCTTTTTTTGTAGGTTTATATCGGCGCCATTGATGCCGGAGGATAAGATAATCGGTACCAACATAAAGGCATGGACATGTCAACATTTTCACCATCACCTCTGCTTGATTTATTCTTCTATTGACACGAAGTTGATGCTTTACATGAGGCATTCTCTTTATCTAAAGGTGAGGTTCGTTAGGCATTTAAATCGAATGTGTTGGTATTTGGGTACTTCTTGAAACCTTCATGAACCAATTCTTGAGCTTGTGCCACTCTACATTCCATTGAGATATATAAATATGGATGTGTTATTAGATAATGGAATAGTGTTCTCATGGAAACAAAGACCATAGCCACCACGGATTAGGCAGTTGGCCTCCTTAGCCCAGGTTTTGGGTTGTGCCCAGTATGAGGTTTAGATGGCCTAGAATTTGTAGGGGCAGGGGTAAGAGCTTAGGTAGAGGCAGGTGCAGGTGTAGGAGTGGCATGAGCTAGGGTAGGGGCTTGGATTGATTGACTTTGAGTTGAAACTTGAGATTGAATTGTAGTATGTGTTTTTGAGTTGCTATGTTTGTTTCAGCCTCATGACAAAGACAAACATCAATAGATTATAGATTAAACATTAATTAAAGGCGAGAAGAATTCAACAGCAGAACCTTTGGGCAACAAGCTTTATTGTGTCATGGCTTGTAGATGGAGCATGTAACATGTACCCCATTTCTTGAAAGTTTTTTACTAGTTTGTTTATGTCTTTCATCATTCTCTTCTTTCATTATCTTACACTTTGGCCTTACTCTATTCTTTTCCACATGAGGTGGCTCAATTGGAAGTCACTAATCCATTTTGTAGAACCTTTTTCCTCTAAATGACATTGTCTTAAACTTATAAGCAACTCTATACTTGATAATGTGATAGCAACTAGAAATGTGGTCAATTGGCTCTTGTTTATTGTGCACCAAAGCACATATAGTAAGTTGGCCTAGAATACCTTAAATATCTCATGCCCTGCAAGTACATGTCTTCTTATCCAAACATACAATGTGTGTGTGACCCTTCTTGAGATCTCACCAGCCTATATCTCTGTAAATAGCGGCTTCACATGACTACTATCCTTTGTTGGTTGAAAAGTTTCATTCTGGGCGGGATTAAAGGGGTGGTCACTTTTCACATAATGAACCTTTCATACCTAACCTGTTCATAGTTTTTGTTTCTTATAAACTCAAACATTGTCCTAATTGACATATATCTAGATTCTAGGATCCAAGCATTGAATCTTTCCACCATATTGTTATCATGACCTGATTTGCATCTACTATTAAAGTAGGCTCTTACCCATGTGTTTGGTGGGTAGTTCATCAAATCCTTTGCAACATTTGAACCCACCTCTTCAAGTTGTCTCATGTTGTCTACAAATTCTTCTTCAAGGTAGACCAAGCTTCCTTCCAAAATTGCTTCTTCATCTCTCCTCCTCTTTGTCTCTTAGACGATTAGCAAATATGTGGTGTTTTCATGCGTATCTGACCTCGATAAGGACATCGATAAACAAAATTCACTAATCCTACATTCAAATCTGAAAATAACATATAAATAAGTAGGACCTTCATACATAAAGTAAATAAATGGCCCGAATTTAGTGTCATACCTTGCATGTCTTATATCAAGTAAATTGACTCACATCTCCACAATTCTAGATCTCCTTTACAGTAGTGTTAGAAACCAAACCCTAGTTCCATTTTTTGTTTCACTTTTCACACAAGCTTGTGGTATGGGATAATTTTTTGTTCATTCTATTCCCTTACTAAAGCACTTCAGCTCACCCTTAAACTTGGTCTTGAAAAATCCATTCGGGCATATAATAGGCTCTGACACCTTCGACCTTTTTTACATGCATCTAAACACGAACATTTTCTTAACTGCTCTCCTCCCCTCTTTTAGTTCTTCCCCTACACATCCACCTTCACTGAGGCCTAGTTGCTGCTGAAGCTCATAAGCATGCTCCCCTCTAACTCATAATATTCGAGTTGTAAAGACTCAAAATAAGCATCCTAGCACCATCCTTCTTCCTTACTTTTGCACTTGGAAGTGCAAACATTCACCCCTCGACTCTTCCTCAACATCCTTTTTTAGATCCTTAATTTTGTAGTCATGCTTGTTAAGGATTATGTTCTTATAATGTTTGTCTAGAAATTTTGCAGTCACTTTAGGATTAGTGAAAATCCTATAATAGTTATGGTATGGAACTAAAGTTTTTCTGACTAGCCCAGTTAAAATTGTCTTTTTGACACGACAAGACAAATGGGCGATGGTCTTCACATTTAACCCTTATTATATCTTTTGGTTTCACAAACTTGATATGATTATAAATAACATGCGCCGATGGATTCCACTAACGGCTGATTTGCAGAGTCATTCCCAGAGGTAAAGTAGGTCTTTGGTCTTCTACATTGAAACGAAAAGGATGGCATAACTACATAGGGATCTCTTCATAGTCATCCATCAATTACCATCAGCATCATCTTCATTCCTCTTCATTATTAGAGTCTTCATTTATTATCTGTCTCTCACTAATATTCCCTATATTACTCATCACCTAGCATCGCATCAATCATATGCTCTCACTTTCAGTGTCTTCCCTTTCCATAAAGGCATTATAAGCAACTTCATTAATATCAGGAAACTAGGCATCATTATTAGTTGGCCCTGATTCATCTATTGGAGGATCTATTTCATAATTAATAGCCAATATATCTTGCACAAAGACAGGAGCATCTACCTCATGGTTTGCAAAAAACTCTAGTACACATGTATCTAAATTTAGCTTACTCAACACCTTTCTTATCCTATTGTCATCATGAACTAAAAAAAATACCTTCATTCTATCTCCCATTACAGTTCCGAGGGCCAGAAATATTCTACAAGACATAACTTGACTACGATTTGTAGACATCATCTTTAATATTGACAATGGATGAAAAATTCACATCAAACTCTCTTACTATCTTTGTCTCTTCCAACATAACGTAATACATGATCATAAATCTCACACACCATCCATGCTACCATTTAAAATAAAAAAACTCAATAAGCAATAACACAAACAAAACATGGAACCATTGGTAAGCTAACAGTTTATTGTAAAACTAACATAAAACAAGGGACTACTAAAACCAAACGGTAACATTGCTATATAAACAATAGAAACCATGAGGTGGCGAGGAAAACAATACAACACAACATAACTAGAAGAATAAATTACCTGTAAATCGAAGAAGAAATTACCCTCCTTTGGCTTATGAATTTCATGATATCTATAGGGGTTCGATTGTAAATAGCGGAGGATTTTTGGTCATAAAGGAAGATCGATTTCACCTTTTCACCATTGTTTTTTACAGAGATCAAAGGAAGATAGCTTTCAGGAGTGCGGGTCTTCTTTTGCTTTTTGTAAGTTTTTATTACCAAATGTAAATTAGGATTTGATGTAATTAGGGTTTTTGATTTCCCCTAAATTAAACCCCCCAAACTTTTAATGGTAGGGCAAATTTTTAACCACATCAACGACTGTTGTGACACATTTCACAGTCAAAATAACGTCGTTTGACCTCTTTAACTCAATCTATCACTGCAAGAACTAAATTGATCTACAGTGACAAACGTTAGGGTTTTTTTAAGACAAAAAAGGTTTAAGGTCTAAATCTTGATTTGCTGGAAAAACATAGCCAGTTTTTGCATATTTTCCCTTTTTTGGATTGTTTTGTAACATATGAAAAATATTTAGGGAAATTTTGTTTTTCACTATGCAGGTATACAATGTTAGAGTTGAAAGAATTAAAATTTTAATAAAATTTTTGCTATTAAAAGTAATTGAGAATTATTTTAAACTGTTCTAAAATTTTTTTTTGAAAACCTAGCCAAAGTCACCTACAGTTTAAAACTTTCCAAGGGTCCATGAGCTTTAATGTTTAGGGGCCTGTATTTCCAGGATGCAGAAAAATAACAGAGCAAATAAGAATTGGTGATAGGAGTATTAGTGGTTTGGATACAATTTGAACCTTCATGGAAATAGCCTGAAATCCTTTTTCCTTACAAAATTTCTTACATAACCAGTACAAATCAGACATCACAAATTTAATAGAATAATATAACTACAGCATGAAAGGTATTTACAATTCATTCAGAAAAAAGCTTGATTGCATAAAAAGATGACTTGGCCATAAATAATACAGAGTACAAATACTTCAATAAGTTGCCAATTAAAGCTTTACATAATTACACACCAGTAGGCTTGGCCCAGTGGTTAAGGTAGGGCAGAGCATAGGTAAGTGACCAATTCAGACCTCCGTGAGAATAAAATACAACAACGTTGTAATGCAAAAATAAGTACAATGATTTCTTCATAGATACTATTAGAGTTATTTTAACGTTTACAAGAGCAGACAGAGGCTGACCTTTGATAAGCCTAACATCATCTCCCTTATAAAAGATTGGGATGTATGACCAGTTCCGTTAATACAACAGGCAGTTCATCAGTGCAAGGAATCCACAATATTAGTAGAACGTTACATTACAAAAATCAATTTTGGCCTCTTTGGCTGCATGTCATAGCACCATGAATGGCTTCAGAATGTTTAGACTGATGAAGAGTCACGATGATCACACTAATAGTAGCAGCACAAGTTGTTTCCTTCTTCAATGATTTCTGGGCTTGCATCTTGACATGTGAACTGATGTATTTGGTAAAAACTTTAGGCATGCCCATGCTCAAAGCATGACAGACGATAGTCAGTGAGCAGCAGATAATTGTGTATCTACAAATAGCTGCAAAATCAGAAGGAACTGCATGATGCCGCCTAGATTACTCCAATCAACCATAAGGATTTTTATATTATAATAAAAGCTTAGGATTTACACGAAAGAATCCATTTGAGTGCTAGGACCCTAACCAATCCAAAATAGAGTAATATAAGAGTTCAAATCGATCAGTAATGTTGTGATTCCACTAAGTACAGAAAGTGTTAAATCAAGAAAATGAGAATAGCCAACAATCCACTATTCTGAAAAATTGAGTACAAGATTGGAGTATGGTGACTATTAATATATAGTCTTAAAACCCTACATAATATATTTCTAGGTATACCAAATCTAAAGAAGATCCATGCCATGGGGGTGCAGCACAGCCTCACACAGCCCCTGCACTGATCCCAAAAAATTCAGTGTCACATTGCAAAACTTTTTGGGTCACTAATTCTAACAGAAAATCAATAAACCAAAACTAAACTCTGTACTCCTTGATTGCAGGATGCTCAATGGCCAGAAAACCTGGGTTGAAGGGTGAAAAACTTTGACAATATGACGGAGATACTGGGCTACAACTTTGACTTTCCACATTTTGACAACATGAACCAGTGGTCTCCAATTTACTGATAAATTTGGTATATAATATTCAGACACCTGTTCTCATGTTACATTAACCAGAATAGATGCCCAGATGGAAATAATGCAAATTCAGTGGCGGAGCTAGAAAATATAGTGGGGGGGCATAATATTTTCAGGGGCCATGGTAGTGTGATGGTTAAGTGTCTTCCTTCAAACAAGGGGTCAAGGGTTCAATCCCTTTGTAAACAATTTTCCCAATTTCAAGGCCCTATGTGGCTCCATTTGATACAAAATAATCACAGTGAACTTTGTGGGCAGCTTGAAGGCCACCCTATCAGAACAAACAGTAAGCAAGTTGAAAGTGAGGACATCAATCCCCTACCAACTTGTGAGCATCAGTTTTAAGTGCCAAATAAACATACTTAGCTTGCACGGGCTAATGTATAATTAAGCATTTTCAAATTTTTTGTTAGAAAATAGAGATAGATATATCAAGCTTCATAGTACTGATTTACTCTAGGAACAATTGATGGTGCTGTAGTTTACAGCCTTTACAAGCACATTTACATATGGTTTTGGCATGCCAAGCTCTTATTCGAACTACATTTGGTTGGGTGTTATGAACATGGAGCATGTGTTTGAGTTCAGAAACTCTGATTTTGGTCCTTTGTGTTATTTCAAATGGATATAGTACTGTCAGCCAAGCATTAATAAAATTGGTTTTAAAGACTCCTGCCCTTTATCTCTAAAGCATCTACCTGTTAACAACAATTTAACTCAAGGGCTTAAACTGCACAGGAATTAGGCCTATTGAGTTCAGGTCCAGAATTTGATTTTCTCTGTTTGGAATCTTCTTGTACAATTGTAAGGACTTTTCCTTTACCCAGGACTCCCTTATCATACAACATTGAATTAACTGTGCGAATATGAATTAGTTTGAATAAGAATGCTTTAGAATCTTACATGGTATCTGAGCCAACCCTAGGTTCTCAATGTATTTGATGAAAACTCTGGGTGCCACCAAGCATTATCTGTTTCATTTTTCACTATGTTTTGATTCCTCAACCTTCATTGTAATGGTTGATCCTTGGTTTTCAGGGCTTGATTTCTTTCTAATTCATTCATCATGTCAGTGTTCAAAACTACTATTATGTCTGAAATGTCTAAATGGACTCTAGCTATCAGTTCTATTAAATCGAGATTTGAAGCACTACCTAACCAAATCACAGGGAACCTACAAATTTCTAAGCTACTTGCCACCTGACTAAAAGAATTATCTTCAATGGTCTTATAAGCATGCTTCTTCCTTTCCTGACATTCTACTTGACCAAATCTATAGTAGCTTCATTGCCCTATAACATTTCATCTTTGTTTTGTTTGTTTAAGGAACAAGCTCATGACCAAACATCTAAAAGGCAAGAAACCAAAAATTAAAGTAACAAAGTAATACCCTCCTTTCTTTGAAAGCTAAACAGTGATTGTATTGTTAACAAAATAAAATGGGGTAAGTACACGATGTATAACAAAAGCCAAAAATACAAAAACCAGTTCAAAGACACAAAAAACAGCAACCACATACCTCTACCACCTAGGACTAAGCAATCAACAAAGTCTCCTACATAAACAAGGAACAATCCCTACAGGGCTCTACCTGCCCCAAAGCAAGGACATGGCTTATGGTTAGTAGTTAAATTTAGCGAAAAGAGAACCTGTATTCTGGATATGCAGATGTCACCAAATGAAAGTGGATGCTACCTGTATGTGTCACTTAATAAACAGTAATATGATTAGGGAAGGTAATAACTGGTGCATGTCTATAGCTGATCTCAATAAAGGAAGGAATACATTCTGATTGTGATAACAAATTCAATATGAGCAAAGCTCACAAACCAACTCATTTGATAAACCCCTCCATTTGTTACATGTATGTAAGGAGGGACAAAGGGCAGGGGCCAAGGAGTCTTTTACCAAAGCAAGCTGTCCTGGAGGAAGAGGTTATGACTAAGCAGCCAGAGAAGATCTGGAGGACCCCTGGTTAGCCAGAAGTTGGTTAGGATTCAGTTTGTTGCTGGGGTGGAGAATGGAATGGGGGCTGATTGGGCGTGGTTGGGCGAACATTGGGAATTTCCTGGTTATTGCAAACAGAGGGCTATTGCCCTGGAAGAACATAGGCGTCTCAAACTGCCTGTTTACCCTACTGTTCTTACTGTTTTTCTCCATTTTTTTCATCATTCAGTTGATGAAACCTACTATTATATCCAAACCCTAGTCCTTAAGAAAACTCTTAGTTTATTATTTTTGCTGCCGTGTGGGTGATTTGTGTGTGGGTGTATAGAAGGCATCGAGCAAATCAGGTTTGATCTTGGAAAAAAACTTGCCTATTCTCTCCTCGATGTTGTACACGAACCAGACGGACGATTGGAGTTGGTCGAGGAGGTATATTATGTGAAAGCCGAAATGCGGCAAGCGTTTCGTGAGACCTTCAACGAATTCCGACTTTGGAAGGGAGAAACACAGGCGGCGATGGTAAAGCTCGAACAAATACTTTCACAACGAAGATGAAGGTCTAGCAACAGCAGGACGACTTCGAATAGAGGTAAGAATGCCATGGAGGATCCGATGAGGGTGCCAAACAGTATGGGGAGTCGATTGGAATCAAGAATTGTTATACCATGTAAATTTATACTTTACTTGTAGGTTGTGAAACTGATTAGCAATGTTAGACTAACCTTCCAATTGTATATACCAAACTCTTGTACATATACATTCGATGAATCAATGAAAAATACACAAGGAATTTGTTCCTCAATTCTTCCCTTCTTGTTTTCTACATGGCAGAGCCTAAGGCTCAGATTTGAGAAATTCTGGGAAGAATTTCAAGGATTTCGGTAGCGCATAGGAGGTAGAAGGGTGAGTTCTTTTGAAAAACACAAATTTAGGGAGCATGGGGTGACATCGCCAACTTAGGAAGGATCGTTGGCTACTGACGAGCACTGCAACCAAGTCCAGTGGCCAAAAAGTGCGGGCGTGAGCCACACGCATCGTCACAGTCATTCTGCCTTGTTTCCCACGCGTCGACACGTGATGGCATGTGGTGTCAACGGACAGCTTTGCTGTCCACATTTATTTCCAGACAGCTTTACCGTCCATATTCATTTCCATTTGTTTTCATATTTATTTCCTTGATTTATATTTATTGTATTTAGCTTAATATTTGACAGATTGTACAGGGATAGCGTATTAGATTTGTAACCTTTTCCAGATATAGAATCATACAGCGCAGTCTATTTAATAGAGAGAGAAATCTGGAGTCATTCATTCGGCTTTTCATACAACACTTTTGGCTTATTTCTGACATGGTATCAGAGCATTTTCTGAACATTATTTTTCGGTTTTCTGGGCATTTTCTGTTGGAGTAGTGTCCTTCGGCAATCTCTATATGAGGCTCTTCTCTCGGTTCCTTTAATTTTTGGATATTTTTTGCTTTGTCTTGAGTTCCATTTATTTGCAATGGATGCTACACCAGTGTGTGTCAAGTTTACATGCAACAATTACTCTTCTTGGGCTTTTCAGTTTGAACTTTTTCTAGAGGGAAAAAACCTTTGGGGCCATATTGATGGCACGGATGTTGCACCAACATCCAACACTGACAAATCCAAGGTTGTCGCATCTTCTCCTTCTTTGGATGTGCTTGATGCTCGAATCATGTCTTGGCTTCTTGGTTCGATGGGCGCGTATAAATCCCGCCCGACTTAGGGCTCCTTAAACAAAAGCTCAGTAAGTAATGGAATTATTTGAAGGGTTTATGTCGTCAAGATAACGATGCCCTTTCGGTTAAGACATGCGATTGCCATGTTTCAACATGGTAGCCTTTCCATCCAAGACTACTACTCTGCATTTTTTACTCTATGGCATGAATATCTTGGGTTGGTTACAACGGATGTTTGGATCTTGGCCTCGTTAGAGATATCTAGAATCTTCCGCAGTGGCTATGTAATCGGTTTCTTATGAAACTACGCTCGGAATATGAATCGGTTCGCTCTTCTCTCCTAAACCAGGATCTCTGTTCCCTCTACGATGTTGTTTTGGGAAGATTTGCTGAAGAGCAATGTCTTAGTACTTTCGAAGCTATTCTAGAGCAATCTCATGGCGACTTCGGAGGCAGGCTAGGCAATGATATGACTTATCTTGAGGATATGGATCACGTGACTGCTGCGATGTTACTGCTTGCAAGAATATTGGCATATTGCTGTCAATTATCCTAAAAAATATAGTTCTTATTACAAGAAAAAAGGTCATATTATCAAAGAATGTTGTATCAGCCCCCCCGGAACCATCGGGCCCGAAGCATTTCATGCTTCTATTCCTCCCGGTGGCTTACATGCACATGGCTCTTCCTCGAGTGCTACCTCTGATATTGCACCTCTTGTAGCAGTTTACTACACCCCTGAAATGGTGCAACAGATGTTAATTTCAGCATTGTTTGCTGAAGAAACCAAGAAGAGAAGAGTTAGAGGAATGAATTCCTTGCTTTTTCCATTGAGTCATCATACATACATATCTGAAAGGTTAAGAGCAGACATTAGGTAAGATGATCTACTCTTCCTAAATGGTTACAACCTTATAAGTAAAGTATCCTGATAAGATACAATCACTTATCAGATTTTGAACAAAAACATGAAACTAAGTGTGAATTTCAACACAAAATGCATGAAAGTGAGAAAATAACTTCGAACAGTTTTTCATTAAATATAACCAAGTTATTCGCGAATAATCATCAACAAATGAGACAAAATATAGACCGGTTAGAACACAAGCTGGACATGGATACACATAGAGATGGACTAACTTTCAAAAATTATTAGCTCTTTTATTAACTCTAGGATGAAAACTAAGACGATGATGTTGCAAAAATTGTAGTCTGATTCTAAAGGCTGAAACTTGAGCGGGGACCTGATTTCTTCGTTAGGGAAAAGAGGATGGCTGATTTGCGGGAGTGAGTGCTTGAATGGTGTAGTAACCTTAGAGCAGGGCAATAGGTCTCTCGGTCTTGTAGGATCGAGAATATGAGACCAGGACTCATGTCCTCCCCACCCGATAATCTGCCGTCGTAAAGATCACATAAAGGCAAAAGAATTTGGAAGGAATGAGACCTGACACTTAGATCTAAAGTTAGTTTGCTCCAGATGCAAATTAAAGAAAATCACATAAAAATCCAAGGCCAGATGATAAGGGAATAGAAATTAGGAAAAATGGTGCCTAAGCAGAGAACCGCAGTTGTGATCCATCTACCAAGGTGACAGTGGAAGTTGAAGGTTGTGATTGAAGGTAGAAAAATTGGTACAGAATTACGTCATGTGATATGTGGCTCCAAATAAATGACCTATCACAGGAAGGAATACGAAGATCTGAGCATGTGTTTAGTTTACTGACTGACGATTGTTATGCTTGAGTAGATGGAGCACCCGATGATTCTTGGTATAAGTGGAACCTAGCGAGTTCGTCAGCGAAGAATTGACCTGACTTATTAGATGTCTCATTAGAGGAGGTTATATGAGCAAATGGAAATCTCTGATTCCGGTTCTATAGCTTCTTATAGTCTTGTATCATATGTCCAGACTTACGGCAGTAGTAACACACAACCCCTCCAGAGTTAGACCCTCTAGTGTTACCTCACGGAGCCCCTTGTTGCATCTTGTGGCTTTCTGGGCTCACCAATGTTTCGACGTAGAGCCTTTGCTCATCTGGGCGGTGGAAGCGAAGGAATATTTTTGTGCAGATTATTCTGCTGAACATTTCTTGGAATGAAGAAACTTCAGGGCTGGACAGAATCTATGCTCTAATAGAGTCATACTTAGAAGGGAGGGCGGCTAGGAAGCCCATCACTATCCTCTTTTCCCGCTGATCTTGTTAGACTTTAACATGTGGACTAAAGGGTAATAGCACGTTTAGTTCCTCATATGTCTTTTTATAGTCCATGAAAAATTCCATAAGTGACCGATCTTGTTTCTTAAAGCGATAAAAGGTTCGACACACATCAAATATGCTAGAAATATTCCCCTTTCCAAAATACACAAAATTCGAATAATCATTAGCTCCTTATTTTCATGATTAATGAGAGTAAGGACTTTACCGTCAATGGAATTACTAAATTGGAGAAAGAGATGGGCATCATCCTCCAGCCATCTATCCTTCGAATCATCAGTAGGAGGATCCTTATTGAGATGACTGCCCATACGAATACTACGAATACTCCTCAAGTAGAGATGGATTGTTTTACTTCAATCTAAGTAATTGAGACCAATCAGTTTGTCCTTAATGATTTTGGACTTCATTAGGACTGCCGGGTCTTGAAGCGAGGCTTCTTATCTGGCAGATCGGTCATTATGAAGTGAGGAAGTAGATTAGATTTGAAAAGTACCTTGAATCGGAGATTCAAAAAAATCTTGCAAAAACCCAACGGCAAATCGAGTACGAAGCAGGAAACGAGTGGGCGGGAGGTCTGTCGGAGCGGGCGACGCGGAGAGGGTGGTCGGAGCAGTTCCCAGCGTGCGCCGCGGCGGCGTAGTTTAGGCTAAACCAGCTGCGGCGGCGGCGAGGCTCCACGGCGTGGTTTAGGCCACCAGAGGCTGTGGCGAAATCGTTGGCGACCGGCGAAGCTCCTCAAGCAGTTGGTGAGATCCCACTCTCCCTCGAAATAGGTGTTTCAAAAAAACACTCCTCATAGCTCTCTTGAGCACTCTGAAAAAGCGTGAAAGAAGTAGTAAAAACTCTCCCATTATGAGCCTAGCTGATAACATGAAGGAAACCCGAGGAGAAGAGTTGGAGGAATGGGTCGAGTACTTTTTCCATTGGAGTCATCATGCATATATATACAAGTATGTTGGGCTCTCATTGATAGATGACTCACTCTTCTAAATGGATTTACAACCTTATAAGTAAAGTATCCTAATAAGATACAAACCAATATATAAACGTATGATACATACTATAACATCTGCGATGGGATTTCAAGGTAAAAATTATACTACACTTTGGTATGTAGAATTGGGGGCTTCTAATCACATGACGAATACTCCCACAGCTCTGTCTCATGTTTGACCCTATCTTTGGTCGATACGCCATTCAAAGCGCGAAGGCCTCTGCAGTGCTACTATTAGATGCCTCTTCTATATTTGCTGATGTGTTCACTTTGCTCTCGGCTTTCCACGAATCTTATTTCTGTTGGTCGATTAATTGATAGCAGTTGTGTTGTTAATTTTCTAGTGGCAATTTGTGTTGTCTGAACCGGAGTAATGGGGCGATCACGAAGGGACCTAAAGTGGGCGCTTATTTTCCACTATTTTACCTATTCCGACACTTTCTATAGTTTCCTACATTAAGTCTTTTGCTTGTAATGTGTTCGCGATTTTGGTGGTGTAGCATCGTTGTTTAGACCATCGCAATACTCAGATCTTATCTCATATATTGAACTCTGGCTTTCTTGGTCATAGAAACATTCTTCTTTATCTCTTGACTGTGATTCTTGCAAACTTGGTAAAAGCAAAACTCTTCTGTTTCCATTGCGTCTTTGGTAGAGTTCCTCCTTTGCTTTGATCTTATACATAGTGATGTTTAGGGACCTTCCCCGGTTAGTTCACATGAAAATTTTAAGTATTATGTGACTTTCATTGATGATCATAGCAGATTACTTAGGTTTATTTTTTTCGCTCTAAATCTAAGGTTTTTCATAGTTTTATTAAGATTTTAGCGTATGTTGAAAATCAATTTTCTATGAATATCGAACCTTCTGCATAGATTATGGTGGTGAATATTTGTCTGATGAGTTTTAGGCTTCTTGGCTGGGTGTATCCATCAACGCTCATGTCCTCTTACTCACAACAAAATGGGTAATGGCATAAATAGTCATCTTCTTGATGTGGTACTTGTCTTGTTAGAATCTTCATGCCTTCCATGTTACAGGTTGAGGCTGCAAAGCCCCGCTACTCCTTGATTAATCATTTACCTTCCCGAGTTTTACATGAGTCTCCTATTTAGCTTGTTTTGCTAAGCGACCTAGTTATGATAATCTTCGTGTCTTTGGTTACGTATGTTTTGTTCATTTACCTCTTCATGACTGACATAAATTATCACGCTCAGTCGGTTCGATGTGCATTCTTAGGATATAATGTGTCAAAAAAGGTTGTTTACTATGATCACATTACATCATTACTGCATATCTAGGAAAGTTATTTCCTTTGAAAATCAACATTTCTTTCTTGTATCATCTATGCTCTTTTTCTCTTTAGTCCTCCTTCCTTTGACGATGGTTCCTCTCGGATCTTCCTCGAGTTGGTCCTCGCTTTAGCTTGGGTATGGTGTATCTGAACTGATCCACCAGTCTCTTAGATGGCTCACAGATATCTAATCCTAACATACATTGGATCAATTAGTTGCAACACATCTAAAGCTAGCCTTTCATATGTAAATTTCTTCTCGAGTGTTTATACCTCGATAGGTATGGGTTTTCTTGTAATTCTAGTTCGGCTCTTCTTGTTTCATTGTCGATTTTGATATTCCGCAGCGACAGGCTATGCGGGAAGAAATTCTTTGCTCCTAGGAGCCCGATGACACCTTGAACATTAAGCCTTGTCCTTCCAGTTCCTCTGGGTTGCAAAATGGGTTTACTTTCGTTGGGGTTTGCTCACGATGGAAGTTGGATCGTTATAAAGCTCGACTGTTGTCCTTAGAGCAGTGAGAATATGGTAATCAGTGCATGGGGGCTTGCACTCCTGTGGCTAAGATGACTCTTATTCGTATGATTTAGCTCTTAGCTGCTTCGATTGGCTCGCGGATGGATGTTAGAATGCTTTCCTTCATGGGGATCATAAAAAATTTTATTTATAGCAAGCCACCCTCGGGATTGTTTTCCTCTCGACCTCGATATTATTAACTTTCGTAAGTTACATTCACGGTCAACGAGAACGTGAACTGGTTTGACTGATTTAGACATTTATTACAAATTTCCTTCAAGCGAGCAAGTATGACACTTCATTGTTTCTTGAAAATCAGGCATGGGTATTGTTGTCTCATGTTGATGATATAGTGATCTTTTGATTCTGAGGATTTTGTTTTACTTACTTGACTCGAGACCGAGTCTCGAAATCATTTTGTATCAAAGACCTTGGGCCTCTCACAAATTTTCTTGGTCTTGAGGTGCATCGTAGTCCTTTTGATATTTCACTAAATCAACATAAGTATGCTAGTGATTTGGTGGCTATAAGCTGAACTTCGGGAAGCTACATCTATCGATGCACGTAAATTTGTAAAATAATTCATTGGAATAAGGGCAAAAGCATTAATTTTGATTCTGAGAATTGTAATTACAGGTTAAAAATCAGTAATTTATTCTGCAGATCTCGGATGGCCAGCCGGATCGTCATAGTTGGAATCGTCTCGAAATCAGTTCGCCGCGATAAAATTTCGTAATTTTACGAGATAATTAGTCAACCCGTTTTTCGAGGGCATCGCGGTTCGGGTCTTAGAGTAAAGCGTTTATCTGACGAAAGGCCATATAGCATGTACTCATGTGTATAAGTGGTATGAGTAGAGAAATGATGAAAATGGGCCAGTAGAGATAGTGCGAAAATCAAATCTGAGAAGAGGGACGTAAAGCGTGCATTTTGTAAATGATTAAGTGACAGACAAAAAAGATGAATGATACTTCATCTCCTTTAATATCGAAGCGAAAACGTGAAATTAAAATTGGGGATCCAGTAGCTTTTCTTTTGAGAGGGTTTTAGAGAGAGAGGGTGCTTCTCTCTAAGATCGACGTCAAACTAGTTGGCGTCGCGAGCGAAGGGGAAGCGTTCTCATGAGGGCGGAATGCAGTGGACCGGGGTGCGAGTTTTGTGGCGCTGAAGGTAGGATTTTACCACTCTTTGCGTTTATTAAAATTTTAAGGGTTTTTGATGTTTCGGTTAGTTTGGTAGTGGTAGTTTGATCGATCCCCAAAACATGGGGCAAGATTATTTGGAATTTCTTCGAGATTTTCTTTATTGGTAGTGGCCTTCGAATTTAGAGTACATTTGGTGTAATAATGCTTTAAATCATGAATTGATATGAAAAAGTAGGAGTGGCCGTATGATCGGTCCCGAAGCATGGGACAGGTGTGAAATTTTGGAGACTTTTAAGATAGTGGTGAACCTCCGAAGAGCGAGGTGGTACATTATGTTAGGATTTATCGTAAGACTACGTTTTGGGTGAGTATAAGGCCCAAGGAATAGCTATAAATCGGTTTCAAAAATTGGAATCGATGTAGGATGAGTGGGTTTGCCAGTAGACTGACCCACTTTATTTAAGGGGCCCGAATTGGGTGTTTTGTGATAATTTATTGAATAATTATGCTTTGGTGATTAGGAGGCGGAAATGGGAATGGAAATCGGTTCCATCGAGAGGCAGATGTAGGAAGATTAATGGTGCCCATTGGGCCAGTGCTACCACTTCTGTTTTGGAATTGTAAAATAGTCCGGGTTTGTGAAATGGATAGGAATTGTCCATGTGTTGTGTGCTTGAAATGGTAGCAAAGCGAATGGCTTGATATGTGTGGAACTGAATGGGGTTAAGACATTATTTTAATGTGTTAGTTCGATGACACAATTACATGGAATTAAAATTAATGTTATAAATAATTGGGGAAATGATTATGAGTTGCTTTCAGTGAATTCTGAACAATTGATGAGTGATGTGTTAAATTACGCTGGGGTGTAATTATGTAGTTGATTGAAAATATCATATTGTCATATTGGCTGTAAATGGTTTTGAAAATGGTATGGCCATTTCATATGCCTTTAGATAACACAGAGTTAGGTGTGAGTGCGTGGCAATTATTTTTATAGAAAGCGGATATGGTTGCGAAAGGAATTTCAAAGGATGTCAGGAGGTGGGTTGGGAGATGTTTGACGGATCGACGGATGAGGACCATGGCTTGTTTGGAGCTCACCCGACCAATTCACCTCGGAGGGTAGTCCAGTACTTTTCACCAAGATAACCGGTGAGTATATTGAAACGAAGTTTTGTTTTGAAAATGATTATTTCATCATTAAACTAGGCGGTGTGGTGGTCGATGAGGACTCGTGACATGGGGTGATCACATGTAGACATTGAAGTAGGATCATGTATTTACTTGAGTGTGTGTTTACTTTGGAGGCGTTGTGCTGCTGACTTGGGTGGTGATGGCCCACTTGGGGCGATTCTCTCTTGAGCTTCTTTCGCCGTCAATGGGACCTTTATTTTGGTCTGGGCGCTGAGAGATGACTCATTTGAGGTTGATTTTGAAGTAGGTTTGTGGCTTGATGGTTCTTTGGACATGCGTATTAAATTGTAGATTTTAATATGTTTGTATAACAAAAGTGTAATCAACCGTACTAATTGGGAGATAATTGGAGAATAGTTGTGATAATATGTTTTAATGAGTATTAGTTATGGGCCCAGTGGTAGAGTATTGGATATAATATATATATATTGGATTGTTTAGGACGGAGTATTTGGGGTTTGTATTTGGGTGAGGCTCAAAGTCTGAGGGACTCACCTTGTTTTCCGTAGGCGTCGGGTAACTTGGGCCTCGAGCTATTACGCGGGTGACGGGTAGTGACGGACCCCGGGTTTTGGGGCGTCACGGCTTGGTATCAGAGCTAAGGTATGAGTCACACATGGCGTCTTTTCGAGCATGGGCTAGGATATGTAGTTGTAGTGTAGTGCACAGTTGGGATTACGGCGCTTGATCGATACCGAAGCAGCGACGGTATCGGAGAAATTTAGATAACGATTACCTTGGGAGCTCGTGGGTTGTAGTTATAAGTTTAGTTCACATTCTGGCGTCACGACTTGGTATCGGCTGGGTATCACGATTTTTGTAGCGTCTTTGGCGGGCGTGGGCCTAGGATATGTGGTTGGCCAGTGCCAGTGCACAGTTTAGGATTGCACGGGCGCAGAAATCTGATCACAGAACCCCCGAGGCACGGTATCGGAGAGCAAATATCTGAATCGCAGGGAGTTCGGGTTGGGTATCCATCACCACTTGAGTGGTTTGATGTGGAACTTAGGTATGTGAAAACCTAGGGATTGAGGAATTTGGGCTTAGGCTATAGTCTTTGAAATGTAAGAACATCGCCACTAGGTGTGGTTCGATGATAAGTATAGGTATGAGATTACCTAGGAAGGCACGAGAGAAAAAAATTAGAACACTGTATGTGTTTTGGATTGTGATCATGTGTTATTATGATTGATGTTTATAACATGTGTGATCTCGTTTGGTTGTTTGGTGAATGGGTGTGTATGCCATGTTTTGTGTTATTAAGGAATATTTATTATTGTAAGTGATTAGCATAGGTGCATAAAATTTTGTTTAGGAGTTTAGGTGTCTTGGAAATGAAGAATAAAATTAGAAATCAATTTATTTGGTTTTATTGGATAAACAAAATGAAATTAATAAAATTTTAAGGTGTTAGGACATTACGGAAGTTTGGTGGGTAAACTTGAGCAAGGAAAGTAAAAGAAATAAAATTTCATAAATTTATTTGGGTGAATGAAAGGTGGAGAAATTTTTTTAGTATGGCGGAAAAAATAGAAATTTTATAAATTTATTTGGTTTAAGTGAAGAAATTTAATTTTAAGGTTTGGAGTGTAAAAGCTGAAGAAAATTAAATAAAATAAATTTTACTAAATTTATTTGGAGTTGTTGAAAATGAAAAGAAATTTTGGAAAGCGAAAAGAAAAATAAATTTTTGTAGATTTATTTGAGTGTTAAAGAAAATGGAAAAAAATGATTTTATTGATTTTAGTGATTTTTCCAATTCTTTTGGAAATAATGGAAAATATATAAATATATATTATGTGAAAAAAATCGGTGCGGCTTAGTTTTGGGCTCACTGCTTGAACAATATTGTCAATTTGTATTTACAAGCCTTACACAATTGTATTCTGAGAAATTGGAAAAGCGTGAAAAAAAAAAAAAAATTAATATTGCAATACCATTTTTGTATTGCAGAGGAAGGAAGGCTTGAGGATTGGAAATTGTATTGCAATCTGGTGTATTCTGGATGTGTGTGAAGTTGGGAAGAAAGTGTATTGCGGGAGGGTGTTAGATTGTATTGTAGCATAGGGAGAAAATTGTATTACAATATGGTGGTGCGATCAAGGCTAGATTGTATTGCGATAGAGGTGTACGGGAAAAAATTTAATATTCTGAGAAGGCAGGGGGTTGAGGATTGTATTGCAATGCAACCATTTATATTGTGACCCGGGAGACATTGAAGAGGGTGTTATATTGCAATAGAATGGATTGTATTGTGACCAATAACGGTGGCATACAGGTCGTGAACGATGCTTGATCAGCGGTGGCCAGAGTGAGCGATGTGGTGTTGTGGTGATAATGTTGGCCCGGTCGAGCTATGTGAGCAATTAAAATTGAAATTTTTTTTTTTTTTTGAAAAAAATAAAATCAAATCAAATCAAATAAAATGAGATAAAATTTTGGAAAATTAAATTTTCAAAAATAAAATTTTATGGAAATTATATGCATGGAAGTATAATGCATATGGGAAAAGTGCGTTTTCTACTCTTGAAATTATTGACTGATGGCGTTTGAATTGGATGCATCATGTTCATTCATTATACATCTTGTTTAGGTTTAGTCACGTCTGACTTCTGACTTAGGCATAGAGGTTGAGGCCTTTAGAAAGCGAAGTAATATGATGGAAAATTCTTCTTTAGGATGTAAGGAGGGTGACTTTTCTAGAGGTCGAGTTCTTGTGAGACGTGGTGAATGTAGGGTGTAGTAGGCATGTTGGTTGTGATGTCGGGTTTGACATGGATGAGATGACAGATTTGGGTTACGCCAGTAATCGTGACCTTAAGCAGGTTTATCATGCAGGCACGGTCTTGGAGTTAGGTGAGGTTATGCACACGGTTGGATGTGTAGGTCTTGTAATTCGGGACGAAATTCTTTTAAGGAGGGAGAATGTAAGACCAGAAATTCCAATTTACGGAATAAGGGCAAAAAACGTAATTTTGATTACAAAAATTATGTGCAGTTGTCAGTAATTTATTCTACAGATCTCGGATGGCCGAACGGATCGTCTTAGTTGGAATCGTCTCGCGAGAAATCTAGTTGCTTGGCGTAAAATTCGTAATTTTAGGATAGTCGAGATTGACACGTTTTTCGAGGCATCGCGGTTTGGTCTTGTAAAGCATTTCTATCTTGACGAGAAGGCCATATGCATATCTTCATGTAAAATTAGTATGAGTAGAGAAATGATGAAAATGGACGCTAGAGATAGTCTTAGAAAATCGAATCCCGAGAAAGAGGACCAGTAAGCGTCATTTTTGTAAATGATTAAGTGACAAAAAGACAAAAGATGAATAGTACTTCATCTCCTTCAAAATGTCAAGAGCAAAAACGTGAAATTAAAATTGGGGATCCAGTAGCTTTTCTTTTGAGAGGGTTTTAGAGAGAGAGGTCTTCTGCTGAGATCCGAAGCGTCGGCCGTTAGCGGTCGAGCGGAAGCGAAGAGCGTTCTGCGGGCGAGTGCAGCGTGGACCGGGGTGGTTTGACAAAGCTCGAGAAGGTAGGATTTTACCACTGCTGCGTTTTATTAATTTTAAGGGTTTCGATGTTTTACGGTTGGTTGGTAGTGAGGGCCGTTTGATCGGTCCCAAACATGGGTGGAATTGTTGGAATTTCTTTGAGATTTTCTTTATTAGTAGTGGCTACCCAGAATTTAGAGGGCTGTTTGGGTGGCAATAATCTTTAAATCATGAATTGATATGAAAAAGGCGAGAATACAGGCCGTATGATCGGTCCCGAAAACATGGGGCCGGTATGGAATTTGGAGACTTTTAGGCGCGTGAACCTCCGAGAGCGAGGTGGGCTGTTATGTTGGGATTTATGCATTAAGTTACGTTTTGGTGAGTATAAGACCGGGAATAGCTATGGAAATCGGTTTCAAAAATTGGAATCGATGTAGGATGAGTGGGCTGCCCGTGGACAGCCACTTCCCTCATTTAGAGGCTGAATTAGGGTGTTTTGTGATAATTTATTGAATAAATTATCTTTGGTGATTAGGAGACCGGAAATGGGATGGAAATCGGTTCCATCAGAGGAACCGATGTAGGAGGAGTGGGCTGCCCGTGGACAACCCACTTGCTCTGTTTTGGGGCTGTAAAAATAGTCCGGGTTTATTCAATGAAATGGATAGGAATTGTCCATGTGTTGTATTACTTGAAATGGTATGAAGCGAATGGAGCGATAGCGTGGGCCCAGATAGGTTAGGCGTTGTTTTACCAATGTGTTGGATTCATTGACACAAATACATGGAATTAAGTGTGTTATAAGCCATTGGAAATGATTATAGGTTAACTCAGTGAGCTACAACAGGTGATAGGTGATGTGTTTAAATTACGTAGGTGTAATTGTAGTTGATTAAAATATCACACATGTGTCATATTGTGTAATGGTTTAGAAAATGTATCCGTTTTGTATGACTGACTTTAGTTAGGTGTGAGTGCATGACAAGGATATTTTATAAGCGGATATGGTTGCAGAAAATTTAAAGGATAATCTGGAGAATTAGAGTTGGAAGTAGGTACAATGGAGAATTCATTTGGATAGGGAGCTGTATTGTTCGGAAGCTCGCGACTGGTGCGCTGGAGTGTCACGTCACTACCAGAGATCGCGGTAGTATATTTTCAAACGAAGTTTTGTTTGAAAGTGATTATTTTCTCATCGTGGAACTGAGGCGAGTGCTTGAGTGAGTCGGTGAGGACTCGTGACATGGGGTGATCGTGCTGGGCATTCAGTGGATTAGTGTATTTTGCTTGAGTGTGTGTTGCTGGGGCGCTGTGCTGTGACTTGGGTGTTGAGTGGCGCTTAGGGCTGATTCTCTGCGAGGCTGGCTGCGTCGTGGGACCCAGCCCCATTTTGGTCTGGGGCGGCTCGGGGGCTGACTCATTTTGAGGTTGATTTTGAAGAAGCTAGGTTTGTGGCTTGATGGTTTCTTTGGACGTAACATGTATTAGAATTGTAGATTTTAATATATGTTTGTATAAAACAAAGATGTAATCAACCGTATAGTATTGGGAACAATTGGGAGAATGAGTTGCTGATATGTGTTTTAATGAGTATTAGTTATGGGCCCAGTGGCGTGTGGATATATTATATATATTGGATTGTTTGGAGACGGGTGTTCACGGGTTTGTATTTGGGTAGAGCTCCGTGCGAGAGCTGCCAGATTTTCTAAAGTGGCGTCGGGTAACGACCTCCATATGTTAGCGGAGACGGGTAGTCAACGGACCCGGGTTTTGGGGCGTCAAATTAAATGTCAAGCAGCAAGAGGAGGGTAACACTTGTTGATCCCGAGTTTATATGTCGAAAATTGGTGGGTAGCCTTATACATCTCCATATTAAATCACTAGACGGATATTTCTTTGGTTGTCTGACCCGAGTCGATTGATTTCTTCAGACTCCTCGTCATCTTCATTTGGTTGTTATTATAGGATCATATTTATGTTAGGATACGTGAAGCTTATCTGCGGAGTAATTCTCCTCGTCTTTGTGGCCATAACGATCTTGGTGAAATTTAGTTGTCTTTGATATACCTGCCATTACTGGTTAGTGCATGTTCTTAGGTGATGCATTGATCTCTTGGAAGAGTAAGAAGCAAAAGAGAGTTTCTAAGTCATTTAAAATCGAGTACTAAGTATATCTTATGGCTCAAATTATTATTTAGTTTCCTTGTTGAGTTAAACTTCTCTAAGGCGATCACACCTTTGCGTTGATTATACAGAAGTGCTATTCGGATCACACGTCACGCCATCATGAGCGCCTGAAGCATATTGGAAATTCATTTGTCACTCTGATAGTGAGGCTTTTGGCTTCGTGTTATCACTCTTCCACACATTTCCATTGAGCAAACAAATTGTCGATATCTTGCGAGCTCTCCTCATCATGGTATTAGCCTAAGTAACCAGTTAGTGTGATTAAATCGACTGCATAATTTAAAAATTTATCGATAAGATGACATTTATTTGAATGACTTTGTTGTGCATATTCATTTCCATTTGTTTCCATATGTTTGCTTGATTTGTCATTTATTGTAATTAGCTTAATGTTACTGGCATATCTACTTTACATATACAGTTGTAACCTATTAGGAAGCTTGTCATATAGAGTTGCAATCATTAGGAAGATTAAATTGACTTTTGTATATATATCTCTGTATGTTATGTGATCAATAAAACATCGAGGAATTCTCTCCTCCATTTCTTTCTTCTTGATTGCTACATGGTATCGAGCCTTCAGAGCTGGATTAGGAAAGAGTCTATCTGGTTTCTGGAGAACACTATGGAGGTCGTGAGGGGTGTTTTTTGAAACACGATTTCAGGGTATATCTGCGAGTGACAGATTAGAGCACGAAGGAGTGTGGGCGGCCCAGCCAGTCGGGGCCTGGTGGGGTGTGGGAACCTGGCAGTGACACTCGCCCCATCTTGTGTTTCGGCTGGCATGTTTGTACGCGTGGGGTGCGCGTGGAGAGTTCGATCTCCTTCCAGCAAGCATTGCGTGGTGCGTCTCTCTCTTAGGAGTCGATTGGTGTGGTTTTTGGTGCTAGATTCCAGCGTGAGATTCTTGAGTTTTTGTTGTGGGATCCGGGGTTTTCACGAAAGAATCTTGTCAGATTTGGTTCTAAGAAGTTGTCCTTACCCATAATCTCTTATCTTTGACTTCATAATGAAGTGAGTTGATTCTTGAAGATAAGAAAGCTGTTTCGCGCTTGAAGTGGTCAGGTAGTACCGTCTGGGAGACATTAACTGGATTGGGTAAGACAATGCACTTCTCTACTTACGGAGTTTTCGTATTGCCAGTCATCTTGATAAGGACCCTCCTATGGATCTGGTTAGAAAGATCGTGTTTGGAGGATGATGCTCGTCTTTTCTATAATTCGCCAATTAGATTGTGGTAAAAATCTTCGCCCCTCATTAATCAGCGAGATCATTAAGAACTAATGGAATATTTGATTTGTGTATTCGAACTAAATATTTGGAATATTTGGCATGTTGTTAACCCCCGTGAACTAGCATGTGTGTCACGGTGAAGAACCTAGCCCTAAGCCTTGTCGAGATTAGGAAGCTCTGGTCGAAGGGGTGCGAAGAGAACCTACAATTGAAGTGGTGATGGAGGCGAAAATATGGAAAAGATGGCTAAAGGACCGTGTTATCGATGTGACGAGAAGTTAGCACCGATGCATCTAAGTAGCGCGAGTTACAAGTGTTGATGCTGCTGTATGGAGAGGAAAACAAGGCTTATGGAGTATTGATGGGAACGGTCGGTCACCGGGAGCGAGGTACAATAATTTGGTAGTTCATAAAGAGATGTAGAGTATGAAAAATTTCTACCTTTCGACCTAACTAGTTCCAACATAATCCTGTGCATCTAGTGGCTAGTGTTGAATAACGTAGAAGGAATGTCCAATGGTCCTTCTTCTCAATAGTCCCTTCCATGTTTGTATTATTTTCCTTGTACAATTTTCTTTCCTTGTACATTCTTTCTTGCTACCTTTTTGGTTATACTCTCTCTTGTAAATATACATAGGGTCGGTATCAGTTTTTACACACCCACTCAATCGATAAGAAAAATATTCTTTTCTTCTATCCTTTCACATGGTATCAGATCCATGGGTAAAGTTTTTGTCGTGTTCTATTTTCTGGCAACCCTCTTTCCAACAACCCCCTTCTCCGCGGACCTTCTTCGTCCGACCTTCCTCCTCCATCGGACCTTCCTTCTCCGATGGACCTTCTCTCATAATTGATCGACATGGATGGATTAATCATCACCTATATGAAGTTTGGATAACATAGAAGGGTGTCGATGGACCTTCCTCTCATGGTCCCTTCATGTTTTTATTATTTTCCTTGTACATTCTTTCTAGCTACCTTTTGTTCTCACTCTCTATATATACATAGGGCTTATCGGTTTTACATCACTTAATTAATAAGAAAATATTCTTTTCTCTATCCTTTCCACAGCTAGAAAACTGGCAATGTCAATTAATTGGAAGCTTAGAAAGTTGGGTTTCCATCTGAGGCCAAAAATGACTCTCAAATGTGATCCTGGGCTATGCTGATGTTAATTGTCACTAAAGGCTATGCCCAGAGGTCGTGCGAATGGGGGGAATGAAGTTAATTGAGTATGGGAATGGAGATATAGAAGAGGATACTATGTTGGAGTGCGTACTACCTCCATTCAGAGGCGATCAAATATGAGGTGTTTCCAAATGCCATAAGGATTACTCTCAGCGCAGGAGAGATCATGCTATAACCTTGAAGGAAGGCACTGCTCCTATTAGAGTGAGGCCTTATAGATATTCGTATGTGAAACGAGAATCGAAAACTTGTGAAGAAATACTCATTTGGAGGGGTATGAATTTGCCCCAGTCTTAGTACATTTCGGGCCCATGTTGGTAAGAAAAAAGATTGGAGCTGGAGGTATTGTGTGGATTATAGGGCATTGAACAAAGAAACTATACCAGATAAATTTCCAATCCTTGTCATAGATGAGTTGTTGGATGAGTTATATGGAGCTCTGGTGTTCTCTAAGTTGGACCTCACATCAGGTTACCACCAGATTCGCATCTGCCAAGATATACCAAGACAGCTTCAGGACTCATGAGGGGGCATTGCTGGGTTCCTCATCATCATATTCGGACTGGTGGGCCACCCAACTACTTTCCAAGCTCTCATGAATGAGGTATATAGACCGTTACTATGACAAAGTGTGTTAGTGTTTTTTGATGACATTTTAGTTTACAACAAGAGCTTAGAAGAACATGCTCTACATTTGGCTAAAGTTTTGGAGATTCTAAAGAACCAACAGCTGTATGTTAACTAATCAAAATGTTGTTTGACTCAACACCAGCTGAAATGTTGGTATATTATTTCTGACGAGGTGTGGCTGTAGACAAATTAAAAATTGGAGAAGCAATGCTGAGATGGCCTACTTCAAAAATAGTGAATTGTGAGCTTCCTAGACTAATAGAATACTATATGAAGTTTAGCAGTTGGTTACAGCAAAATTGTTTAGCTTGCTAACAGAGCAGTTGAAGAAGAATAATTTTGGGTGGAATGAGACAGTAGAGGAGGCATTTCAAAATCTAATAATAGCAAAGACTACAATACCTGTTTAGCACTTCCAGATTTTGCAACTCCATTCATTATGAAAATGACATCTGGGCATGGACTTGGAGCAGTTCTAATGCAAGGGCAGCAACCACTTGCTTATTACAGCCATGTATTGCCAACCCAAGCTAGGTACAAGTCAATTTAAGAACGTGAACTCATAGCGATAGTCTTTGCAGTACAGAAATAGCAACCCTATTTGATTGGAAGCAAGTATATTGCGCGCACAGATCAAAAGAGTTTGAAGTTTCTGCTTGAGCAAAGGCTATTGGCTGTTGAGCATCAAACTGGATTACAAAGTTGTTAGGTTATGATTTTGAAGTGAAATATCGGCTTGGAGTCGAGAATAAAGCTGCCGATGCACTTTCCCACATACCAGAAGAAGTGATCTTAGCTGCCCTGTCTATCCCACAAGCTGTCATATTGGAGTAATTGCAGCAGAAAGTGCAAATGATGGAGAAATCAATTCACCAAGCACATCTTGGATTTGGAAAGAGACCAGGGCTCTCATCCCGGGTATACATTGGTGCAAAGATTAGTTGAGGTTCAAGGATCGATTGGTCTTTTACCAAAGGGACTCCAAAATAACCACTTTTCTCCAAATATATCATACCAGTAGGTGGTCATTCAAGAGTGTTGAAAACATATAAGAGACTGAAGGCTGATTTCTATTAGAAGGGAATGGAAAAAGAAATTGAGCGGTATGTTGCAACTTGCACCACTGGCCAATAGCACAAACACTTGACTTTATCTCTTGTAGGTTTACTCCAGCCACTGCAAGTACCAAGTTTAATTTGGGATGACCTAACAATGGACTTTTATTGAGGATTACCCAAATTTGGGAATTGACACAGTCTTAGTTGTGGTTAATCGACTCAGCAATACTCGCCTCGCCCTAAAACATCCCTTTTTTGCTCAGTCTGTAGCGCTAACCTTCACCAAAGAGGTGATTCGTTTACATGGGGTACCACAATCAACTATGTCAGATCGTGACAGGATTTTCTCGAGTCTTTTCTGGATTGAACTCTTCCACCTACAAGGGACATTGCTGAAACATAGCTTTGGTTATCATCCACATATCGATGGACAGACAGGTTTCTATAGAAGCATTGAATCTTATGCTGTTGTTTGCTTCTGATAAACCTAGGCAGTGGGCACAATGGCTCTCATGTGGTCAGTATTGATGCAATACCTCACACCATACTTCTGTCCGTACTCTCCTTTTGAGGCACTATATGGACGGGACCCACCCCCTTTATTCGTCATGGAGTACTACACCGCATTTTTTGAAGTTGATCAACTCCTTTTAAGGGATGCAATCTTGAAGATGAACTGAAGTCTAAACGTAAAGATCAAATCAAGATGAAGCTGCTGCTGAATGCACATAGGTGAGATGTTCAGTTTGAGGAAGGGGACGTATTCTTGAAGATTCGACCTTGCAGGCAAGCGCGATCTCGCACATCTGGAATAGAAACTGACACTAAGGTATTATGGAACATATGAAATTTTGAAGAAAAAGGTTGGAGCAGTGGCTTTCCAGAGATGAAACTCCCTCTTGCTGCAACAATCATCAGGTTTTCTGTATTCCAACTAAAGGAGGAGTGGTGCATGCCTTGCAGCGTCCACAACCCTGCCTCAAAACTAACCGCTGATATGGAACTGCCGACTAAACTAACAGCAGTGTTGGGAATACGCCCTGTGCAAGAGAACTGCACGACCTGAGGAAGTGCTCATTAAATGGATGAAAGACTTGCACGCAGTGAAATAACACAGAGCTGTCCTCCTGTTATCCAACAACAATTCCCAAATTTCTGGCAGGGGACGGGTGAATCTTTTGAGTGGGGGTGATGATAACATCACGTGATAGAATATACTGAATAAAGTAAAGCAATACATGATAGAAATATAGGAAGTGTGAATTAATTGCGTCAGGGATGTGAAGCAGCATGAAGGACATGATGTGAAACATGAGATAAAAAGTTATGAATATACTATAAGGAGTAGATATGAACATATAAATACAAGAGTGCATAGATGCATTCACTTGATATATGATAGAATAAAAACTAAAATGACCGAAAATATGAATATGTATATTATGAGATGCTTGAGGAACCATAATATATTTCTGATGTGAGGAACAAATCTGGTAAAGTAATGTGTATATATTGCAATTGTGATATGATAATTATTCAGTGCATGGGATATGTCTGAGAAAATCATAAATAAAGTGTTATCTCTTTACGACGGTGGGGGATAGATAGAAGTGCATATACGGGAAGATCACGGGTTGCATCGTGGGATACATGAAATGGAATGTGAGCCAGGTTTTGGGTAGATGAGCCTTGATCCCGTTGGATCGGGGTGGCCTGAGAAAGGGTGTTGCCGATGACAGGAGTCCATTTGTCTGTACAGGTGATGAGTATCTTCGGTCTGGGGAATGACAGAGATCTTTGCAATCTGCAAATACGGGTGATAATGCAACCGAATTTATCAGGGTTATTTACAAGAATAAAACTACAAAGGTATTTCTGGGCATGAATGTAAAGAAAAAAGGAAAAGTATACACAAAGGAAATATATATGAAAAGTATATGATATGATATGAGAAGCATAACCTTTGTATCACGATGAGAAATAGAACTTAGTTTAGAAAGGCAAAGGCTTTGAGTATAGCTTGATGTAAAAATAGGAAGTAGTATAAACCGCAGAAAAGAAATTTTATACTAAGATAGTATGGGATCAGCAGTGTGAAGTACAGAGATGAGCGCATAACATGAGAAGTATCCAGATAGTACAAGTAAAAAGTGAAGAATGAAAAATATCATGAGGGAAAACGATGCCTTCAAATGGACACTACATGGATCTAGTATATGGCTTACAAATGCAAAGAGTATGACTTAGAAGACAGATCGTATAAGAAAATATATGATAGAAACAATATGTAAGGAAATGAATAAGTATAGCATGGGCGTGTAGCCACTACATGGAAAGGAGACATAATATGCGATTAAGGATAAGAAATGGAGATATATTATGAATGGTGCATACAAAGAATTTAATAAATCATAGAGCAGAAGATGAAAAAGACTATAGACTAGAGGCATGATACAACAACAAGCAGAAAGAATAGGAACATTGAAAGACATATGACAAGCGTGAAAGATGAACATGTTAAGTATAGGAATATGTAAAGTATAGAAATAAGGAGTCTCTGAGAAAAAGTATCAGATAAAGGGATATAAAGGCCATGAACACGTGTATGAAAAGATTGACATCTGAAATAGGAATATAAGATGATAAGGAATTAAAGTTATAGAAATATGCATAGATATATGGGGAAAGCTCTTTTATGTATAAACTGTGGCGGGTTGCCATTGGTGGTTGTCCGTGATTATGTTCCCACTGGCGTAAAGCTTAGCACGAGATTCAATCGGGGTATGGATGGAGGAAGCGGGAGGACGAGTCGATCAGCATCATCGATGGCAAAGTCGGCACATCGATGAGGGTGGTGGAAGACTTTTTAGCGGTATAATGTATGTCTTTTTGTTTAACTTTGAAAACAATGTAAATGTTGAACACTATTAAATATGGACATATATGTATTTTGTATCCTTTGGACATAATATAAAACAAGTTTCATAGTCTGGATGAGTGGTTATGGATTAGCGACCAACTGAGGCCCCAAGCGGGGCATCACAATTTGAGTGAGCATCCGGGTGCAGTTCGGACTCATGAGTAGGGTCGGATCGGAGGGGGTGTCACCGCAAAGATCCCCGGATTTCCTACCATTCAATCACTCCTCCCAGTACTCATCTTTTATCCACTTGTGGTCCCTATTCCCTAAATTAATAGCCCATAAGGACTCGCAGGTTTGCTTGATTGCATCCAAAAATAATAATCATGCAGTAAATAACAATATGAAATGCTAAAAAAATAAGAGGTAAACTAAAAGTGTATATGATGTAAAGTAATTTGAAATTAAAGAAATGATGACAAAGGCAAACTAAGGTATGCAAAATACCTTGATAAATGGTTTGTCCCTATTGGGAAAAGAATCAATAAAGGTATCCCTGAGAAGTAATGAAACCTGAAAAATGCGTGGACATTCAGATGCAAACAAAAACAAAGCTATTCTCAAACCACTTGGTAATTTTTGTGCTCTGACACCAAAATACTTAAAGATTAAAGGAGTTTTGAGGAAATTATGAAATCATGAGTTCAAGCTTCTCTAACCCAACCTGTCATTGTTTGATTGTACACTTGTAGTGTATGAGATCTCAAAATCTGAACAGGAAGCTCAGGTAGCGCCTCATCACCACTCAAGAATTGGGCCGCAACTTCAGCCTGCAAAATCAAGCACTAACAGATGTTTATGGTCTACAGCACATGAAGTATCACTAATAAGTAACAGAACTCACACAAAATGGTAAATATCAACATAAAGGAAAAAGAAAGAAAAAAACTATAACATGAAACTGCTGGAAGATTTCCCAAGATTTGTGTAATCATGTATTATATTTGATTGTGCTATTTTAGGTAGTTGAGTGATTTGTGGGTTGTACATGTATTCCTTCTTAGCTGTAGAAATATTCTTCACATCTTTTCATTCTCTGCATCAGAAACAACTCCCCCCCACATTCTACTAGCCCTTGATACCTGACTGAATTGACAAAAGGTTGGGTGGGGATGTGGGAGGTTTCTCAAATATACCCCAAAGAGGGGGCAAAAAAGAAGAGGCTACCTATCAAGAATAAGAAATAAAAATCAATTCTAGTAGCTAGCACTAAGTAAAATGAAGTCTGTTCCTGGTCCTAGTCCTGGTCCTGATGGTTTTAGCTCTGGTCTTTCTTCAAAACTGTTGAGAGACTATTAAAAGATATTGTTAAGCCCGTGTTATTCCATGCAAATAGGGATTATCAACAGAAGCCCAGACAACATTACTTCCTAAGATTCCAAAAAGAAACCATGAGAAGAAGGGCAATCCAAGGGGGCTAATGACACAAAAGACCTGAAAGAACAGGCATAATTCAATATCCTATAATAAGAATTGAAGGATATTTGGATATCTTTATCAGCCAAGTTGATATAGAAGAACTAATAATCTCAAGACTATCTACCTAAGCCATGAAACAGAAAATATTACATCCATTCCTTTCATCCCATATAAACCATAGAACAGAAAATGCAGCATATTGGAATAAAACTATTAAACAGATATTAAAAAAACAATCAGCCTTAAGAAAATACTGACATTCTTTTTCCAATTAATTGAACCATTAAACATCTAGTAAAAAAATTCATCCATTCTGCACACATCAAATGGTATGATCTTTAATTATTTATGTATTCTTGATATGATATTCATTCATGCCTTCACAAGGACAAATCTGCAACTTATGAGACAAATGGAAATGACATAACAAGTTGCGCTTAGCTAAGAATGAGAGCCTATAATTACTTTCAATTACATTGTGCATATATCCAATGTGCCCTTTGGCTATTGAAATGAGAGGTGGGATGATAAGCATAAGCCAAAATTCCATTTGCACTGTGAAAAACAAGGAAGAATTGGAGGAAAGAATTCCTTAGGTTTTTCATTGATCCATTATGAATATATATATATATATATATACAAAAGCCAATCTAACCTTTCTAATAGATTACAACTATATAAGACAAGTTTCCTAATAGGGTACACCTCTATATGTAAAGTAGATATATGTTATAACACTCCCCCTCAAATTGGAGAATAGATATTAATCATGCCCAACTTGTTACATAGACAACTAACCCGGTCCCCACTTAGGGCCTTTGTGAAGATATCACTCAATTGTTCTCTAGTCTTCACATATCCTGTAGAAATCAAGACAAATTGTATTTTCTCACGAACAAAATGACAATCTATCTCAATATGCTTAGTCTGTTTAGGGAACAAGGGATTAGAACCAATATGAAGGGCAGCCTGGTTGTTACACTAGAGTTTTGCTAGGACCTCAATGCCGACTTCCATCAAGAGTTGATGAAGCCATATGATCTCACACACGGACTGTGTCATCACTCTATATTCAGACTCTGCACTAGATCGAGAGACAACACTTTGTTTCTTCCATAAGACTAAATTCCTCCAACAAACACTTAGTACCCCGAAGTGGACCTCTTGTCTTCCTTAGATCCTGCCCAATCTACGTTAGAAAAACACTCAATTCTGTTATGCCCATGATTACTATATAAAATACCATGTCTCGGGGCTCCTTTCAAGTAACATAGAATATGTTCAACAGTTGCCCAATGGTCGACCGTTGGAGCGGACATGTACTGACTTACAACATCGGATCGCGGGCACATCGTGACGAGTTAATGCTGGCGTAATTCAACTTCCTAACTAGTCTTTTATATCATCTTCTAGCGATCCTCAAATGTTTCGCCTTCTCTAGTAAGGTGTACGCTTGGAACCATAGGAGAATTGCATGGCTTTACCCCCAACTTTCTAGTCTTAGACAATAGATCAAGCACATATTTCCTTTGAGATAAGAAGATTCCATGTTTGCTTCACATAACTTCAATGCCCAAGAAGTATCTTATCATCCCTAAGTCCTTTGTATGGAATTGGCTCAAGAAAGTTGACTCTAAGAGAGCAAGATAATTCTTTAGAAATACCCTAAAGGATAACAATATCACCCACATACACTACCAACAGAATGATAGCCGAACTGGAGTTTTTGTAGAAAACGGAGTAGTTAGATTTACTCTTCTACATGTCAAATTCCTCAATGACTTGGTTGAATTTACCAAACCACACACGGGGACTCTGTTTCAAACCATACAAAGACTTCCGAAACGACAAACCTCCCCTTTCTCCCTCTGAGCAACAAACCCTGGAGGTTGCTCCATATACACCTCCTCCTGAAGGTCACCATGAAGAAAAACATTCTTAATATCAAGCTGGTGGAGATCCCAATTATAAGTGGTAGCAAGGGAAATAAAAAGCCGAATGGATGTCATCTTAACAACAGGGGAAAAAGTGTCAGAATAGTCCACGTCATAGGTCTGAGTGTACCCCTTAGCCACAAGTAGTGGTTTCAAACGAGCAATTGAACCATCAGGATTAACTTTAATTGCAAAAACTCAACAACAACCAATGGCTTTCTTCCCAACAGGTAACTGTACCAAGTTCCAAGTACCACTATCATCTAAAGCCTGCATTTCTTCCACCATAGCACTACGCCAACCAGGGTGAGATAAAGCCTCACGGACAGTGTTAGGAAGAGAGATAGAATCAAGAGATGCAATAAAGGAACAAGAGGAAAACAACAAATAGTTATAGGAAACAAACAAAGAAATTGGGTGAGCACATTAACGTTTACCTTTACGGAGAGCAATCGGAAGATCATCATTCAAAACTGGATTTGATGACAAAGAAGCTGGTGTTGGACTAGAGGTTGGAGGGTTCTGGAAGCCAAGAATATACTTGAGTAATGGGAGGTTTAACAGGAATGGGGGCTGGAGTAGGAGCCGGTGAGGCAATAGTGTACACTAATAAATCATCATCCTCCCGAATTAGTAAATGTACAAGAAAGGGAAAACGGGGATAGTATCAAAGAATGTAACATCAATAGACAATAACACATGTACCCCTTCTGAACTCGAGAGTAACCAAGGAAGATACACTTCAATAACTTAGGATTGAGTTTAGACACATGCGGACGAACATCACGAACAAAACAAGTACACCAAAATACCCGAGGCTCAATGGGAAACAAAGATTTATGGGGAAAGAGGGTTTGAAATGGAGTGACCCAATTCAAGATAGAGGAAGGCATCCAATTAATCAAAAAACAAGTTGTGGAAATAGCATCGACCCAAAAATGTTTAGGCACATGCATTTGAAATAATAGAGACCGAGCGGTTTCAAGAAGGTGCCGATTTTTTCTTTCAACAACTCCATTTTGAATGACTGAAATTGTTCAGACAGATATTCTTTGGCATTTCTCATATTTTGAACAGAAACATGAAATTGAGTGTGAATTTCAGCACAAAAGGCATGAAAGTGAGAAAATAACTTCGAATGGTTTTTCATTAAATATAACCAAGTTGTTCGCGAATAATCATTGACAAATGTAACAAAATATCGTAACCCAGTTGGGGACACAACTGGACATGGACCCCAAACATCTGAATGGACCAACTTAAAAGGAGTGGAAGCTCGGTTATTGACTCTAGGACTCAAATGCACACGATGAAGCTTAGCATATTGACACGACTCACGGTTCAATGAGGATAGGTTAGAAAACTGAGGATATAGCTTCTTCAATAGAGAGAAGGATGACCCAAGCGACAATGTAATTCGAATGGGATAACAACTCCAGAACAAGCAATAGACTTTGGCACCTCTGTTTCAAGGATGTAGAGACCCCTAGACTCGCGTCCTCTACCAATAACTCGCTTCGTCGAAAGATCCTGAATAAGACAATAATCAAGAAAAAAAGAGATACTGCAATTAAGCGTATGAGTGAGTTTACTCGCAGAAATTAAATTAAAAGAGAATTCTGGTAAATTCATAATAGAGGTCAAAGTGATTAGAGGAGTAAGATGAATTGTCCATGACCCAAGGACACAAGATGTCAATCTATCCGCAAAGGTGAACAGCAGAGAAGTAGGCGCCGGCATCAAACATAGTAAATAAACTAGAATTACCTATCATGTGGTCAATGGCTCAAGAATCAATTACCCATGTGGAGGAAGATGAAATAAAACATGTGTTGGTTTTATTTGACTTGACGAGTGTAGTGATAGAAGTAGATACAGACTTAAGTGATTGTAATGAATGTGCTGAAATCTTCGATTTTTATTTTGCAACTTTCTACAATTCTAGCGTACATGTCCTGGATTATGGCAATAATGACACACCACTCCTCCTAAGGGTTTATTGTTAGTTAGAAGCAAATCTAACTCAAACACGCCGCTGAAAATCCAAAAAATACCAGAAAAATAGGATCTGCAAAGAAAAGAACCACATTTCCACAAAAAAAAAACACCACACCAAAATGGATTTTGGCTCCCAAAACCTTAAATCACCTCTTCATGTCACTAAATCTTGAAGAAACAAGAAAAAAGGAAGAAACCCTAGTTTTCTAGGGCTATTGGACACAAAAGTTTGAAAACCACTATTTCGGCATCCGTACAAGGGAGGTGGGTGGTCAGAGCCTGGGTCAGGTCACGATGCTGGTAGAGGACTTTGGTCGCCGGCGGTGGCTGCACACTCCTCCACGTGCCGACGCATAGGGATCAAGGCTAATCTGCTCAATCGTCACGTGTGACTCACACGCCTCTTTTGGCCACCGGACTTGGTGGCTAGGGTCGCTGAGGCCTGCATCTTCTCGTGAGGGGGCGATCTCACATCCCCATGCTCAAACTTTGTGTTTCAAAACACACTCATTCCTAGGGCTCTTCCGAAATTCTTAAAAATTTTTGCCTTTTCTCAGAATTAAGCCCTAAGCTGATACCATATAAAAAACAAGAAGTGGAGAATCGATAAGAATTTTGTGGTTTTTCTATCGATCTATTGCTTTAATATATATATACAAAAGTCAATCTAATCTTCCTAATAGATTACAACTCTATAAGACAAGTTTCCTAATAGGTTACACCTCTATATGTAAAGTAGATATACACCAAATGAAATAAGTTATACATAAGCTTAAAAATTCCGTTTGCGCCAAAAGAAATATATCATCTTTTAAAAAATATTTTCATATTTCTCCAATTAATTAAACTATTAAAGATATACTAAAAATCTATTTGCTTTAATGGCATAAAAACAATATTGTCTCTTTAATGTCCTCTTGTAGGTCCAGAGAAGAATGGCCCCATCAAGAGAAGTGTTGTTACTCTTGTACTTTGTCGGTGTGATTATACTCTAGTGAACTTTTCGGGGTTTTATGAACTGGGATCATAGGACTCTATTTTTCCTCAGAATGCTATCTACCTAGAAAGGACCCGTCATCCTTGTGTATAACTTCACTTTTCTTTATGATATAACTTTTTTTTCTTCTTTTTTAAATGAGAAATTGATATAATAATTAATGCTTTCATGAAGAAAGAAAAATCTCGAGGTTTGGATACAACGCAACATACACCAAACAAGATGCAATTCCTTTAGAATTTTATAATCAGAACACTGCACTTCATTGCACTTATATACGTGGATGTCTTTAGCAATTGAATTCCGAGATGTCAACTTAGCATGTAGTGGACCTAGTTCAGAAACAAGCTCTTTATGTCGAGGAAGGGAAGGCAAGCAACACGTCTTCACCTACATAAATGAAAGAAATCAATCAAAATATAAGTTTAGCATTTACTTGTGTTGAAAAGTTCAAGGTCATTAACATTAACAATTTCAACAAAAATCCTTAAGTATAATAGGAATACCATTTCTCAAGCAATTATTTGGAGGCATTCAAGTTTCAAGACCCCATGATTATGTTGTGATAACTAATTATGAGTTTCATATTTATGGTCCTCAAAGATCCTATTTTAACCCAAATATGAAGACAGATAAATCACCATTTTTCAAATGGAAACTGGAAGAATGTGCAGATACACACCCCAAAGTGCATCCAAGTTTATGGTGAGAGCTAAAGAGATGAACCTAGGGTGTTCAGAAGGTGGTAACATTGTATAGACTAAATATCAAAGGGTGTGTAGACTAAGGCACTCTGACGATGAGTTAGTGCCTCTTCCTCTCTCTCATACTCTTTCTATATTTCTCTCTCAAGAAAGAGTGAGATTTGATGTCTCTTGTTTCTTGCATTTATATAGGGAGAATTTTTAGTAACAATAGTACCATTATGATGCTTCTTTAATAGAACACAAAGAAAATTTAAAGTTCCACCTAAAACTACTACTCTTGTGTGGCCTTTAGCTAATAAAAGAGGCAATACCAAAATATTATTGCATCTAAGGAGGTTTTTTGTAAGTGTCCCCAAGCTTTGTGTTATGTGCTTTGGTAATAGTGAAACAATCAACCAACCTTCCGTTGTTGTTCCTTTGCCATGGGTTTGTAGCACACAATTTTTGGGCTTCCTAAGACTACTTGGATCCTTCCTAGACACGTTGTAAATCTGATAGTGGTTGCTTTGCTTGCTTTCGGTGGAAATTATAGGAGTAGGCTCCTTGTCAGGTGGATACACTTACATTTTAGGTAATTTAACTAGGGAGGAATGGAATAACTTTTCCAACAAAATTCTGGTGGAACATGATACACATCTTTTCCTTGTTCATTATTTGCATTCTTCGATACTCTAGGAGTGCAATCATATGTTCAATTGGAGATATGTCTCTGGTGTGATCAGTAGGACCGGGAAGGTACTCGTTGAGTGGATACACTGCTGCTCTACAGGCATCGGATTGCCCTAGGTTCCATGTTGATTTTTGCTTGTTAAGTGTTAAATGACCAACTCTCCTAGCTTTTAGATTTTGGGTTTAATATGAATATCATGCTCAACACCTTTTTCACGTGCACACGGCCCGAGACAGTTCATTATGGATTAACAACATGGGATTAAATTGCAAGGGAGAGGGTTCGTCCAACTCGCCCAAAGCCTCATACCACAGTTAAATGACCAACTCTACTAAGATTCCCGCCTCCACGTGCGCTGGTATACGTGGTGCATGTGAGGGAGGTGTTGAAGCATGATATCCATATTAAACTCAAATCCTGGCCAAGCTTGGAGCTTCTTTAGAGAGTTGGTCATTTAACATGGTATCAGAGTTTGGTTTGACATGAGGTCTTGCCTTCAAACCCTCTCCTCTCGCAATTTAACCCTATGTTTATCCTAAAGTCCATATGGAATCGACTCCACGTGCATGGGTATGGGGCCGTGTGCACATGAGGGAGGGTGTTGAAGCATGATATTCATATTAAACCCAAATCCTAAAAGCTTGAGCTTTTAAGAGAGTTGATCATTTAACAGGGTATCAAAGCTTAGTTTGGCAGGAGGTACTGGGTTCGAATCCTCTCCTTGCAATTTAATCCCCATGTTTATTTAAAAGTCCATAATGGACTTCGACTCCACGCGGCGCGGTGGTATGGGGCCGCGGAGCACGCCGGCGGAGGATGTTGGAAGACGATATTCATATTAAACCCAAATCCTCAAAGCTCAGCTTGTGAGAGCTTGGTCATTTAACATTGAGAAACCTAGGGCATATGGGATAGGTTTTAGCCCCTTGACATGACCATACACTAGGGGTTCATGGAGTGATATTGCACTCATGAGGGAGAATCTAAGAGAAGAATCAAGGAGGTAGAGGTTTAGGGGAACCAAGTTGTGGCACTAAGGCTGGTGCATGCAAGAGATGAGCATGCAGTGGAATGTGAGTGCAAGGAACATGCACACACATAGTCCGCATAGTAAGGGAAGAAGCTTTCAGGGGAAAATGGTGAATTTTTGGGATTATTAAATAAATCCATTATTCCTCCTTAAGCATAGGTGATGTCTCCACCATAAACTTCTAAAATGGCCTAAATTGTTTTTGTGGAGGGATGGCGACTTAAGGTGGTAGGCGGCTATCCCAAGAGGGCCTGGCGGGTGAGGGCCTCCGACATGATTAAGATATGGGGCGAGCCTTGCTAGCACCCATGCATGGGCTCCACAACATGCGATGGTGTGCAACCCATGGCGGCAACAACACAAGGTGTGGCATGGACTCCCATACCAACAATGGAACAAGGGCCCAATGCCTTGTGAAGGATGGCTTGGTGGGCCATAGGCACAACCCCATCCAAGGTTTTGCACAGAGATGCAACAACTATGAAGTTAGCTTCAGATATGATGTATGAGGAGGCAAAGCCTCATGGCAAGACAAAAGAAGTCCATAACCTGTGGCTGCACCGAGGAAGAATCAAGCATGAGGCATGGGTAAGTATGAGGAAGGGGGCACAGAGCCATGGGTGCAAGGGTCATGCATGAGCGTAGAAATAAAAGATCTCGAACATAGATGGACTCTCATGTATAGACCAAGACCAATGCTTGGCACACACAAGGCTTGCTTGCACAAAACGGATGCATCAATAGCACTATGAACATGGTGGCTTAAAGGTACAGACCGTAGGGGAAGGCTTGGCTTGCACACGAGCTGGTTGCATGGCAAATGTAGCAACAACATAATGGACATGAGATGCTTGACTTGTGGATACAACTCGGATGAGGGGGACCTTTAGGAAAAATGTTTGGATGGCATACAAGCTATTTATAGAGGCATGAGGTTGCAAAAGAGAGTTTTACTAGAATTGAGAGTGAAAGCCTCACATGAGGAGTCATATCTCCAGCATGCAAGTAATTGTAGTAGGAGAAGGACTCTCAAGTCCTCATAGGCAAGGCTATTGCCACTACCAAGGAGGTCGTCCTCTTTCAGTATATTACAACGAGGTCGTCCTCTTTCAGTATATTACAACGAATTGAACTCCATATTTTTGGAACTTGATTATCGTAGGCCCAATGATATGGAGTGTACAAATGATATTGAGAAACTAAGGAAATGCACTACTAAGGATAGAATTTATATATTCCTTGTCGGTCTTGATCACAACTGGATCAAGTTAGTGGTCGGATCTTGGCTGCCTCTCCTTTACCAAGTTTGGAGGAAGCCTATTCACAAGTTCGCCATGAAGAAAGCGCAGACACCACCATGGGAAATCAAGATCGACCTAAGCATCAACCCCACCGACAAAAGAGAAACCTCCGCCCCGGCACTCTACTATTCGTTATTCCAACCATTTTTCTCTTTTCAGCACTCACTATAACAACACAAGACATACCGAAGATGATTGTTGGAAGAAGCATGGCTATTTGGAGTGGTTCAAACTAAAGCAAGCTGAAAAGAAGATAAAAAATCTGCACAGGTTGCTGTCACAGATACTCCTCCATCTTCTACTTCTCATGTGACTCAAGTATCTCTTGAGGAAGGTAATTCTGGTTTGTTTTTCATTTCTGCTCCCACTAACACTTTGGTTATTGATTCAGGAGCTACTGATCATATGACTAGTAGTCCTTCATTACTTAATTCTCTAATTCCTTCACCCGTTAAGTTTGTTTAGGTTGCTAATGGGACTCCTATGCCAATCTCAGGGTCCGGAAATGTCTCATTTTCTTCTACCCTCCCATTATCCTCTATCCTACTTGCACCTAACTTCTCTAATAATCTCCCTTAAATTAGCAAGATTACAAAAAATTTGAACTGATATGTAACCTTTTATTCTACACACTGTTTGTTTCAGGACAATCTTATGAAGACAACGATTGGCATTGGTAAAGAGAGAGGGAGTCTTTATTACTTGGAAGGGACAAGGGAATTGCAACCAAAGTCTGATCACATTCTGCAAGTAACAAGGGAGACGTTTGATTGAGAAAAGATTCTATTATGACACTGTCGACTAGGTCATCCATCTTTTCCTTAGAACGTTTGTTTCCTGACTTATTCAAAACTCAGTTTCTAGTTTACAATGTGAGCAATTCATTTATGCTAAAAATCATTGTGTACCTTTCAAAATAAGCCCCAATAAAGGCATGTTCCTTTTCATAGTGTCTTCTTTCCGCATGTTCGGGGGCCCTTTCTCCACTCCTTCTCGTTTTTGAGTCACATATATTTTGTGTCTTTTATTGTTGATTATACTAGAATGAGTTGGGTATATTTGTTGAAATCTAAACATGACGTTTTGCATGTTATTCCTCAATTTTCAAATATGGTCATAACACAATTTAATATGCAAGTCAAAGTTTTCCATTCCAACAATGGTCGTGAGTTTGTAAATCGGTCCCTTACTACTCTATTCCAAGAAAATGGAATTCTTCATCAAAAAACATGTGCATACACACCACAATAGAACGGTATAGCAAAGCTTAAAATCTGTCACATTCTAGAATTGGCTCGGGCTTTATGTTTCACTATGCATGTTCCCAAATGTTTTTAACCTGATGTTGTCATGAATGTTGTCTTCCTCGTCAATCGAATGCCTGCTCGTGTTATTGACTATCAAACACCTTTGTGAATGTTATCTTGGTTTCACTCTATTCCTTTTGTATTGAATCTTTGTCCAAGGGTTTTTGGTTGCATTTGTTCTGTTCATGTCCATCTCATATAAGGGATATTGATCCTCGTGCTCTTAAATGTGTCTTTCTGGGTTACTCTAACTCCCAAAAGGGTTATAAATGTTTCCACCCCCCTCCTTCGTGGAAATCTTCACGTCTCTATGGATGTTCAATTCAATGAGCGTGAGTCTTATTTTTCTAAGGACGTGGACATGGTTCCTTTCAGGGGAGATTAATAGTAAGGAAGAGGAAAGATTGTGGTTGGAAGAAATGAGGTGGTGGATTTCAAGTAAGGAGGAGGACTTAGAATTGGATGATTCACGAAAGCCAGAGTCTAAATGAGAAGAAAAAACGGAAAGACCGTGACAAACCGTCGGCCAACATTATCTTAAAAGAACAAAGATACTATCATGCATTCTCCAAGCTTGGGACGCCCTCTCAATGATATTACCATGCCATCGGATGACTCTTCTAGGATTGATTCTAAGGTACAAAATTCTTCACCTTTAACATCTAAGTCTACTGCTTTGAAACCTCAAGTTGATCAAAGTAGGCGATATCCCCTTCGTAGTCATAAGGAACAAGAAAGTTTTGGCTTCTCGAAACCATCCTCCAATGTTGTCTATCCTATTTCTAACTTTGTCTTTTATCACCGATTATCTAAGGCTCATCTTGATTTTGCTCTTCAATTGTCTTCTATGTCTATTCCTAGTCACATTTTCAGGAAGCTCTTGAAGACCCTCAGTGGAAATCTACTATGGTAGAAGAAATGAAGGTCAGTTTGTGAAAAACTATACTTAGGAGATGGTTGAGCTTCCCATGGGAAAGAAACAATAGGATGTAAGTGGGTTTTCTCGGTGAAGTACAAGTCGGATGGGACAATCAACAAATACAAAGCTAGGTTGGTTGCCAAGATGAACACTGTCAGAGTCATACTCTTGCAATAACCGATTGGTCATTGTGTAAACCTATTGACGTGAAAAATGCCTTTCTTCATAGTGATTTTTTAGAAGAGGTTTATATGGATCCTCCTTCAGGATTTACACCAAAAGAAGGCAAAGTGTGCAGACTAAAGAAGGCCTTATAAGGATGAAGCAGTCACTAAGAGCATGGTTTGGTAGGTTGAGCTATGCAATGAAGGGTTTTGGTTATAAACAAGCAATGGCAGATCACATTCTTTTCTTTAAGAGAGATGGTGATGATATTACTTTGCTTATTGTTTATGTTGATGACATGAATATTACAGATAGCAGTCCTAAAGAAGTAGAGAAGCTCTAGAGTCATTTGGCCAAGGAATTTGAAATGAAGGACTTGGGAACTCTAAAATATTTTTTGGGCATTGAGGTTTCTCGTTCCCAGCACGGACTTTTCCTCTCACAACGGAAGTATACACTATATTTTTAAATGAGATTGGTAACTCTACTTGCATGCCAGTAATTACTCCTATTGAAGTAAATCACGGCATGTCAATCTATTCTAATCAGATTCCAACAAATAAAGAAAGGTATCAAAGACTAGTAGGAAAGTTGATATATCTAGCCCACACCAGACCTGATATATCTTATGCAGTTAGCATGGTAAGTCAATTCATGCATAACCCAAGCAATTGACACATAAGCTTTGTCAATCGTATCCTAGCTTATCTGAAGTCTTCCCGAGGCAAAGGAATTTTGTTCTCTAAACATGGACATCTAGACATTGAGGAACCTGATTTCCCAACTGTAGGATCAGATTGGATAGGAAGTCCACATCAGGATATATATCATTTGTCGGGGGTAATTTGGTGACTTGGAGGAGTAAGAAACAAAGTGTGGTCTCATTGAGCAATGCAGAAGTTGAATATCATGCTCTTCACATGCAACCACAGAGCTTACTTGGCTAAGAATTCTCTTAAGCGAGCTTGGATTTGGTCTTAAGAAACCAATGATGCTTTTTTGTAATAACACAATAGCTATTGAGATTGCAAACAATCGGTCTGACATGATAGAGTAAGCATATTGAGCTTGGTAGGAGTACATCGAGGACAACGTAGATTACGGCCACATAACAATTCCTACATCAAGAGTGCTAATCGGTTGAGCGGATATAAGGACTCGTATTCTTCAGTGGACCATTTTATGTGATATCCAAGTTGGGCATGAGTGATATATATGCACCAACATGAGGTGGAGAATTGGCATATAAATCAGTATTTATTTGATTGATCATTTTTCCTTTTATTAGCTTGTGCTTATGTTTCCTTTTATTAGCTAGATTGATTTAATTGATTGATTGACTATCCAAAAATAGTCACATGTACTCTTATTTATACCCTTAAGATGAATGAAATGAATCATTCAACCAATTTTCAATTTTTACCGAAGTAAGATCATTGATCGATCTACACACTTTGAGGGTACTTTTACATTGGGATCCTTCTGTGGGTCTTTCTGAAATAAATATGTTGGTGAAGTGAAATTCTGAACAGCTAGAGTTATCATAAGCAACCTTACCATGATTATAAGATTTTTGGTTCTTTGTTGTGCTTTTGGTTGGTTTTACTAGCTTTCTTACCTTTTCTTTACCTACTCTACTTATACCCTTGAAAGATAGCTTATCCTTTTTGTACTTTTGGTTCATTGTTTTTCATTAAAATAGCGATAAAGTAGGTCATAAATTAAAGTAGTTGGAAGATTTGTAGAATTTTATGTTATAGTTTTAGTAAGGAAAGATAAGGAACATTTTGAAGTCCGCAAATTCTTAGAATCCTAATTTCAAGCGATTTAGAATTAAAGTTAACATGTTAAAAAATGTTTATGATGTTGAGAATAATGAGAAAATCATAAAAAATATGAATGATACATGCGAATTATTTATAAGTTTAAAAATAAGTGAATTAACTTGTAGCTTTCCATAATAAAAGACTTAACATGAAAGAAAATTCAAATACTAAATATCTGAGACTTGAATAAATTATTGAAATTATACATAAACTTTTCCAGAACAACATATTAAGGGATCAACTCTGAGAAATAGATTCAAGTCTCATGTGAATATTTCCAGAGCAATCAGACAAGTCTCCACTTTAGCTCCTTAGGACAATTTACTTCTCTATAAATGCTTTTTTTTATAGGTAAATATACATTTTTTCTTTTTTTTTGTCCACATTGGAACTTGAACCAAGAGACCCCACAACCTTGACCTTTTACCTCTTGAGCTAAACCTCAAGGGTTTCTCTATAAATGTTGTTGAGTATCATAGCATATTCTATATATTATTCCATAAAATATTTTGTAGATTATTCTTTTCCTTATTCTTTTCCTTCTTTATCTTTATCTTGTTTCCTTTTCCATTCTTTTCTTTTATGTATAAATATGTGTATTGTGATACAATGAATATGAGAATTCATTTCTCTTTACATGGTATCAAAGGCAAAAAGAGAAAAGAAAAAAATAGGATTGGTGTTCAGGTTAAATCGTGTTTTCTATTCTGATAACCCATCTCGTAGTCGTGTCTCACTCCGATCACTCTAATTTCATCGCAGAATGACCCAACAACCTTTGTCGACTTCAGAACCTCTCACTGCAGGCAACCCTTTTTTCGGCGAAATTTTCTAGCAACTCCACCTACGGTTGGCAACCCCTCCCCCAAGCTTGTTGGAGCCAAATCTATTCACTAGAAGAAGAGATCTCCGTGACGAATACACGTGCCTCACGCGTGTCATCTTTCTATGCCCTTGTCATTCACATGCTGGCACGTGAATGCCTCTTCGACCTGATCTTCTCCCTGGGACATTTGCAGCGGGCAGCCACAGCCTAGCTCTTCGTTCGAGGCTACATGCATCTTCTCCCTTGCTTTTTGTTGGCAGTTGTCCTTTCCTAGATTTTCTTGTTGCTTTTCGACACTCAGTGACTCTATAAAGCCTTGAAAATTGTGTTGACAACTCTAAAAGTTGTGGTTCATCCCTCCGAGCTTTGATGTCTGTGACTTCTTAATTTCTCAGTTTATATGGCTACAGAAGCCATCTGCCCAGATTGCGTCTATTATGCAGGCCCAGATAATCTACGTTCCTTGTCTTTCACATTGCTCGGACCTGAATTCTTAATTTGGAGCCTTTAATCATCTTTCCTATAATAAGGACCTTTTTATTCTCCTTTACTCATGGTTACCTTAGCTAATGGATCTCAAACCATAGCTAAAGGCATCGGTTAAGTTTGTCCCCCCCTTTCTTACACCTTACTTTTGTACTTTATGTTCCTGATTCTCCTTTTAATCTTACTTATTTTCATTAAGTAGGTTTATTCGTGACCTTATAGTTTACCTTTTCTAATAATTTTGTTACCTTTGCGAGTTGAAGTATAGGGGGTTGGCATAGAGACATGAGTCTAAAGACCTCTTTCACCTTAAGCTTGTCTTATTGTTTGCTTGTTTTACTAACCTACGGACCATTCTCTCCTCATCCACATCACGTGAGTCATCCCAGCCTTTCAAATTTCAAAAGATGGTTTCGTATTTTTTTAGATAATCGTCACTTGAGTGTGAGCCATATTAGCTTGGGAAACATACTCGTGTCATGTTCCCAAAACGTTTAGATCATTGAACAAAGTCTCATTTCAAGCTTATCCTCTCAGTCTGAATCTACCTTAGGATTTAAGTACTTTGCTACATAGTTAATGCTCCAAAAGTGTGGCCATTTTTAATGGCCAAATGAGTCATTTTACATTTTTCGAAGTTTTATGTTGAAATTCGAACTCAATTTAATACTTCAATTTGTATCCTATGAAGTGATAATGCCAAGGAATATCTTTTAGTTTCATTCTCTTCCTTTATGTCCTCACATAAGATTATTCATCAGTCCTCTTGTGCTCATTGCTCGACATATGAGTGTTGATAATTCTATTGAATTGATGTGCTCTCCTTCTCCATCATAAGGTTCCTCAACGATTTTAGGGGATGCTATCTTAGCCACTTGTTATATGATTAATCATATGCCATTCCCCATTTTACATGATCAAATCCCTCATTCCATCATTTTTCCTACTCAATTTCTCTTCTGCCTTCCCTCTCATGTCTTTGGTTGTGTCCATTTTGTTCATATTCTTGCTTCGGGACAAGAATGACTCTTGTAATAAATGCTTCTTGTTTACTTAGGCTTCTAGGGGGTTACGGATGTTATTCTCTGACCTGAATCGATGTTTCATCTGCGGTGATGTCACGCTTCTTTGAGATTCCTCATTCTTCTCTCTACGAAGTATCATGTTTTCTAATGTCTTACTCTTCCCACCCCAATCCTACCATCCTCCGGATCTACCTTCATCTCCAGATGCTAACCTCGACCCTTGAGTCTTGCTCGTCGTCCACGTATTGACCTTTGAATGGCACAATAAGCTCATCTCATATGCCATCCTCCCGATTAATGCATCTTGCCCTGCGATGATCACACCCGTTGCGGGTTCTTCACGTAACTCATCTGTTATAATTTTACGAGCTATCACAATTTATCTTTACTATACTACGGTTTGTTTACCTTGTTTTTGTTTCTATTCCAAAACCATCGTGTTTCTCTCATACGAGTTTGGAACATCTGATAGTTGAAGAAATGGCTTGCTCTTTGTTCTAATGGCACATAGTTTGGTCACCATACCTCCCCCAGCAAGTCTCACATTAGTTGTTGGGTTTGCTCTGATTCTGAGTTGGTCGAGATGGCTAGGTGGATTACTTGTAAAGCTTGTTTAGTTTACTTGAGGGTATATTAAGGTATATGGTTATGATTATTATGATACCTTTTCTCATGTCGCCAAGATTGCTTCAGTTCATCTTTCTGTGGCCGCTATGTTCTCTTGGCCCCCTGTTTCAATTAGACATCAAGAATGTCTTGCTTCATGGTGATCTCGGAAAGGAGGTATAAATGGAGCAACCACCAGGTTTTGTTGCTCAGGGGGAGTCTAGTTTGGTATGCAAGTTACGTCGTTCCTTATACGATTTGAAACGGTCTACTCGAGTATAGTTTGAATAGTTTATCTCATTTGTTCAAAAGTTTGGCATATTTGGAGTATAGCAAACCATTCTGTTTTCTATCATCATACCTCTTCGAGGTAGTGCATTTATTTGATTGTTTATGTGGATGACATTGTTATCATAGGTAGTGATCAGGATGACATTCGGAAATTAAAACAAAACCTCTTTAGGCACTTTCAAACAAAAGACTTGGGGAAACTCAAGTACTTTCCAGGCATTGGGGTAGCTCAATCTAATTCCAATGTGGTTATGTCTCAAAGAAAGTATGCCTTGGACATATTGGAGAAAATTGATATGCTAGACTGTAAGCCTGTAGACACACTTATGGATCCAAATGTCAAGCTTGTACTAGGACAAGAGGAGCCTCTACGAGATCCAGGGAGATATCGACGACTTGTGGGCAAACTGAATTATCTCACCATCACCCGACTGAACATTTCCTTTCTGTGAGTGTAGTCAATCAGTTCCCATAGTCACCGTGTGATAGACATTGAGATGTTGTGATTAATATCCTTCGTTATGTTAAAGGAACACTAGGCCAATGGGTATTAAACGAGAACAGAGTTCATACCTAAATTGTTAGGTATTGTGATTAGATTGGGCAGGCTCACCCATAGACAAAAGCTCTACTTCAGGGTACTATGTGTTTATTGGAGGCAATCTAATATTCTGGAAGAGTAAGAAACATGATGCAATAATCAAATCTAATGCTGAAGTTGGTATCAAAGGTGTAAGCTTTGGCAACGTCTTATTTCGTATAGGCTAAAACATTTTCTTGAGGATTTAAGATTTGGGAATGATGAGCAAATGAAGCTTGTTTGTGATAATCCAAGAGAAGTCACATATTGCCTCCGACCAGGTCTTTCCTGAGAGGACCCGAGCACATTGAGGTGGATTGCATTTCATCAGAGAGAAGATTGCATCAGGATGTGTAGCTACTAGTTTTGTCAACTCAAATGACCAACTAATAGACATTTTCACCAAGTCTCTTAGAGGTCCTAGGATTAAGTACATTTGTAACAAGCTCTGCATATGACTAATATGCTCCAGCTTGAGGGGAGTGTTGAGTATCATAGCATATTCTATGGATTATTCCATAGAATATTATGTAGATTATTCTTTTCCTTCTTTATCTTTATCTTGTTTCCTTTTTCATTCTTTTATCTTATGTATAAATATGTGTATTGTGTCCTGATAGATATGAATTCCTTACTCTTTAAATGCTATTGTTAAAGAAAATACCATAATGAGAGGATGAAAAACCAATGAACTCTTATCTTTTAACACATCGACATGAACAAGATTAGAAGTCTTCATCTTCAGATCAGATAAGTTATTTTGTATGCCTACCTGTAACATAATACAAACAAATGGTTGTGTTAGGACATGACATGTGAATTTTTCTTATAATATATGAAAGTAAAATAAATATCAGTTTTGTACCTTCTAAAAACCTCTTGTCACATTTTAGTTTTCTACTAAAGCATTAGTTTGCCACACATCATCATCATCACATTAATTTTAATTCCAAGATATGGGCTAAATAAAATTTTGAACATATTTTTTAAATCGGAAACCTTAATCTCAAAGTAATTAGGGTTTAGCTAAAGATGTTTGATGTTGAAACCTCGTAGATGTGATTAAGGCGTTGAAGAAAAGCGATTTTTGCTGTTTATTCCACGTTATCTTTTGCAATTTGAAATGCGAGAGATAGCCAAATTAGTAACTCCCAAATATCAATTTGACTGAAAATAAGGTCTTTAGGTTATGTTCGACAATACAGTGAAGTAATTTGTTGTTTCCTCCTTGTCTTACACAAATAACACTTCTTAGCAAAGTTCACCCCTCCTTTTGAGTCATTTAAGATTTTCTGTAGAAATGAGGATCCCAGTTTCACTAGCAATTGTGGAATTGTTGCTCTTTGATCTTAAGCGATAGGCTGCATGGCAATGTAATAGACTGTGATCGTAATCTATATGACTTTCATAAAAACATGTTGATAATCTGAAACCCCTTTTCGACCAATTTCTTAAATTTGTTCGCAAACGCTTTAGTTGACAACTTCAATAATCCCCTTATAAGACTTAACCGGTCTAAAATCTTTTGCACCACCTTTTTTTCAAATCAACACAAAGAAAGTGATATTCAATTTTGTAACAAAAGTGCCTATAGTGAAGAACTCCCTAAAACAATTTATGACCTTAGACTTAAGTTTCCGGAACATAGGTACGACAAAATGAAATCAGCCGTGGCCTTGTGAAACTTTATCCTCACTAAGATTGAGGAGATCATCTGAAAAAACCACCTCACTCCCGAAAAGTGTTCCTCTGGGCTCTTGAAATTATCCCACTCTCGAAGCCAGGCTTCGAGCCCCTTGTGGTTGATCTTCAATCTTCCATCTTGGAAAGGAAACGAAAAGCTTATACCATCCTCGATCTCTCTCTCTCTCTCTCACTCTCTCACTCTACATCTTATACAAATGGCCATTTGTGAAGAAATTTAGTAATCCTATCTCCCTTGATTAACTAAATTTCTACAGACTTTTTGTTTCTGTGAAGCTTTTTTGAATGAAGCATACTTTCTAAATTTCCCAAAGCCAACCTCCAAGACTCCACCTCATCAGTCATCACCCATGAGAGAAGCGCTCATAAGACCCACAGAAAAGTCTCCTCCTTCTAAACATATATTCCCAAGGACTTCTTCGTTGGACACCTCAAGATTTTTTTAATTTTTGTATCTTAGAGCGCTGGCCCATTTATGATACTATAAGGTAATATAGCGCTAAATTTGCTAACTTCATATCCATCCACCCGACTTTTGATGGAAGTCTTTAGATCCATCAGAGCTTAAGACACATATTCTTACAAATGCAATCCTCGGCCTTAGAGCAGTGGGATGATATTAGAAACTAACCCAAGAGGAAAAAGTCAAGACAAAGCCTAAAAATGGTCCTCCCACTCTTTTAAAACTACAAATGGTCTAGCCTCAAACACAATTCAGAATTTAAGCCTCTACTCCATTAAAAAAAACCTTCAATCAAAGAAATATCTCTTGAACTCAGCTCATCTATATGATTTGGAAATGCCTTGTTTAATTATTTTAAAATCATTACAGTCAGTTAGGTGAACCTATGATGCTTTTATTTAACTTTTATACATATTTGAAGGATTGCCCATCCTTCTTGCACCCATTATTTATTGAACGAAGATGTGTTTGTTGCATCTCAAGAAAAAATAATGATCCTCTATTAGTTTAAGTGTTCAACATTGGAGCTTACTGTTCTTGATAAGGAGTTTATTATCCTTTCAATAAAATGAGATGAATATATTACAAAAATAAATGAGATGACTTCCTCAAACTTGTATAACTAAAAACAAACAAGATGACTTCCTCAAATTTGCATAACTAAAATGAAGGAAGATGCTATCATCATTGGAGATCTATTAATGTTTCAAGTTTTAGAAAGAATTCAAGAAATAAGTTGTACATTACAAAATAAGCTTATTAAACTACCATGCAATGAAAGATTGCCTACAATTAAGTTTTTGTCTCACCAAGATAGGCCCATATAACTTTTTGCTAACTGGTGGAAACACAATAAATCCTCAAGACTGATGCATCGCGTGTATGAAAAGAATAAATCACATTGATTCCATCACATGAAGCTAATTAAACAGAAATAAAACAAAGAAAATGATCCACTCACAATGAAAGGAACAGGAGCATCAAGGAAATCGAACATCTTCCTTGGTAAAACCTGCAAAAGATAAAAAGCATAATATAACATAATTATAATAAGCCATAACCCATAATTTACTTGTCAGTGCCTCAATATGTGTATAAGTATCTCCATATCATTATGGAAAACCACAATTAATAAACAATATTTTTTTTTATAGGTAACTTTTTTTAATCCCATATTTAAACCTGGAAGCATTCTATCCCCACTTTATACCATTGCCACCTAAGCTAGTCCTTAAGGGCACCACTAAGGAGCAATATAACCAATGAAACCATAAACACTAAAATTGTTCTATAATGTTGTATGCATGTAATCAAAATTTCAAATGCATTATCAAAAAACTTGAAAGCCAAAAAATTGTTTCAAAATGCTCTAAAACTTCTGAGGAAGCAACAAAACTCTGCTTGAATTCGAATGGTGAATCATGGAATAGAGATAACACTTGTAGTAGATAGAGGCATACACGCATCAGTTGATATACATATTTTTATTTCAAAACTAGAATCCATGCCCAGACTAAGTCTTTTTTATTATTCATAATGTTCAAAAACTGAAAATAAACATTATAATTAAAATAAGGTTAAAAAAAGTTTTTAGATTAGCATAGGAATTTCCATTAACAAGATTGATTTACCAGATTTGAGCACGTTACTACCACTTGCTTTTCCAGCAATACTCCTGCAAGCAATGCCAAAACCTAGAAAAGCAAATTGCCATATCCATGTTGAATTTTACAATCTGTAGCATTACTTTGAAGTTAATGAAATAAAAATGCTCAAGTTATTTGTATAGAGACCATTTTTCAGATGAGTAACAAAAGCTTAAGTGAATGGCCAAAACAAATGTTCATGCATCACCATAAACGTCTACCACACCACATAATGGAATAGAAATAGAATTGTTCATTGATTTCTTTCTTTTGTATATCTAAAAAAGAAATATTTAGTACTTTACCTTCACACGACAAGTTCTGCCACCCATTTGCCAGAGACTAAGCCCTATCTACATTCTTTTACTTATTAACATAGTTTATGATAATGAGAGAGAGAAAGAGAAAGAAAGCAAGAAAAAGAGAGAGTTCCTGGTTGTCATTGAAGGTACTTCACAGAGATATGTAATAAGAACCATTCTTGGGGGATACAACATTCCTGTATGCCAATCTACATGCTTAAAATGCCAGGATTTTTCTAGAGATGAATATTTTTTGCTGCTATTTGTGATAAAGCTGGGGGTCGAGACCCCATTATCTAGTTGAGACCTGGTTGCTTAATCATTGCCCTGTTATTTTGATCTTGATACGGAGAAGGTTTATAACTAAAAATAAGAAAATGTTTAACCTAAGAGGAAGAGGATTTCATGCGAAATATCAATATAGCTATGTATTGTACACAACCAAATATATATTTCCATATTGTATTAATCATATATAAAAATATATAAGTTCATATACACGTGTATACATGGAAACATGTGTACAAACACTTTTTTTTTATCGGTAAAAAGTAATATATTGATAAAAAAATGCAAAGCTCGAAGAGTACAGCGGGAAGTCTGAGGAGCCACGAAAAACCTACAACTCACTATCACGTAGAGTCGAAATCCGCTGAAGAATCGGTGTTATCCTGTATACAAGTTTGCCCACGGCCAGCGTAGTCTTCATTACATTTGTGGCTTGAGGGGTTTCATCCTAGAAATCGTACTATTAACTTCATAACGTAAAGTCGAAATAAACAAAGAGGGGCAGCCATCTAGATTCTCTTGCTCTTTTTGCCCACTTTAGTTCCTTGCCAAGCAATGAGGGTTTGGCGAACCTTCAGGAGCCATTTGGTTAAATAAGTCATAACCCGCTCCATACAAATAATCATAAGAAATATTTGGTTAAAAGACCTCAAATAAGTCAAAATTTGTAAATCTAACCCTCTCCATGTTTTTTTCTTGAAAAATGACTGATAATGAACAAAAATGCCCTCAGCCATTTCATGTATTCACATGTATATTTGAAAAGAAAGGGTTATTCTAACAAGGAAACAATGAAGGCATTTTTTTCAAAATAAGGTCAAAAATTGATGAAGGGTTAGATTTAGAAGCTAATGAGCCTAAGGTCTTTTAATGAAATATCTATCATAAATACAAGCACTTATATGTATACATGATTTTATATTATTATATGAACAAAAAGTATATGCATGTATTTAAACATGTCCATATATTATTTTCCCATGTCAATCAATCATTTAACACCAAAATCTAGTTTCCATTTTGAGGATTTATGGGCAGATGTGAAAATAAGGAATATGGGAAATTTATTGTACTGGATAATAAGAGACAAGGGTGATTAAAGCAAAGGTGAAGGTCCTTTCGCCATAAACCATCCTAGAAATGCATTTCAAAATCCATCCCTAATAATGAATTGGATATTGTAAAAGCAAATCTTCAAGGATAACAACATAGGCATCCTGGAGAGCAAATCATAAATATTCTTAATCAGGAGTATCTAGAACAGATAATTTTATGTAAGATGCCTCCAGAAGCACTACCTATGAGCCTAATTTAGTGCACATAATGGGAATAGGACCACCTTAAGCTACAAATTCCAAGAACAAATATCCAGAATCATTTGTCTTCATTCTATAACTTGGAATCATTTAGGAATCCAAGTAGGAAATTGTTATTATTTTCATAGTTGACTAGGCTGATTCAAGATACCAAGAATTAATTCCTTGGTTTTCATGATTTGCTTGAAAATATAGAGGAATTAATTCCTGATTTCTTGGATTTTATGGTTGTAAAATTCGTTGAAATCCAAGATGCTATAGCTGGATATTTCTTGGTTTACGTTTTCTAATTTTTTGGGTAAATGGTTTCTAGGAATTCGAAAACTTTCTTTATGTAATGCGTTTTTCTAATTTTGTAGGATTGTTCATTATAAATATTGTATCATTTATCAGAAATGAAATGCGTAAAAATCATTCTTTTTCAGATGGTACTAAATCCAAGCTCAAGGTCTCTTCTAATTTTCTCCCAGCAATTTTCATTACTACTGATTTCCAGTGGGACATCCTTTATTGCAGCTAACGTATCTCAAATCACCTTTATGATCATTGCCATTTCCTTTTCCTTCTTAACAACCTTATTCACCATTAACCTATCTTTATTTCAATCTACTGTGTCAAAAATCTCACAAAAGCTAACCTCTAACTCTACATTCCAAAACCAATTACCTAAGTGACTATCAAATCTTCAGTCCTCATTCAAACTTAATAACTAAAACTATCTGATATGATTTTAACAAATGCACACACTCTTGAAGGGACAAAGCAAGCTCAATCACTTGATTAGACTAGCACCAAGTGAAGATGATTCCAAGTTTGTTGCTTGGGATGAGACTTAATGATCATGTCTTGGTTTTGAAACACAATGTAACCTAAAATTACTGGAGCATCTATTCCAAACACCAAGATGCCGCTCAAATTTATAAGATAAAGGCTAAGAATAATTTAAAAAGCAAGGTAATTTATTTTCAATTGAGGACAATAATGCTATGAAGTGAAGGATAGTGAGTATGCATATATGCTTCTTAATTTTTTTGAGAGACGGCAAATATTCAAATTCTTGGCTTGACTTACTGTGGAATATTTTTGAGTATGTATTTAGCAATGTTTTCAAATGCGAAAATGTAAGGCGAGGCGTAAGCCTTTTGTGGTCATAATATATAATTAATAAATGTTTTATAATATATTAAAAATAAAATAAATTGCATAAAACTACAAGATTTTTATCAATTTTGGAGAATCATATTAAATTTGGAAAAATATATCAAATTTGTAAATATTTTATATACAAGATTTTTATCAATTTGGAGAATCATATTAAATTTGGAAAAACATATCAAATTTGAAAAAACATATCAATTTTGAAAATATTATAGATACAAGATTTTTATCAAAATTTGATAATTATGTTAACACTGTGACTCCTTATATATATATATACATACAAACATACATACATATATATATATATACATATATGTATGTTTGTATGTATGTATTTATTTATATACCAAATTTGATTTCTTTACAAAACAAAAGAGCACCAACGAGGAAGAAAAATAGAGAGGAGAACCGCATCGTGAGGAAGAGAAACACCAACAACACAATGAGAGGAGGAGAAATAGAGAGGAGAACCAACAACGCTGTGAGAGGAAGAGAAACAGAGAGGAGAGGAAGAGAAATCGAGTTAGGGTTTTGGGAGGACGAGAGACAGAGAGGAGAGGAAGAGAAATTACCTATTCTCTAAGGACCGATGACAATGATGAATCACAAGGGATGGGATTCTGAATGTAGACACCAGAGAGAATGAGATCACAAGGTTGGGATCCTGACGCTGATGATTTTGTTTCTGCTTAGGGTTTATTAGGTGATAGGGATTTTTATTTATTTATTTATTTTTTTAAATGGCACGTAGCCATCCTTGTGAAGCGTACACTTCTTCACCTGAGACATAGAAGGCGTATGCCTTTGCACCTTTAGACATGTATCGCTAAGGTGTACGTCTTCCATGCAAAGCGCATTTTTTAGGACGCCTCGAAGTGATTTTTGGCTGCCTCGCCTTGAGGCACGCATGGTTTACGCCTTTGAAAACACTAGTATTTAGACACTTTAGAAGGAATCACAAACATCCTTGAATGATGTAATATAAATCAGAAGGGTTAAAGAGAAGAAAAGGAGCATAATGTTGGGCATTTTAACAAGTGAAGGGTTGCACTTGGTCTTTTAGGTTCTCAATGTCCTATACTCCCTAGCACAAATTCTAGTAGAGGAGGGGTTTATAAATGTGAAAGGATAGAAGAAAACAATGTTTTCTTATTGAATGGATTAATTACACAGTATAGAGACACTTATATATATACAAAAGAATGGAATGAAAAGGAAACAAAATAAAGTGTAAAAGAAAGGAGGATAATGTACACAAAAGGTAGGAGATAAACCAAAGAATATTTAGAGAATATTCTATGATTCTCGACCTCCCCTGTTAGAAGCATATGGGTCGGAATGCACCCGAGCTTGTTACAAATAATGTAGTGCAGGACCTAGAGATTTGGTGAACACGTCTGCTAGTTGGTCACTCGAGTTGACAAAACTAGTAATCATACATCCTGATGTGATCTTCTCTCTGATAAAGTGATAGTCCACTTCAATATTTTTCGTCCTCTAATTAAAAGACTGGGTTGGATGCAATGTGGAGAGCAGTTTGGTTATCACATATTAGCTTCATTTGTTCACCCTTCCCAAATCTAAGCTCCAGAAGAAAATGTCTTAGCCATATGAGCTCGCATTCGCGAACCATGGCTGATTCTCCTTAGCTCGGTATTACGCTGACACTTGATGATTTATAACATCCTGTTCTTACTCTTAGGATACTAGGTTTTGCGATAATTACACCCTGATACACAGGGTGCGGCGTCATCTGCTGATTGAACCTACCCGGTTTGCATCCATGATATCAGAGCGATGCGGGTGTGACCTCTATTTTCATATAACACCCCTTGGCTTAGTGTTCCCTTAATATAATAGAGGATACAAATCATGACAGCCCAATGGCTATCACATGGTGGCAATGACGGCTTACAACATTCACTGATTGGAAGCGTGCGGTTGGAGTGATGGCAGTAATAGTTTTTCCCTGATGGTGATAACTCCTCGAATCACATAGGAGCTCCCGTGTCACTGAGCCTGAGGCTTGACATTCGGATCCATAGGAGTGTCTACAAGTTTGCAATTTAGCATGCGCATCTCTTCTAATATTTCCCGAGACATACTTTCTCTTGTTTCATAACTACCTTGGGATTTAGATTAATTTATCTCGATCCCAGGAAAATACTTGAGTTTCCCAAAGTGTGATGCAAAGTGGCTAAAGATGTTCTTTTCGACTGCGAATACCATCTTGATATTTGCTCATGATATGATGTCATCCCACATAAACGGTCGAATAAATGCATTGCCACCGAACTCGTATGATGATAGAAAATCGGAGTGATCTCTTGTAATCAGTCATATCAAACTCCTGACCACATGGAGACTAAAGCCGGCCAAATCGACTCGGGGTTCTTACAGTAGTATAATGAGGCGTGCCCCGCCGTACAATCAAACCCCCTTCCCAGACGGCAAAGCCGGTGGTTGCTCCATATAGACCAGCCCTACTCTGTTAGACCGCCATGCGAAGGCGTTTTTGATGTCAATCGTCTGAGGCCCGATATTGCGTATTATAGATAGGAGAAGGCAGATAGAGGCAATCTTGGCAGCAGGGAAGGTATCATATTAGTTGGAGACCATAGACACAGGTGTACCCACAATGCTGACTAAGGGCCTTAAGATGATCCACACTTAGGACCATCGGGACCCCGATCTTGCTGTATACCTGTGACATCCGATGGGTGTTTTGATGGCGGTGAGGTAACTGGAGTCTGAGTGCCCAGCTAGAATGTAGAGAAACCATTCATAAACCATAGTTTGTTTCCAACACGGATAGGATAGAACCTCATGCATAGTTTGTGGAACATAAACGAGAGTCAGGTGGGAAGCAGTACGATTAATGGGAAGATCGCTTGATGAGTAAGAGAGTCGGGGTGTAAAAATAGGATTGAGGGGTTCTGTGAGTGGAGGCGAGTACCTTTTGTGATGTAATAGGAAGATCACCCGGGGGACGAGCGAGGGATCGGAGTGGGAGGAGGCACCATGGGAGATGGAGTCGACGAGAGACTCGGTGTCGGTGCATGGGCGGCGGTATAAACACAGGGTGGGCGGGTGGAATGGCCCGGAGGTATAAATGGGGTATCTGAGACAGACGAAAGGAGAGGGGGGGATGGACCGTCGAGTTTAGGAGGGGGTGGGAGGGAACATAGGAGAGTTCTCAAAAAATGTGACATCGGTAGAGACAAAGTATCGATGTGTATCATGAGAGTAGCAGCGATAACCTCGTTGAAGTTGAACTGTAGGGAAGACACATAGTGGCTTTGAGCTTTGTCTTGCTAGGGAGTAAGGATATGGAGTGAGAAACATACCTGACGAACCTGAGGAAGAATGACGAGGTTGGTTAGGAAAAAGGATGGAATGAGGGATTTGATCATGTAAGATGAATGATGGCATACAGTTGATCAAATAACAAATGGCTAAGGTAGCATCCCCCTAAAAACATTGAGGAACCTTATGATGGAGGAGGAGAGTACGAGCGGTTTCAACTAAATGACGGTTCCTGCTCGGCCACTCCCGTTTGTTGGTATAAACCTGAAGGGCGATGAAGAATCCCGTGAAACGTAAAGGAGGAGAATGGTCGAAAAAGATATTCCTTGGCATTATTACTTATAGGATACGAATGGACATATTAAATTGAGTTCGAACTGACATGGAACTTAGAAATGAGAATAACTCATTTCGAGGAATTCATTAAAAATAGTAGTCTGATAGAGAATAATCATCATAAAGAAATAGAAGTATCGAGACTACTAAGGTAGACTCGGTTTGAGGGACCCCGAGCATCGGTGTGAATGACTCGAAAGGGCGTAATGCGGTGATCTGGCACGGGGGTGGACAAGGAATGTTTCCCAATGACATGACACACACTCGATTGAGAATGAACTAGAAAGTGAGGAACCTTGATTTTTGAAGCTTGGAGATGGTTGAATGACCAAGGCGATTGTGAATAAGGAGAGGAATATCCATGGAAATCTGACGATGGAAGATGAAGTATTTGAGAAAGAGATTAAGTAACTGACTCACGTCTATGCGATGGTCCTCCCCGTACTGGATCTACTGATGTGACGAGTTATTAAAAAAGGTAATTAAGCAAATTAAGGTCACAGTCGACTTACGTGCTGGGTCATATTAAAGAAGAATCATGGATATCTGAGTCGGGAAATAAAGGGCGAGGAAGGAAGACAATGAATGAGTTCAACCTGGTTATGGTTTGAGATCCATTAGCTAAGCGATCATGGGTAAAGGAAGAGAAAGTAAGGTAAGGGAAGAAAATATGTCCTTATTACGGAAAGATGATCAGGCGAATTAAGAATCAGGGTTTAGATGATGAAAGGCAAGTAGAGCATTCTGCGGGTTTTAGGCAGCCCGAGGCGAAAATGGATAAGATTTGCACAAGTGATGCGGAAGTACTTCTTACACTTGTCAGACGTAAGAATAACTACCATAGGTGTGGATGAGCTCCCTTTGAGTTTATTAACAGTGATCATTCAGACGAAGCAAGGAAAGCTCGATCCTTTGTCTGACCATAGAAGAAAACATCAATCAAAATAAAAATAAATAAAGCTGGATCCAGCGAGAGAGCAGGAGTACGAGCACATGGGCGTCTTGTGGCACCGGGAAGAGGCGACCCGGCTGTGGGAGTAGGAGAGCTGTGGAATCTGCAAAAAACCTAGTGTTTCAAAAGGTTGTCAAAGAGAAAAATGGAAAAAGGCATAGATGTTGGCCTCCAGATGGAGGAGACAGCCCAGGGTTGGGAGTGCTGTCGACGGTAACGACTTAAGCGGGAGGAGATCGTAGAGAAAGTTGGTGGCACCGGTGAAGCTAGCTGCCCAGGATGGAAAGTCAACGCATGTGGAGGCACGTGGGGGTGGTTGTCACCCGGGGTTTACGCGGGGATGTAGGTCGGAGCGCGAAGCCAGGCTTGATGGGTGGGTGTGGAGTTAGATATGGGTAAATAGCGTAAAGGTCACTTGGAGAATTTTCAGACCGGTGAAGAGGTTTGGCCAGTGGCGGAGGGGTTTAAGGCTTCTTAGGGCGAAGGTGGGGTGGCCAGAATGAGACAGCCACTATATGGTTTGTCGAATTAAGAACCATGACAAAACCACAACGAAGCTTCCATGACTCGTGCCATATGTGGGATAGAAAGAAAGAATGTTTTCTTATTAGAATGGATTAATTACATAGAGCATAGAGACATATATTGTAATAACACATATATCTACTTTATATGTAGGTTGTCAACCTATTAGGGAAACTTATGTATAAAGTTGTAAATCTATTAAGAAGGTTAGATTAGCTTTTGTGTATATATATATTCCACGATGAATAAATCTCACGAAACAAAGATTCTCCTCGATTCTTTCTTCTTCCTTTTCTACATGGTATGAGCCACAGGAGGCTTGGATTGGGAAGAGGAAGAATCACAGGTTCTGGTTGTTCTCGGATGCTATGGAGGTCGTGAGGGTGTTTTGAAACACCCATTTGAGGAGCATGGGAAGCAGCACCACATCCGGGAAGGAGCCCAGGCCAGATTCGGGGAAGGAGGCCAGACCACAGACGAGTCGGGGCCACCAAGTCAGATGGCCCGAAACCACTGTGTGTGACACGCACACGCACTATGTTGTGTTTGATACTGTGCACGGCTGTGGCCTTTGGGGTGAGCGATGGGAGTCCCGATCCGCCAGTAGACACTCGTGGTGCGTCACATATCTTAGGAGTCGATTAGTGTTATTTTTGGTGCTAGATTCCAAGTATTTTGGAGATTTATGAGATTTTTTGTTGCAGGATCCAAGTTTTTCACAAGAATCATGTTCGATTGGGTTTATGAAGGTATCCTTCTGCCCTAATTTCTTGTCTTTGACTTCATAATGAGTAGTTGATTCTTGAGGAGAGATGAAGTCTATTTAGTAGCAGTGGTCTGATGATGTAAAACCAAGAGACAAGTTGTTGGTCCCGATTACTTTCGAATTAGGGTAAACGATCTACCTCACACTTACGAGATATTCGTATGGCTAGTCATCTTGATAAGGACCCTCCTACAGAGGATTCGAAAGATCGATGGCTAGGATGATGTCGAATCTCTTATAAATTCGTAATTAATTTGTGATGAAAGTCTTTCCACCTCCATTAATCATTATGAGTATGTTAAGGAATTAATGGAATATTTAGGTGTTGGTGTATTCAAGCAAAGGAATATTTCTCGCATGATTCGTGTATGTAAGAGCCTTTACTTTTATCGCACTGAGAAACAAGATCGGTCCCTCACGGAACTCTTCATGGACTATAAGAAGACATATGACGAACTAAATACACTACTACCATTTAGTCCAAATGTTAAGGTTCGACAGGTTCAATGGGATAAGATGGCAGTGATGGGTTTTCTAGCCGCACTCACTTCGGAGTATGATTTTGTTAAGGCGTAGATTCTGGCCAGCTCTTAGATCTCGTCCTTCCAAGAAACATTCAACGAGGATCCTCCGCCTGAGACACTCCTCGTACTCCTCATACACCCGAATGAGCGGTGCCCTCGACGGGGATACAACAAGCGTAATGAGTTGTTTTTCTTATTTCAGGTACCTTTTATCTTGAGATACACCTCAATTTCATGTTTATGTTCAAATTCTGAGAAATGATATGCTAAAAAATATGTTTTAAAAGCAGTTTGATCTTTCATGTAGTAAGCGTGCTTCATCAGACCTCATGTGTCGATACTCCTTCTCAAAATGGCGTGGCTGAGAGGAAGAATAGACACTTCCTTAGGCTTGCCAAAGCTCACATTGTACAAATACGGTGCCCAAGCATTTACGGGGCGTGTTGTTCCACCTTTGTTTTTTGATTAACCGGATGCCTTCCTCAGTCTTGAATTGGAACACTCTGTATCACATCCTTTTTCCAAATAAACGTTTGTTTCCCATTGAGCCTCGGGTATTTGGGTGTACTTGTTTTGTTCGAGATGTTCATCCGCACGTGTCTAAACTTAATCTTAAGTCATTGAAGTGTATCTTCCTTGGTTACTCTCAAGTTCAGAAGGGATATAGTTGTTATTGTCCCAGTCTCCAGAAGTACTTGGTTTCTGTTGATGTCACATTTCTTGAGAATACTCCTTTTTCTCAAGACCCGTTCCACACTAGTCAGAGGGAGAATGATGATTTCCTCGTTATACTCTTGCCTCGCCAGCTCCTACTCCTGTCCTTGCTCAGGTCAAACCTCCTATCACTCAAATCTACACTCGACGCCACCCCTCAGTCTCAAGCCCTCTACCAGCTACTTTGACATCAGATCCAATTCTCAGTGATGATCTTTCCTATTGCTCTTCGTAAAGGTAACGTCAGTGTGCTCATCCAATTTCCTCCTTTTGCTCTTATGACCGTTTGTCATCACAATCTTATTCTTTTATTACATCCTTGGGACTCAATTTCATTGCCTAACAAGGTTTCTGAAGCCCTCGCTCATCCTGGTTGGCGTAGTGCTATGATAGAGGATATGGATGCTTTGAGTGACAATGCTACTTAGGACCTGGTTTGTTTACCTGTTGGGAAGAAAGTCATTGGTTGTCGTTGGGTGTTTACAGTGAAGGTTAATCCCGATGGATCCGTTGCTCGGTTGAAAGCTTGCCTTGTTGTTAAAGAGTATGCCTAAACCTATGGCATGGACTATTTCAACACTTTTCCCTATTTCTAAGATGACATCCAGTCGGCTTTTTATTTCCTTGGCTGCCACTTATAATTGGGATCTCCACCAGCTTGATATTAAAAATGTCTTTCGACATGGCGACCTTCAGGAGGAGGTGTTTATGGAGCAACCTCCAAGGTTTGTTGCTCAAGGGGAGATAGAGAGAGTTTGTCGTCTTGAGTCTTTGTATGTGGTTTGAAGCCGAGGAGTGCATCGTGGTTTGAGTACTAGATTCGGCCAAACGTTGGGAGTGGTATGCGGGAGTAGTAAATCTAACCCTTATGTTTTCTACAAGAACTCCAGTTCAAGTATCATTTTGTTAGTAGTGTATGTGAATGATATTGTTAGCACTGGGAGTGACTCTAAAGGTATCTCATCTCTTAAGTCCTTTCTTCAAAGCCAATTCCATACAAAGGACTTAGGGATGCTAAGATACTTCTTGGGCATTGAAGTTATGCGAAGCAAACATGGAATCTTCTTATCTCAAAGGAAATATGTGCTTGATCTATTATCTGAGATTGGAAAGTTGGGGGTAAAACCATACAGTTCTCCTATGGTTCCAAGTGTACACCTTACTAAAGAAGGCGAAACATTTGAGGATCCCGAGAGATATAGAAGACTAGTTGGGAAGCTGAATTACCTTATAATCACTCGTCCTGATATTGCCCACTCAATTACTGTTGTAAGTCAGTACATGTCTTCTCCAACAATTAATCATTGGGCAGTTGTAGAACAAATTCTATGTTACTTGAAAGGAGCCCCGGGACGTGGTATTTTATACAGTACTCATTGGCATAATAGACTTGAGTGTTTCACAGATGCTAACTGGGCAAGATCTAAGAAGGACAAGAGGTCCACTTCAGGGTACTGTATGCTTGTTGGAGGGAATCTAGTTTCATGGAAAAGTAAGAAACAGAATGTTGTCTCCCGATCTGGTGCAGAGTCTGAATATAGAGCGATAGCACAGTCCATATGTGAGATCATGTGGCTTCATCAACTCTTGATTGAAGTTGGCATTGAGACACCGATCCAGCCAAAACTTTGGTGTAATGATAACGGGTTGCCCCTTCATATTGCTTCTTTGTATTCCATAGGCAATTTAAGCATATTGAAATAGATTGTCATTTTGTTCGTGAGAAAATACAACTTAGCTTAATTTCTACAGGATATGTGAAGACTGGAGAACAATTGGGTGATATCTTCACAAAGGCCCTAAGTGGGGACCGGGTTAGTTATCTATGTAATAAGTTGGGCATAATTAATATCTATGCTCCAACTTAAGGGGGAGTGTTATAGCAAATATCTACTTTACATATAGAGTTGTAACCTATTAGGAAACTTGTCATATAGAGTTGTAATCTATTAGGAACGTTAGATTAGTTTTTGTGTACATATATTCACAATGAATCAATGCAAAACACAAGGAATTCCTTCCTCCAATTCTTTCTTCTTGCTTTCTACGTATATATATATATATATATATATATAATTGAATAAAAAGAAAACAAAATAAAGTGTAAATGGAAGAAGGATAATGTACACAAAAGGTAGGAGATAAACCAAAGAATCTCTAGAGAATATTCTATGATTCTCAACAATAAGAAACCAAGTAACAAAGATAACCCTTCGTGTACTCACTGCAAGAAAACAAAACACACAAAAAAGATGTGCTAGAAGTTACATGGGAAACCACAATCCCTTAGCGAGAATGGTGAAAACCGGAATCATTATTAGTTTGAAAAAGGAAGCCAACCCGATATGATACATTTGGAAACCAAGCCATGAGAATTCCAAACAATTTAAAGTTTGAGGGGACTCAAAGCGAAGAAATTGAAAGCCTTAGTTCTTCACCTTACTAAACAAGCCCTAACACGTCATGCTCCTTAGCCAAATTAAAGCAAGTGGTCAAACAGTTCCTTTAAGTTATAGTGCCTCAAAATATTATTGACATAGAACTTAGGTCATTGACTTTAGTGATACCAACCACACGACTCACAACTCTCAGATTAGCATTTCCTTTTACAAACCAAACACAAACATAGTTACCTTATCCTATTAATTGAATACCTTAGATTACCATTCCACCGAATATAATACTTAAAGAAATCAAATTCTGTTGGAAATAACGTGGTAGGATGTGTATTTCTAATCTTGTCATATCCAATGAACCAAATATAGTCTAAGGTTATCCCTTACTAATAAGTGATGGGACACCTCTATCCCTTGATCCCTATTTCCTCCCACCTCATGAGCCTAAAAATAAGCCCACCTCACTAGTAGCTCTCTTCATCCTCAAATGTAAGGCCTCATTTGCTCTAAGAAGTACCTCCTATATTTATATAGCCTCTGGAGAGCATGCTGATAAACTAATACCACTTTTCCCACTATCTTTTTGAGTTTGTTAATCAAGATTTTGCTACGAGATTATACAACCCATTTACCAAGCCAACAGATCTAAAGTCTTTCAATTCCTCTACACCCTCTCTTTGGAACTAATACCATTAACATGGCATTCAAGCATTTTTAAAAAGTTAGGCTTTAGAAATTTAGGTACAACCCATTATTTTATTTCAAGATTCATAATTATTGCTTATTTCTCATATTCAAGAAGAAAGGTTAAGCAGGTATGTTCCACAACCATAGAGAATCTTCTAAGTTGATGCGGTTCTTTTGTCAGGAAGAAACAAAAGAAATCTAGGGGATGACCCTTTTATGTTTGTTTTAGACTCTCTAAATGGAAAGAAACATCGAGTTGTTAGAGAACGTTGAACATTCAAATCAAGAGATCATTGATTTTAATATGGCTATTTTTTGGAATGAATTAGTCTGTAAATAGAAAATCAATTTTTGTACATGATAGATTTTGTTGATTGGTTATGCTTGATGTAAGGAGAGGAAGATTGATTTTTGTTCTCTTTTCCTTTATTTTCATTTTGGAATTTAACATATTTATTGTGTGTACTTTCACTAATAAAATCCATTTATATATCTATATTTATATGCACACGTGGATCTTTGATGAAATCAGAAAGCATAATAAGAATTAAATGGTACTTATAGTTTGTGCTCAATTTTTTTCCTAACAACTATGTACAAGTTGCTACGTTATATTTCTTTGAACAAGTTTTAATTAATCCTAAAAATATGATTAACCAAATTATCACAGTAAGACTGTAAAACAAGTAATATTACTTATGATGATAAGAACTTTACTACTAGAGAACCACTTAGAGCAGATGAAGCCAATACTACTGAATTGAAGACAAGCTTATGCTGCTAGAGGTGAAAAGCATTACACTTTCAAGGGAGAGAGAGCTCGACAAACATTTGCTGTTGTCCATATTGAAGAGCAAGAGCTTCCCTCAGCAGCAGCTAATTTGACATTGGCCTTGTAAAATTTTACTTTTTAAGTAAGAAGAAATTTATAGGGGAACAAAGACAAATAACCCAGCAGTAAGAAGACATCATACCTCAGCAGGTTCCATTGAAGGATGCAATCTTATGAAATGTTCAGAAATTGGAGGTCGATTATACTCAATGGCCTGCAGAAGTTCAAGGGGCTGAAAAATTATCTTACTTCCTCGAGGGGCAAGAGGTAGAGCATGATAACTGCAAACTATCTGAAGCAGCTCGTTTTTATGTTCCTATCACAGAGATCAAAATAGGGGAACGGAAAAATGCACTCAAGACTATTACCAACAATGAAAAATTGGTAAACATTGAAAAAAAGGGGTGGTAAACTAACCTTTGCCCATTTCATTATTACATCATCGCCAGCATCTTTTTCAAGGCCTAGAAAAACATCATCTTCATCCTCTGATACCATGCCTATCCCACTACTGCCAAAGGACAGGCATATATTTAGGGAAAGAGAAATTATAAATGCAGACATAAATGCCAAACATCCTTCAGTACAATGTAATCTATCTAATCTATATACATATATATATATATATATATATATATATATACATATATATAAACCTTTGATGTCCAGTCTTGGGAGGTTGAACATAGCTCAGATGTCCAGAACTGAAGGACTGGACATAGCTGAGATGTCTGGCCTTCCAGGCCCAAACACCACAAGTTCCATTTTTTTCTTCCCTCCATTTAAATTGTAGCTTTCCAAATTTCTCACTTATACATGAAAAAGCCCTAAAGATTTTCATGTTCCATATTATATGGATTCAATCGAAATATAAAGGGTTTTGTCTCTTAAAAACACATAAGGGTTTTGTAATCAGTACTTTCCTATTATTTATAGGTTTTATTATTGATAATTTGTAGTTAGGATTTGTGGTTGGGGAGAAATGGGTTGAGAGATACAGAAGGACTTAGGGAGAAGGGTGTTTTGGCTCTTTCAAGATAGTAGGTTGAATATTTATAAGTTTTTTAGTTTTAGGTGGATGTGTAAATATAAGGTGAATGCTATTAGAACTTTGCTGAATGCATTTATAAATTCTAATAGAGAAACTGCACCAGAGAAAGTACACTATAGGGAAGAGAAGAAACGATTACCAACTAATAATTCACCAGAATGGAAAATCAAAAGAACAAAACAAAGATATCAAATAACATATGGGTAAAATGTGAGAAGAAAACAATTACCAATAAATAGAATGAGAAATCAAAAGAATAAAACAGAGACATTAAATAAAATATTGGAAAAATGCTAAAAAATATAATAATAATTTTTACTCCTTCAGCTGTGTTATGTCTTCTCAGTATTGCACATTTTTGTTAGTTTTTCAGCTGGATAGCTTTTTTGGGGAGCAATTTATATTTACTTCTTTGATCCAAATATTGCATTTGAAGGATTGTGTAAGGCTAGAAATTCGATTTACGGAAAAAGGGTCAAATACGTAATTTCGATTCTGAAATTGTAATTTCGGTTAAAAAATCAGGAAATTTATTCTCTAGATCTCCGGATAATGAAAGCGGATTTCAGTTGGAATCGTCTTCTGCAATCTAGCTAGCACGTAAAATTTAAAATTCAGAGACCGGTCGGAGTTGACACTACGAGGCAGCATCGCGGTTCGGGTCTTTGTAAAAAGCCGATTTTCGATGCGGCCGAAAGTCACATATAACACGTACTCATGTCTTGCGTAAGTGGTATGAGTAAATGATGGAAATGGACGGCTAGAGATAGGCGAATATCAGCCCGAGAAAGGGACATAACGGTCATTATGGAATTTGAATTAAATCCTTTAAAAAGACAAAATAAGCAATAGTGCTTGTCTTCCCCACTTAAAAGCCAAAACAAAACGTGAAAAAGGGGAACACTTCCAGTAGATCGAAAAAATGGAGTTTAGTGAGAGAGATCAGACCTCTCTAGATTTACGACAAATCCGATAGTCGGCGTCTTGGGACAAGAGGGAAGGCGCTGCGGCCCGAGGAGGCTTCGCGTAGATGCCGGATTTAGGGAGTTTGCCAGCTACGAGAGGTAGAGTTCTCACTCTTTTGGGTTTTATTCCCTCTTTTAAATACTTCTTAATCTTAAGTTGAATGAGGCCGTGAGGGGCCGTTTGATCACATCACGAGCAGGACCCGAATTAATCAGAATTTTCTTGCCGTTGGAATGAATTTGTGGCTATGGTGATTGGGTTGTCGAGTGGGTGATTTGGTATTAAATCATGCATTAGTTTGAAAAATGCCGGGAATGGCCGTGAAATGTGGGTTCACAAAGTGAGCAGATGGTGTTGAGTGTTGGAGCGAAGTAAACCTAGGGTTTCGCATTCCTAGGAATATTGACACGAAAATATATTTTTATGTGTGAAAATGTGTTTGATCGAGTGATTCGAGAGTTGAGGCTGGCTAGTGTTTGATTATTAATGAGTGGTAGGTACGATGTATGAATCGATTAATTACATGACTTGATTGTGTGATTGGATATTATACGGATATGTGCATGTTTACGTATTTGCGTGTGATTAGAGCAGAGTGTGGAATTGGCATACATGCATTCCATATGCACTGGAACACCCTAGGACTATAGGAGTGAGTGCATGAGATGAGTCTAGAGAAAATGGTTCGGAGGAGAGTCTAAAATATGAATTAAAAATATCAATCGTCGGAGCGGCCCAATTGATATTCATCGGCGTGTAGTCGTAAACGAATAATCATCAATCGTTGGAATGACTGATTGATATATATATATATACACATCGGAGGTTGTCCACAAACTAACAAAATTATAATTCTCATACAAGGCTTGGCGAGTGTGAGAGAGTCGTGAGGGCTCGGAATCTGGAGTTGGTGCATGTAGACATTCAAGTAGGATCATGCATTTGCTTGAATGTATGTTTGTGGAACATTGCAGCGCACTTAGGAGGAGAGTAGCCCGCAGGGTGATTCCACTGCGGCGTTAGCTCGTACCCAATCGAGGATACTATTTTACAGGTACAAGGAGCGTGCGAGGAGACGGCTCGTCTGAGGCGCTAGAAGAAAGCGGTTGTGAGCAGCTTTGATGATGTTTACATGTATTAGAATTCAGTATTTTTAATATATGTTGTATAAGAGTAAAACATTTGAACTCTTAAATTATTGGATATAGTTGGGTATGTTTTTATGAGATGTGTGAAGTATGGGCTGAGAGACGTTTTTATCCATATTTATATCATTGTGATTATATATCGATTTGCTTGGGACGGGGTTTAGTCGGGTTTTGTGTTGGGTGAGGCTCCGTACAAAAGAGACTACCTTCGATTTTCGTGAGAAATGTCGGGTCACTAGATATTCACGTGAGTATTCCGTGAGTTGAATTGTCAGCGGACCCGAGTTTTGAGTCATTGACTATCCTCCTTTGAATTTTTCTTTTAATCACATGTCAATTTGTTTGTTTTTTACATGTAATAAGAAGGGAAGGAATTGATAAGCGAAATGCTACTACCTGAATAAGGATTCAGAACTACCAACGTGCTCCAACGTGTCCCTCTTTGGACAGGAGAAAGATGTGTCACAATCAGTTTGGTCATGTTCATAGCTTCCATTCATTCTTTCTGAACCATCAAATTGAGGTTCCAAGGTTTCAGAAGCACAATCCTGCTTATCAACTTCCTTTATTTCACTAAAATCTGAAGCCTCATTAGCAGTAACGCTGTCAGTAGATGGAGGTTCCAACATTCTTGATGAAGAGGATAGGACCTTATCATCTGATATAATTCCTGCAGCGGCAGCTGTGATGGCTACTGCACTGGTAAGAGGTATTGCAGAAGCCATCCAATCCGTAGAGCACTCCCTGTCAGAAGAACAACTTTTCTCATTTGTTTGATCACGTTGTTTGGAGGTTGATGAGATGCTATCAGGGAGAGAAATCAGGTTGACAAAATGTGTGATCCGATTCAGGCGCTCTTGCGCAATTATGCTGCATTCAAGTAAAACATATTGAACTATTTTAAACTATGAAGAATGAATCAAGTTCAACACCTAATTGCCAGTGACAACTAGTTCTCATAAACTTAACAGCAATCAATAATACAAACCTGTTCAACATCTCATAATGTAACTCAAAGAAAGGGATCCTTGTTAACAGACAATAACAGCGACGTGCAGAAACCAAAAAATGGCAGCTTCTTCTCCATCGGTTTGCAAGGGGTGACGAGGCGCCTAGGATAGCAGGTGCCTTCTGAACAATTTCTGGCACAAGTAGGCAAACACCATAAAGTGTTGCATTGTCTGCCACCTGATCAAAAACACATAAAACCTCTTTACCAATCACCAACCCCTTTCTCTTATACAAATCATCACACTACAAAAGAAGCAGAACATAACATAAAAGGGGGTTGTGGTTAGCAGTTTAAGTCTCCTTTGAAAGCTGATTATAAATTTCAGGAAAAAAAAAACCTTCCAGTTTTTCTTCTTATCATCTCTATATTACAACAACGGACAACCCAAGCCAAAAACAAAACAAACCATGCACCAGCCAGAATTTGGAAGTTCCTGTATCTTGCTAGATTTAGTCAGCAAGCACTCCCAAACTTTCAGATAGACCTATATGAGCACCAAATAAATACTAAATGCAATCAAATAAGTTGGTTTTTGGTACTCTTCTTCTACCCAATGGGAACAAAACAACAATGCTCCCCCCCTCAAAAAAAAAAAAAAAAAAAAAAAAATTGGTCAGCTATCATTGACGCTGGCAGTAGGCTAAAGTTGATCCAAAGGGAATATAATTTAGAGGGATTCTAATGAAATAAATAAACAAATAATAAAGAAAATGTTGTTCAGTAGAAGAAAGAGATCATGATTATAACGGTGATGATACCTCCTCCAGCTAGCCGCCTAACAAAATGGTACCATTGGGTTGGTGGCTAAGAGCTATACTCAAACCAACAGGATAAAGTCATCAAGAAACCTTTACACCTATGGAAAATATGAATACCATACGTGTTTGGTTTTCTTTAGCAGTTAACCTTGATTCATGTTTGAAGTAATTTTATGTTAAAAGTGCATTTTCTGCAATTACTTAGCAGAAAAGATATACATGGAAGCTCCCTTGATTTTAACAAGAATAAATTATGCAGGTTAAGGAAGCATTGTATGGGTTAGAGTAATTCCCTGGAACAATTTTCCCTCTCAACTACCATTATACGTCTAGTGGTTTTTCACCATGTAATAGCTTGGTTTTCTCAACCTCCACTTCCTCTTCCAAAAATATTTGGAGGTTTTCCATGGAGTTGACAACATGACTCTTTGGTACATCTTGGCTTCCAACAGCAAGCAAATTGTTGAGAATACTAGTTAACTTGAGATTTTACCTTCATTCCTTCCCAAGGGTGTAGCTAAGGAAACAACGGTATCGGTGATCTAGTCACCAATGGTGATGATAGTAATTTTTGGCTAAACAAATTGGCGACTAGTATTTTTTTGGTTAAATACTGATTAATATTGAGCTATTCGTAAGGTTCTGATCTAGCATTACCCCTCTTTACCTTTCTTAACTTCTAAAAATTGCAAAAACTTTCTTTGAAAAGGGTCATTATACCAAGATTTTGGACTCTGATCTAATCAAAATCATTATGAAGTCAAGCCAAGAATTAAAACTCTCTGTTTTTTCAAATTTGTGATGCATCATCACATCTTTGCTGCAATTCATTTTTAAATACCAATATTGATTGTATTTGAATATTCAAGTTACCAAGATTACCTTATTTGATATTATGAATTCTAATCTTTAGCTCATAAATCTAAACTGCATGTCTAAACTTCGAATGAATTAGTATAACAAATAGCCTCATGCCCATCATGCCTAGCTCAAGTGGTAGAGCGTTAACAGTTAAAACCAGCAAAGGGCATGGAGGATGGGAGTCCCGGGTTCGAGTCGAGTGGAACAGTTTCTTGCTGAAACTAGAGTGTATTAAAAAAAAATAGCCTCCTAAATTTTTCCTGGTGTAGAAAGGAACATAGAAGAGGCATCAGATTCTTTTGTGATCATGGATTGATTGAAGATGGGATGAGATTATTGTTATTGGAAGGACACACACTAGGATGTCCCCGTCCATCTAGAAGCAAGATATGCATGCATAGAAATGCAAAGAACAGCAGTTTCACCTCAGAAAAGCAAAGAAACAAATGATGTTCATTTATATTTAAACAAAAAGTATTTAGGATATTGTTCTAGTTGGTAAATAAATAGCATCAAGCTTCACCATGAAGAGCAAGTTCTGAAAGAACTGTGATGGACTCACTGAACTACAACATTAACGAAACAACAAAGTAGAGAGAAATGGATGGGTGGAGAAAAACTATCGTTAGGATGATTAAGAATATTATGCATCAAGTTAAAAAATAATCAATATTGATGTTCCTATGAATGATATAATTGTATTGCGCGATACCATAAATGGCAAAACCCCATTTGAATGCAACTAAAATCTATTTACAATTCTAATGTAGTAAGAAGAATTTACAGGTATAATACCATAGAAGCTAAAGTAGGACTCACCTTAAGAGAAAAAATAAATGATAAATCATCCCTGCCTAAATATTCCTGTTCATGTAAATAAAATAATGAAAATGTTATTTCTTCAACAAAGGAGCAAACAACTATAACAAGACAAAATTTTAATCAGTCATTAAACAGATAATATTTATGTGTGTGTCTATATATATATATATATATATATATATATATATATATATATATATATATATATATATATATATATATATATATATATATGTTGAGAATCAAAGTATATTCCCTGGATATTCTTTGGTTTATCTCCTACCTTTTTTTGTACATTATCCTCCTTCCTTTTACACTTTATTTTGTATATATATAGGTGTCTCTATACTATGTAATTCATCCATTCAATAAAGAAAAGTATTCTCTTCTTCTCTCTTTTCACAATATATTCATAATTTTTTATTCTACAATAATACAACCACTATTTTTTAACTATGTTATGATTAAAAATGTAAGAAAAATTATCATTTACTATTTTACAAAATGTAAGGACCTTTTTTTTAACATATCTGTTGGAAAGTCAACAAAAAACAAAGTTACAAAGTTACCCAATTTCCATCATCAGGACAATACCAAAATCTTCAAGCATCATTTTGATTAACAGGTCAAAATTATTTGGCTTCGTCACAACTGATGAAAAAACTCCCGAAAGGCAAAGGCAAATTAAATCACTTGATAGTTCAAGAGTAAATACAATCCTCGATTTTGGTGTGGGATGAGGTAGTCCATTATCATGTCATGGCTTTTGAACTATAAGCAACCAGAGATTAGTGGGCCTTATATCTTGCTCACACTGCATGAAAGATATAGGAGGCTGTTCAACATATTCCAGTGTGATGCAACTCAAATTTAGAAGATCAAAATAAAAGTTAATAAGGTATTTTGTTTCTGATTGAATATTATTATAACATAAAAGAATTGTGGCTTGAATTGGACTACTACCAGAATTTTACAATGGGGTGTAGCGAAAATGCTGCCTTATTGCAATTTTTTGTTGAATGTGAAAGAATTTCCTTCTTCCTTTTTGGCCTTAACGTGGAATCTGGTCACTTATGTCTCTAAGTTCTTGGAAAGGAACCTTTGCCACACCTAAATGAAGTCTTCTCACTCATGCAGGCTGAAGGAGGATGGCAGATAATGATGCATGATAATCCAACTTCTAAAAATTCAGCCCTTGGTGCAAAAGCTCCCTCTACTGAGCTACCAAATAAAAATAATGGCAACAACAGAAATGTAGATTCTAGAAAAAAATATGAGGGGCCTTGATCATCTGAGAACATAGATAGCTTATGGTGCAATTACTGTAAGAAGCCACAGCATACCAGAAAAAATCTTATTGGGAACTTCATGAAAAACCTAAATCCTTTGGCAGCGGCATTGGAAATGGATGTGGCCAACAAGAAGGACAAACTAATATGACTCATTGTGATGACGATGCTGCTTTAGTTGATTCCAACAATGGTGGTTTCAACTTGGACAAAGATTTAAAGACTTTGAAACACTCTCTCTTCACTAGACAAATTGATCACCTCCTGCTCTTTGGCACAGCAAGTAAGTATCTCAGAGAGGAGGTTCTTAAACACCTCTACCACTCCCTGCTTAATCTCTCTCTCCTCTGTTAACCACTGCCCATTAATTCTAATCTTATTCAGAGTGTTTTTCTCCTGTTGGAATTTGCCATCCTATGGAAGAACTTCGTATTCCTATCCTGTTCTTTAAGCCAGATTTCCCTTGATTTCTACCTCTAAGAAGTCTCTTCCTTTCTTTCTTTTTTTTGATCGGTAAAGATACGTATATAAAAAAAGAGAGATGCTAAAGTAGCGGCCCAAGGTCTGAAGACCCAGCCTTACCCTTACAAAAAACATCCACAAAAAAGGAGCAAGGCAAAAAAAGCCCTCAATTAACACCCTTCTAATCAATGAGATGAACTAGGGTCGTTGGATCATCCGATAAAAACAACTTAGTCTCTGACCAAAGGAGATTTACAAAAGAAAACTTTAACTTTTGTATAGACAGCAGCTAAATCACCCGAGTACGATAAGCGTTCTAGCCTTCCACACCTTGAAAATGCACAAAGGCCCCACTTTCCACCCTAATCTCCATCTTTTTCACACCATAGAGCCTCCACGAAGAGTGTCCATAGAAAAGGGTTAACCAGGGAAACAAGGAGAAAGAGCAAATTCAAAAGCACTTTTGTTGGATCCATGATGGAGGAGAAAGTGGTTGAAACTGTTATAGATATTAATCAAGTTAGAAATACGGCTATTAATCATACCCAACTTGTTACATAGATAACTAACCCGGTCCCCATTTAGGGCCTTTGTGAAAATATCACCCAATTATTCTCTAGTTTTCACATATCCTATAGAAATGAAGCCGAGTTGTATTTTCTCACGAAGGAAATGACAATCTATTTCAATATGCTTGGTTTGTTCATGGAATACCGAATTAGAGGCAATATGAAGGGCAACCTAGTTGTCACACCAGAGTTTTGCTAGGACTGGTGTCTTAATGTCAACTTCCATCAAGAGTTGATGAAGCCACATGATCTCACATACGGACTGTCATCGCTCTATAATCAGACTTTGCACTAAATCGGGAGATAACACTCTATTTCTTACTCTTCCATGAGACTAGATTCCCTCTTACAAACACACAACATCCAAAAGTGGACCTCCTATCCTCCTTAGATCCCGCCTAATAAGCATCCGTGAAACACTCAAGTCTACTATGCCCATGATTATTGTATAAAGTACCACGTCCCGGGACTCCTTTCAAGTAACATAAAATCTGTTCTACAGCTGCCTAATGATCAACTGTTGGAGAAGACGTGTATTGGCTTGCAACACTAACGAAGTGGGCAATATCGGGACAAGTGACTATAAGGTAATTCAGCTTCCCAACTAGTCTTCTATATCTCTCGGGATCCTCAAATGTTTTGCCTTCTCTAGTAAAGTGTACACCTGGAACCATAGGAAAACTGCATGCTTTTACTCCCAACTTTCCAGTCTCAGACAATAGATCAAGCACATATTTCCTTTGAGATAAGAAGATTCCATATTTGCTTCATAACTTCAATGCCCAAGAAGTATCTTAGCATCCCTAAGTCCTTTATATGGAATTGGCTCTAAAGAAAGGACATAATAGATGAGATACATTTATAGTCACTCCCAATGATAACAATATCATCCTCCCACACTACCAACAGAATGATACTTGGCCCAGGTTCCTATAGAGGCAGTGGTCGGTTACTCTTACGCATGCAGGCCCTCAAGCGGCTTCTTTGGTGCAAACCACACACGTGGACTCTATTTCAAACCATACAAAGACTTCTGAAAACAAAAAACCCTCCCTATCTCCCCCTGAGCAACAAACCCTAGAGGTTGCTCCATATACACCTCCTCCTGAAGGTCACCATGAAAAAAGGCATTCTTAATATCAAGCTAGTGGAGATCTCAATTATAAGTGGCAGCCAAGGAAATAAAAAGTCAAACAAATGTCATCTTAGCAACAAGGGAAAAAGTGTCGGAATAGTCCACGCCACAGGTTTAGGCATACCCTTTGGGGCAGGCGGGATTTCAGCCGGGCGATGGATCCATCGAATTAACCTTCCTTGTATACAACTGACAACGATGGCTTTCTTCCTAGCGGTATGATTGCTGAAACTGCAGGTATATGGATCCATTAGGATTAACCTTCACTGTATACAACCAATGGCCAACCAAGGTGAGTGAGGGCTTTAGAAACCTTGTTAAACGGCGAAATAGAGGAATCGAGGATGTAATAAAACGAGAATGTAATGTGAAGTGGTCATAAGAAAAAAATGAGGAAATTAGATGAGCACAACGGCGTTTACCTTTACGGAGCAATGAAGATCATCACTTGAGAGAACTAGATCCCGATGTCAAAGTAGGCGGTGGGGCTGGGCGGGGGGTGTTGTGTAGGAGTGTAGAACTGAGTAATAGGAGGTTTGACCTGACCAAGGACAAGAGCAAGTTCGAGAAATACAATGGGTAAGCCAAGAGTATAAACAAGCAAGTCGCCTTCCTCCCCCTGACTCGTGTGGGTCGGAGGTGAAGAGCTTTACATTCTCAACATAGGTGACACCAATCGAAACCAAATACCTATGAAGACTAGGGCAGTAACATCGATAGCCCTTCTGAACTCGAAAATAACCAAGAAAGATACACTTCAATGACTTAGGATCGAGTTTAGACACATGCAGACAAACATTTCGAACAAAACAGGTACATCCAAATATCTGAGGCTCAATAGGAAACAGAGATTTATTTGGAAAAAGGATATTATCACAGTGTCTCGGTCGAGAGCGAGGAAGGCATCCGGTTAATCAAAAAACAAGCAGTGGTAATAGCATCGGCCTAGAAATGCTTCGGCACATGCATTTGAAATAATAAAGCTCAGGAAATTTCAAGGAGGTGTCTATTCTTTCTCTCGACCACTCCATTCTAGGAAGGAGTATCAATGCAGGAGGTCTGATGAAAGATGCCATTTTAAAGCATGAATGACTGAAACTGTTCTAAAACATATTTTTTAGCATTATCACTTCTCAAACTTTGAACATAAACATGAAATTGAGTGTGTATCTTAGCATAAAAGGCACGGAAATAAGAAAATAACTGATAACGGTTTTTCATTAGATATAACCAAGTGGTTCGTGAATAATGATCAACAAAAGTGTCAAAGTATCGAAACCCAATTGGGGACACAACTGGGCACGGACCCCACACATCTGAATGGACTAATTCAAATGGAGCACTAGCTCGTTTATTAACTCTTGGACTAAAAGGAAGACGATGATGCTTCGCAAATTGACAAGACTCACAATCTAATGACGACAAACTTGAAATTTGTGGACACAACTTTTTTAACAAGGGAAGAGAGGGGTGGCCCAATCGACAATGCATCTCAAATGGTGTAGTAACTCTAAAACAAGCAACAGGTCTCGGTACTGCATGATCAAGATTGTAGAGACCCCCAGACTCACGTTCTCTACCAATAATCAGCTTCGTCATAAAATCCTGAAACAGACAAAAATCAGGGAAGAATGAGAAATAATATTTAAGTGCTCGAGTTAATTTGCTCACAAACATCAAATTAAAAAAAAAATTAGGTAAACTCAAGACGGTTGATAAAGGGAGAGATGGAGTGGGAAAATTTGTGCCTGATCCAAGAACACAAGACTGTGACCCATCTACCAGAGTGACAGTAGAAGTGGAAGGTTATAACCGAAAGGTAGAAAATATGCTAGAATTACCTGTCATGAGATCTATGGCTCCGGAATCAATGACCCATTCGAAGGATGAACAAGAGACAAGGCATTTATTTGGGTTACCTATCTTAGCAATAGCAGTAATTGGAGTAGATGAAGATTTCAATGATTCTAAGTACAAGTGGAACCTGGCTAATTCTTATATTGTGAACTGAACTGACTAATCCAGTACCTCAATAGTGGAAGCCACATGAGCAAATTGAGCAGACTGAAATCTCTGATCCCGACTCTGCCGCTTCTTACAGTCTCGTTTCACATGTCCAAGCTTATGGCAATAATAACAAATAACTCCTCTAGAGCTTGTCCCTCTAGGGTTACCACCTAGACCACTATTTTTGTATTGTTTCTCTTTTGACTCACCACTGTTCTGACCAACAAGGACACTATTCATCTAGGTAGAAGGAGGAGTAAGTGAGGAGGTCTCTGTGCGGAGTATCCTACTAAATGTTTCTTTGAAGGACGAGATCTCAGGGCTAGCCAGAATCTGCACATTAACAGAATGATACTTCGAAGGGAGTGCGACTAGAAAACCCATAACCGTCATCTTTTCCCGTTGAGCCTGTTGAACCTTAACATCTAGACTAAATGGTAGTAGTGTATTCAGTTCCTCATATGTCTTCTTATAGTCCATGAAGAGTTCTATGAGGGACCGATCTTGTTTCTCAATGCGATAAAAGGCTCTACATATATCGAATATGCGAGAAATATTTCCTTTGCCCGAATACACAAATTCCAAATACTCCATTAGTTCCTTAACATACTCATAGTGATTAATGAGGGTGAGTACTTTACCGTCAATGAAATTACAAATTTGTAGGAAGAGACGGGCATCATCCTCCAGCCATTGGTCTTTCGAATCATCCGTAGGAGGGTACTTATCAAGATGACTGGCCATACGAATCCTCTGTAAGTAGAGGTGGATTGTTTTACTCCAATCTAAGTAAAGGACCAGTCAGTTTGTCCTCCGTGATTTTAGACATCATTGGGACCACTTCAAGCACCGAAACATGCTTCTTATGTAACACCCCGAAATATACCCTAGTCGTTTTCAATGTGTTTAGGGTATTTGGTAGAGCATAAGTGAATTTTAAATGGTGAAATACGAAACATAAATTGAGAAACAGGAAATTGTCTGAACATAAGGACAAAATTGTAATTTGTCAAAAAGGGGCATAAAAGTCATGAGTTGATAAGATTAGAGGTCAAAGTGGAAATAACATAAATATGAATGCAAATAATAGAATGAGGGAGGACTAAAAGGTAAATAAAAGAAAGTTTAACTATAAAAAGGGGAGGGAGACAAAAATAACTCATTTTTTGGGTCTCAAACAAAAAGAGGAAACTCATACGGGTTGGGAAGAGAAGAAGAAGAAGAGGAAGAAAGGGGTCGAAGCAAAGGTAGTAAAATTCTAAAAGTTTGTATAAGTTCTAGTATGATTTTGTACAAAACTACTTGGGTATAGTGCTAGGGGTTTTCTTTGGATATTAGTTTTGTTCCCTTTCTAGGGTTTTGTTAGGAATACATCCTAACTCTAGATTTATGGGAAGTTGGGTTGAAAATCCCTAGTTGATATCAATTAGATATGGAATCCTTCATAATTGTATGGTTTTGTAAAGTTTGGTGAACTTTGGTATGAATCCTTGGATTCTTTGGCTAATTAAAAGTGTTTGTGGAGTTGTTTGGAGAGATTCCATGTTAGTTTTTGATGAAGGATGGAATAGAAGATAATTATGGAAGAAAATTGAATGAAAAAGGGTGAATTCTGCCATTTCTGGGCAGAATCGCAGCATGGTATCGGTACCAAATAGGGGTGGTACCGGTACCACTGATGCAGAGGCAAAATGGTACCGGTACCATCCAAAGTGGTACCGGTACCACTCTCCAGAACCGGTTTGGTACCGGTACCAAACATAGTGGTACCGGTACCACTAGTTCCTACAACCCCGGTTTTTGGTATTTGTGCATAGTTAAGCTACAATTCGCATACCGGGAGTCTTAGAACTCTAATAAATGATTAACAGGGGTTAAGATAAGAAAGAAATTGAGTGAAAAATGTACCGGACCTCGCCGTCAAGGCGAAGCAAATTCGATGTGGGCAAACTTCATGCCCTATAATAAGATAGGAAGTTTCTGAATACATATAATTGTAGGAATGCCAAAGACCAGGTATTAAATGACACGACCTCTGCTAGTGCTACGGCACTTCTATTCGAGTGGGCGGGCACGTATGTGCCCGGTACTCTACGATTAGTGCGGCACTCTCGACCGATGCTTGGCACATTAGTGCCGGTACTCTCGATTAATGCCGGTTACTCGGATCGATCATGATGCTCTGTTTAGTACTTGGTACTCCTACGATCGATGCGTGGCCTCTGTCGGTCTTACGGCCTCTGCCTTGTGCTACGGCACTTCGATGCTGTATAGTATCTTCGGTGCCCATTGTGTTGTGTCTTACTCATTTATTGAATCTTGAGTCCCAGGTATTCCCATAGTTATATGATAATAACCTGAATGAGGAATAAGAGTAAACAAATGTGTATCGTTCTGATCTGTAATACCTACGGGTACTTCTGAATAAGAATAAGCTTTGTAACTCCTACGGGAGATCTGAACAAGCAATAAGTTGCAGTAACTCCTACGGGAGATCAGAACAAGCATAAAGTTGTTATAAGTACAAGTATGAGTCATATGGGAGATCCGAATAAACATAAGTTTGTTAGAACCATAAGTAATTGTATAAGTTCCTTATATGAATGCATGAAAATTCTGATATTTGTTATTGTTATACGCTCACTATAAATGTGTATATGCATATTACCTATGTTTCCCACTAAGCGTAAAAACATACGGGTTTTTAATCCTTGAGTGCAGGAAAGAAGGAGACGATTGATCTTCCGCGCATTCTTTGGGCGGCTTACAGTAGGGGTTCATCCTTTGTAGGTTCTGCGCTCTGATCGGTAAATGTAAATGTATAGTTTTTGTATAGATAAATGGGACTTAGGACTGTATGTATGTGACACTGTAAACACCACTACGGTGGGAGTTTTATTTTGTATTTTTGTATACGATATGTTGATACAGTTATAAGACTTGGACACACAAACGTCTGATAAAGCAGGTAAAGAGTCCCAATCCAGTCTCTCGCGCCTTCGGGCGTGACATCTTATCTTCTAAGGAATTTGAACTACTCGTTATGAAGTCAAAGAAAAGAAATTAGGGCAAAAGGAAGAAATTAGAGCATAAGGACACCTTCAGAAACCAAATGGGACAAGATTCTTCTGAAAAACCTTGGATCTCGCAACAAAAAGTCTCCGAAATTTCCAAAATAGTTGGAATCTAGCACCATAAACCACTCTAATCGACCCTGGGAGAGAGACGCACCATGTAGTGTTCGTCGGAAGGAGATTGGACTCTCTACGCATAGCGCGTGCAGCACAGTGCAGAAACACAAGATGGGCGCGTGAGCGTCACTCGCTGAGGTTACGGCCCGCCGGACTTGGTGGCTTTGACTCGTCGCGGCCAGCTCCTTCTGTGTCGGCGGTGTCGCTTCACTTACCCTCGAATGGGTGTTTCAACACCCTCACAACCTCCCTTTGTGTTGTTCTCGAAACCGGTCAAAAAAGCTGTATAAGACTTTCTCAATCAGGCTAAAGCTTTGATACCATGTAGAAAGCAAGAAGAAAGAATTGGAGGAAAGAATTCCTTGTGATTTTTCATTGATTCATTGTGAATATATATATACAAAAGTCAATCTAACCTTCCTAATATATTACAACTCGATAAGACAAGATTCCTAATAGGTTACTACTCTATACGTTGTTAAGGATTAACCTCCTAATCCATTTAAGATTCTTTTCCTTCTCTCTTTAATCTCTTAGTTAAACTCTAACTTTGTTTTCTTTTTGCCCTAACACTAGAGTATATATATGTATTTTCCCCCTTTGTAAATTAATGAGAATACAGAATTCCTTTTCTCTCAACATGGTATCAAAGTCATAGAAGAGTTTGGGAATATTAGGGTTAGGTTTTCGCCGTGTGGTCAATTCCGGCGACCTATCCAACGACCGTGCCTCATTATAGTCGTATTACAGTCGTTGAAAGCCTCTTGGGAACCACAACCATAGTCAGAAAAACGTCGCGGGGAAAATATTCCGTGACCCTTTACTCCGTGGCGTGGAATCTCACGGGATCGCCATAGCCCTAAGCTCCTTCTTGGGTGCAAAAATGTCCAGGCATCAGGTTCCTCTGCGCCTCCATGCCCGGGCTCACCGCCAGCCCGTGAGGGCATGGCTGACTTCTCCCCGGTCATGGGACTTCACCACACAGTCGCACAACGCCTAGCTATCTCCTTGGTTTTCTGCTCCAACACCTGAATATGCACTTTTTCCTTTGTTTTATGTCCGGCAGCTGTACTTTTCTAGGTTTTTCTTTATTTTTCCGACACCCAAAGACATCTACAGGATTTCGGGAATTGTTTTGCCCCCTCTAGGCCCCTATTTCATCCTTCAGATCTCTTATAGCTGTGATCTCTTACTTTTTGGTTTCTATGGCTACCAAAGGTTCAATCTTTTCTCCCATTTTGGTTGCATCTACTGTTATTACATCGGAGAAATTAGTTGCATACCCCTTTTGCACTCAAGCATCCAAATCTGCATCCATTTGTTGCCTAGACCGGTAATGCCTCTGCTTGCCTTTCACATTCCTCTGGACCTTTGATTCTTGATTCTAGAGCCTCTAATCATCTTTCCGGTAATAAGGATATTTTTTCTTCTCTTACCTTTACTTCTCCTTCACCCATGGTTACTTTAGCTAATGGATCTCAAACCATAGCTAAAGGAATTGATTCGGCTTGCCCTCTTCCTTCCCTGTCCCTTACTTCTGTCGTTTATGTTCCTGATTCTCCTTTTAATTTGATTTCCATCAGTAAGTTAACTCGTGATCTTAATTGTTTGATTACCTTTTCTGATCACTTTGTCACATTCAAGGAACCAAGTACGAGGCAGACGATTGGCATAGGACGTGAATCTCATGGCCTCTTTCATCTTAGGTCGCCTTCACCTTCCACTGCTTGCGCTTCCATGGATACTCGTCTCCTTATTCACAATCGTCTTAGTCATCCGATGTTTCAAAGCTTCAGAAAATGGTTCCTCATTTTTCTAGTTTGTCCTCAATTGAGTGTGAGTCATGTCAGCTTGGAAAACATACTTGTGTCTCTTTCCGAAGGCATCTAGATCAACGGACAAAGTCTCATTTCGAGCTTGTCCACACTAATATTTAGGGTCCTTCTCGGGTTGAGTCTACCTTTGGGTTTCGATACTTTTTTACTTTTATAGATGATTATTCTCGATGTACTTGACTATTTTTAATGAAAACTCGTGCAAAATTATTCTCTATTTTTCAGAAGTTCCATGTTGAAATTCGAACTCAATTTAATACCTCCATTCGTATCCTACGAAGTGATAATGTCAAAAATATCTTTTTGCATTAGTCTCTTCCTTTATGTCCTCACATGAGATTCTTCACTAGTCCTCTTGTGCTTACACTCCTCAACAAAATGGAGTGGCAGAGCGCAAGAACCGTTATTTAGTTGAAACTGCTTGCACTCTCTTACTCCATCATAAGGTTCCATCATAAGGTTCTTCACCGTTTTTGGGGGATGCTATCTTAGCTGCTTGTTATTTGATTAATCTTATGTCATCCTTCGTTTTGCATGATTAGATCCCTTATTCTATCCTTTTTCCTAATCAACCTCTCTTCTGCCTTCCTCCTCGTGTCTTTGGTTATGTCTGTTTTGTTTATATTCTTACTCTTGGGCAAGACAAGCTCTCAACCAAAGCAACTAAGTGTGTCTTCTTGGGTTATTCTCGACTTCAGAGGGGTTATAGATGTTATTCTACCGCCACAAATCAGTTCTTCATCTCTGCTGATGTCACTTACTTAGAGGGTTTCTCTTTCTTCTCCTCTGAAGAGTATCATCATGTTTCGGATGTCTTACATGTCCCTCTTATCTTACCACCTCCAGATTTCCCTTCTCCACCTACAGATGTTGTGATTCGACCACTTCAAGTTTATACTCGTCGTCCTCATCCTCCAACAAGGCCTCTTGCTGATTCATCTTCTATGCCACCGTCATCTCCTGCTCCGGTTCCGCAACCACCTGATGATCTCCCTATTGCCATTCGAAAAGGTCCTCGCTCTACTTGTAACCCACATCTTGTTTATAATTTTCTAAGCTGTCATCGTTTATCTTTACCATACTTTACCTTTGTTTCCACCTTGTCTTCTGTCTTTATCCCTACAAGCACTAGTGAGGCTCTCTCCCATCCGAGCTGGAAACTGGCAACGGTTGAGGAAATGAATGCTCTTTCCTCCAATGGCACATGGGAGCTTGTCACTCTTCCTTCTGGCAAGTCTCCTATTGGTTGTCGTTGGGTTTATACAGTAAAGGTGGGACACAGTGGAGCCAGGTAGATTGGCAAACCCGTTTGATTGCCAAGGGGTATACTCAGCAATATGGCTTGGACTATTATGATACATTTTCTTCAGTGACCAAGATTGCCTCTGTTCGCTTGCTTCTCTCTATAGCTGCTATGCGGTCATGGCCCCTTTTTCAATTGGATATCAAGAATGTCTTCCTTCATGGTGATCTCGCCGAGGAGGTATATATGGAGCAACCGCTTGGTTTTGTTGCTCAAGGGGAGTCTGGTTTGGTATGCAAGCTACGTTGTTCCTTATATGATCTGAAACAGTCTCCTTGAGCTTGGTTTGCTTGATTTGGCTCGAGTGGTTCAAGGATTTTGCACGATTGAGGAAGCCTGACAAACCATTCAGTTTTTATCATCATACTTCCTCTTGTGATGTATTTACTTAATTGTTTATGTGGATGACATTGTCATTATATGCATTGACCAGGATGGTGATCGAAACTTAAATGACACCTCTTGACCACTTTGAACAGACTTACGGAAACTCAAGTATTTTCTAGGCATTGAGGTAGCTCAGTCTAGTTCCGGAGTGGTTTTTTCTCAAAGAAAGTATACCTTGGATATATTGGCAAACACTAGTATGTTAGACTGTAGACACTCCTATGGATCCAAATGTCAAACTGGTACCAGAATAGGGGGAGCCTCTACAAGATCCAGAGAGATATCGACGACTTGTAGGTAAACTGAATCATCTCACTATCACTCGGCCCAACGTTTCTTTTCCTGTGAGCATAGTTAGTCAATTCCTACAATTACCTTGTGATGGCCATTGGGATGTTGTAGTTCGTGTTCTTCGTTATGTTCAAGGAACACTAGGTCAAGGGGTGTTGTATGATAACAGAGGTCATACCCAGATTATTGGCTACAGTGATGTAGACTGGGCAGGCTCACCCACTGATAGACGTTCTACATCAAGATATTGTGTGTTCATTGGAGGTAATTTAATATCGTGGAAGAGTAAAAAACAAGATGTAGTAGCCAGATCCAGTGTTGAAGTCGAGTATCGAGCTATAGCCTTGCAACATGTGAACTGATATGGTTGAAGCATGTCTTCCAAGAGCTAAGATTTGGGAAGGATGAGCAGATAAAGCTTATATGTGATAATCAAGTACGCCTTCGTATTTCATCAGCTTGAGTTCTCCATGGGAGGACCAAGCACATCAAAGTGGATTCTGCAGCAACTTTATCAAAGAAAATATTGCATCGAGATGCAGGACTACTAGTTTTGTCAACTCTAATGACCAACTAGCCAATATCTTCACTAAGTCTCTTAGAGGTTCTAGGATAAAGTATATATGTGACAAGCTGGGTGCTTTTGATCTATATGCTTCAACTCGAAGGAGAGTGTTAAGGATTAGTCTCCTAATCCATTTAGGATTTTTTCCCTTCTCTCTTTAGTCTCTTAGTTAGACTCTAACTTTGTTTTCTTTTTACCCTAACACTAGAGCATACATATGTATTTTTCCTCCTTTGTAAATTAATGAGAATACATAATTCATTTTCTCTCAACATATGTAAAGTAGATATATGCTATAACACTTGGCAAGTGGAGGATGGACATAAGATAAAGGGGAAAGCTCGCGAGCGTGCTTTTTATGAGAGTGAATCTACCCCCTTGGAAATATACTGTCTTTTCCACATAGCCAAATGCTTGGGAAAGTGCTCCTCAACCCCATCCCACACCGCAAAAGAGTTGTAGTGAGCACCCAAAAGGCAAACCAAGGTAAGTAGTTGGTAAGCTCACAAATTAAATCCTAGGTTTGCAGCTAGCAATTCCACATTGTCTATTCTACCGATAGGGAAAAGCTCGCTCTTTTCCAAATTGATCTTCAATCTTGATAAAGCCTCAAAACACATCAAGTGCCAACAAAGGTATGTCACTTGATCATCCCCCGCCTCACAAAAAATCAAGGTATCATCCACGAACAGTAAATGGGAGATCTCCAGGCCTTCACCCCCTCTACCCTCCACATGGAAAGCTGTCAAAAAACCTCCTCTAACTACCCTCTCAACCAAGCGGCTGAAAGCCTCCATCACAATGACAAACAGAAAAGGGGAGAGGGGGTTCCCTTGCCTAAGCCCTTTAGAGCTTCTAAAGAAACTAAAAGGGGTTCCATTGACAAGCATAGAAAAGCTAGCAGTAGAAATGCACCATTTTATCCACTCTATCCATTTCCTACCAAAACCCATCTTTTCTAGGACTGAACAAAGGAAGGGCCATTCCACGTGGTCATTTTGCAAACAAAAGCCCCATTATTACTTCGCAAAGCTGAATCAACCGCTTCATTAGCCACTAGTGTTGCTTACCTATTAAAAAACAAAATAGCCACTAGTGCTGCATCTAAAATTTGTCTTCCTTCCACGAACGCATTTTGGGCCTTAGAAATTACTTTGGGCAGCACCTTCCGGAGTCTATTAGACAACACTTTAGTCAACCACTTATACAAGCTTCCCACCAAACTAATTGGCCTAAAGTCTTTTATATCTTCAGCACCCCCTTTCTTATGAATTAAAACCACAAAGGTTGCTGTTAAACGACCAACTCTCCTAAAAGCTCAAGCTTGTAGGATTTTGATTTAATATAAATATCATGTCTTTAACACCCTCCCTCACGTGCAGCCCCATACCCGCACGTAGAGAGTCAAACAAATCAAATAGAGTCCTCCATGGATTTTCAAATCAACAAATGGGGAATAAATTGCAAAGAGGTAGTTCGAACCCAATACCTCTTGCCAAACCAGGCTCTAATACCATGTTAAACAACCAACTCTCCTAAAAGCTCAAGCTTGTAGGATTTGGATTTAATATGAATATCATGTCTTTAACAATCACATTTATGCTCCTTACGAACCGGCTGTGCTCAAAAAAATCCTTGAAGAACCCCATCACCTCAGCTTTAACGAAATCCCAAGAACTCTGCCAAAAAGCCATAGTAAAACCATTCGGCCCTAGGGCTTCATCACCATAGAACTCCTTTAAAGCAGCAAGGAACTCCTCTTTAGTGAAGGGGCTTTCTAACCTAGTGGCCTCAATTAGGTACAGTCTCTCAAAGGGCACAGCATCAAAAGTTGGGTGCTAAGAAGTCTCTTCTATTAAAGCCTACATCTTATACTCAACCCTAACAGCCACCCTTTCCTCTAGCTCTTCCAAGGAAAAGGGACTCTAGCTTTCTAGCTCGTCCCACTACTCTAACTTTCTCAGAGTTGAGTTCTTATTTTCCTCCACCTTACCGAAGACTTCTTTATTCCAGGTCTTGATTAAAGGTTTAAGCGCCTTGATTTTCTAAACCAGGATTTAGCTACTATCACCACTGAACCTAAGCCCCTGCCACTAGGATTTAACTAGCTCCTTGAACCCTTCAGCCACATGTTTTCAAAATGGATGGGAATTGAGCCTTTCACAATACCCCTCTCCCCTTTCAAGCAAAATCGAGGAATGATATGAAGTGGGTCTTGGAAGAATATGCTGAATAGCCCCTCCAAATGATGATCCCAATCTTCGGTGACCAAAAACTTGTCCAGTCTAGTCATTCTTTGATTACTTTGTCCCCTTCTCAGTGAAGACCACAACCTTATAGAGGATTTAGTGCCTCCAATTCATCTATCCTCACAATTTCGTTCTCCAAAACCTAACGATATTTAAAATCTGGTATACAGACCTTCATAATCTCTAACAAACCCCAGTTCTTGGGCATTCTATTGATTTTCCGTGAGACAATCAAATCTGTGGAGAGACCATACCTAGTTGTCATCATTGTTAGACTGAGAAATTGCCGGATGATATCACTCTAGAAGCCCATAAAATGGAGCTTACAGAGATCCACTGAACAGGCTAAATAAGGAAGTGACTAACTTAAGTTCACTTATGATAAATCTTGTAATGAAACTTCTCTAAACTACATTGATGAGATTAGGTCTGAGGTAATCAGAAATGATTATAGTTTCTGATTGGTAACTGTTTTAAACTCTATCTAATATTTTCTAAAAATGCAGGTCTGTTAAACAAAATTTTATTGCCTGATGATGACACTAGAGCTGATGTGTGACCTCTAAGATGTTTAAACGATTTTGACTATGTTGGTATAATCATATTATTAAAATGTGGTTTTCTCACCATTTCACTATAAGTTTTTTATATCCATCTTGTTGAGTAAGACATAAGTTGACTTTCAAGAACAAATTCAATCTTAAGACATAGGCTAACATTAGGTGGCAACTAAAGATACAATTCTTCACTTAACTCGCTTTGATGACCATGGTAGAAAATAAATATTCCTTATGAATTATTGTACTGAAATGAGATTTTTAAAGAAGTTTTAGCAAATATGCATTCTCACCCAATTGCTTTAAAACCTGAAATGTACTTGTTTTCTTAGTTTGCAACTTGTGATGTATGCTCAAATGAATTCTTTCATGATGTTGACAAACCACCTTCTTGAAACTGAGTACATCAAATTGTGATGTATGCTCAAATGAATTCTTTCATGATGTTGACAAACCACCTTCTTGAAACTGAGTACATCTTTGATGTGCTTGGTTGGCTCCTTTTAATTCTCATTGTTGATTTTGATTTTTTTTTTTTGAACCTTCTTAAATTGACATATTGTAAGCACCTTTTTTTGGTGGTGCATCCTCTAACTCTTTAATTGGTGGGACTCTCTTTCATATATGAAGCATCTCCTCACGCCCATTGAGTATGAGATTTTTTATGTTTTTGCAACCACCATACTGAACTCTTCTATAACTAAGGTAAGGTCATCATAAGTAAAATATGATTTACTTGTATTGGAGACGTCACACTCTTCAAAGTTCTTACCAAAATGGAATTTGACATAGTGAAAATTTACTAAAAAAAATGTGTCGTTAACCCAAGCTACTTCAAATGGATTAAAATGTTTCCTAGTTTTAATATTTAGCCTCCCAACAATCTCTTGCGAAGCTAAATTCAACTTGCAACCTCCATTTATAACCATGGTAATTACCTCCTTTGGTACGAAAATACGTATGTACAATGTGTTAGAATATTGATAATCTTCTTTTTACCTTTTGGACAGCTAATAAAGATTGTACTATAAGACCATTCTATTATGTCATACCATCATAGTAAACTCATTCTTCAACAAGTTCAACTTCAATGTGGGTTACTCCTTCCTTTGGACAACTCTCTAATTTAGATTTTGGTTCTTCAATTCAAAAGTTTAAACCTTTGCTTAGGCACATAACAAGATGATGACCATTCTCACTACACTTAACACATAAAGGAGTCAAGTCCACTTTTCTGTCTCCAACGCTTATTCAAATTTCACCTTTATTGCCATCTTTATTAGTTGAAATCTATTGGTTGTTACCCCCATCATTTGCATAATTAGAAGTTTCAAAGCTTGATGTGCATAAAAGTTTTCAAGCCAGAATCAAAGTTTTAGTCGGAGAAAGTGCTCCTAATCTGTGAACTATGATATATTAAAACACTTAGTTGAAGAAGCGTGCTAAAAGGACTAGCAGTCTGGCTGAAACTGCTGCTGTCCTTGAAAATAATGCTGCAGGTGAAGTCTTTTCAGCAGAAAAAAACTGTAAAAGGGCTTAAAGGGAACGAAAAAATGGGGGAACTTGGGCTGGGCTTGACTGATCCCAATTGCAAAAAAGAGAGGCTCGGTTTGAGCGGACAGAGATGGTGGATTGGACTGCTAAGGAACTGCTTGAGGAAGGGGAGGTCGGTGGGCCAAGGCCTGTTAGGCCTTAGAGCTGTGGAGTGGAGAGGAAGGGCCTCTTTGGAGCATATTTTTAATAAATATGAGTGGAGTAAAAGGGCCCATGGCAGGCCCAATAGATCCTTTTTTAATTCAGCCCTAGGATTCCCTTTAAAGACTCCTCAAGGAGAGAGTAGGTCCGTACTCTACGAAGGGGAGTTTCATTCCCTTGGTGATCGAAGAAACTCTAGAACAACGGTTGGAGAACAGCTGCGACAAAAAGGTTGCTGACGACGTTGATGAACGCAAGTACCCTGTTGATTCTCTTTGTTCTTCGGGGATGGGGGATTCTTCTACTTCTACGCCTTTCTGTGGGGATTTGGTGGTTAGGGCGTCAGAGGATGTTGAGAAGGGTTGCATGGCTGATAAAGATGAAGGGATTTGTTTACAATCTGTTGAGGATAGCGTTGGCCGACGGTTGCGAGACTCATATTAGGGAAGAGACTCATCTTGAGTTTGTACAAGAAAAGGGCAGGAAAGAAATTGACGGAGAAGGGTTTCTTGTGAGCTCGAAAGATGGGAAGGAGGAGTCTGATTCATGGCTCATGGGAAGCTTTGCTAGATTCTTTGCCTGTTTAGGATTGCCGACGGAAGGTTTTGAGGAGGAGATTTTGCATTTGATGAGAAAAATGAATGAGAAGAAATTACAGGAAGAAGGGGGTTTAATACGGAAAAATCATAGCCAGAAAGTTTTGTTGTTTGTGTGAACAAAGGAGATTAGAATGGACTATAAAGGAAAGGAAACCCAAAAGGGACCGAGGGGGAGTAAATGGTTGCTTATGAAAATCAGTATTGTGTCCTGGAATGTTAGGGAGGCAAACAAAAAGAATAAAAGGATGGTCATTAAGGTTTTTGTCCGAGCTCAGAAGGCGGACTTGGTTTGTTTACAAGAAACAAAGCTTTGATGTCAAATGGCATATTTCGAAGTTTGGGAGGGAGTAGGTGCACTCAATGGAGTGCTCTGAATTCGAGCTTTGTACGGATATAAGCTATTTAAAAAAAAATTAAATTAAATTAATATGGCGTCCAAAATAATTCGAGTAGAGCATCTGGCCCAGCGAGGAACGTCGGCGTTTGAAATATCTTGGCCGGCATCGGGACGATGGTACATTGGGTTATTTGGTATGTGATTGTGAGCAGCGGCATTTGAATGTCAAATATGCGTCGTTCTGGCATTGTGTTAATTAAGTATGGCTTGATTGGGTGAATTGGTTGAATTAAGAGAGAGTGAGCATGAAAGTCACGCTTGGATTGGTGGTGAGGTAAATACTTTCCAGTGGAAGCATTTAGATTCTGACTAACATTATTTGGAGTTCACGGTCTTGCCCTCATCATGTCGCCTCTTGTTGCAAGCAGTCACCATGAAATAAATCGAGTTTGGTGGTAGGTGTACGGCGTTGGAGCCTTGAACGGTACACTTTAGGCGGTCGAGGTGGTGGGCAGGGGAGGAGGTGGTGGAGCAGGACATGGAGGAACCTTTCTTTGGGAATCCATAGCCCGGGGAATTGGCGGCACAGGTGGTGCTGATGGTGCATGATAGAACAACAGTTGATTGTTCCAATTTGTTGGTAATGATTTTCTGAATGTCTTTGAATTTAGTGCTCTGGTACTCTTTAATAGGTTCCTTCATTCAACATAAGAATAAAAAATCAAGGTCCAGCTATGATGCTAAGAATTTCTCTTCCAATTGAAATGGATACACTGTCTTTTTTAAAAAAAAAAGTTCTAGCTTTACCTTGAAACTGAAGTATGAAAGCAAAAAAGACAGTGTATCCATTTTAATTGCTTTACCTTGCAATCATTAGTTCAATTACTTTTTTTTTGCTTTCATACTTCAGTTTCAAGGTAAAGCTAGAACTTTTTTTTTAAAAAAGACAGTGTATCCATTTCAATTGGAAGAGAAATTCTTAGCATCGTTGGACATGATTTTATTCTTATGTTGAATGAAGGAACTGTTAAAATTCGAGCACTAAATTCAAGACATTTAGAAAATGCGTGCGATAAATTGAAACAATCATGATTAAGCGGGAGCGAGCCATGAAACAAGTAAAAGCAAAAAAAGTAATTGAACTAATGATTGCAAACTGTTGTTCTATCATGCACCATCGAGCACCATGTAATTCCCAGACTATGGATTCCCAAAAGATTTCTCCATGTCTGCCTCACCACCTCCTCACCGCCCACCTCGGCCTCGGCTAGAGCGTGCCTTTACGCTCGAGGAGGCTCGGCTCGTGCGATTTACCACTCAAACTTCATGGTGATAGATGCTTTCTTACAGCAACCGGCATGTGGCCGGCACAGCTGCAACCAGCCTAATGTTATATGTAGCTCGAATAGTACTCACAGAGAAATATTGAACTCTGACACCGACTTGATCTGGCTGGCTGCCTCTGCTCATCTTGTTCAGTGATGTCTAATTCAAACCCGGTGCGTCGTTAATGGCTGACGAAATTTGACGGCTTTAATTCAAATGTCGCCGTTCAACGGCAACTAATCACTTTGGAGATAAGCGCGAATCGGATCTGCAGAAACTACGCATATTTCAAATAATAGGCGTTCAGATTCTTAGGCGTCGGCTACATAGGAATTATTTTGGACGCCATATTAATTTTATTTTATTTTTTTTTAAATAGCTTATATCCGTACAAAACTCTCTGAATTCTCGGGGAGCTGCGGGTGGAATAGTGATGTTTTAGGATAGTAGGCGAGTTTTGTACGGAAATAGTGCATTTAGAAAAAAAATATATAAAATATAATATTGGTTTTAAAAATATGCCAAAAATAGTGCGTTTAGGAATGGGTGGCAATGGTCGTCGTTGTGAGCGACGGCCTTTGAGGTAAAAGTGGCGTTCTATGTGCGGCTTGATAATTTTAAAAAAATTTTCCGCGGTGACGTTGGGAGCGACGGTATTGAGCATTAATTAAAATTAGGTGAAAACCCAATTAGAATGGCGGCCACTTTAAAGTGCTAGAGATTGATAGCCGGCGTTGTGAGCGCCCGACCTTTAAATTCTTCAGGAGTGGAAGTAAGTTACGCGGCGACCATTGCCGCTATTCCCCGAAGCGCACTAAGACGTATATTTTGAAACGACATTATATTTTGGTGCTTTCTAAATGCACTATTTAAAGTACAAAACTCGAAGATGCTCGACTGATTGATGTGGAGGAGGGGAGCTTCACAATCTCCTGTCGGTATAGAAACTATGAAGATAATTATGGAAGGAAATTAGGAAAGAATGGCCCAGTTTTTCCCAAAATGCGGTCTTTTCCCTTAGGGATGGTAGGAGGATCAATTTCTGGAAAGATATTTGGTGCGGTGAGGAGGCCTTGTGGCAGTTTCCTTCTTTTGATTTAGCTACTTAAAGAGGCGAGATTCTTGGGACATTTGGGATAGGAACGGGGCGGGAGTTGGTCTCCAAATTTTTCTAAGACCTCTCAATGGGTGGGAGATCGAGAGTTGCCGTCTCCTTCATACTCTTCATGAGGTTGCTTCATTGCCCTTGAACGAGGACAAGCTCCTTTTGAAGGTGAATGAGGAAAAAGTTCTCGGTAAGGAGCGTATACCAAATGCTTCGATTATCCCACTTTGATTTTCCCTGTCGCTGGTTGGAATCAGGTTGTTCCTCAATCGGAGTTTTTGTAGAGGCGACACAGGTAAAGTACTCCTACGGATCGGCTCAAGCGCCGTGGGAATGGAGATTTTGGTAAACGGATGCTTCGTGATGCGGGGAGGAGGAGGAGAATATAGGCCAGATTTCTTGATTCGTTGTAAAGGCCCGAAATGTTGTGGAGTCTTTTTTTGTCCGTCTCGTTAGGTGATTGGGTCTTTGCGGCGGTGGATTCCACCTCCCTATGTAATAAAGAGTAGCGGAGTGGGTAAGCGTGAGAATACGGCTTCATTTGCACCTCTGTGCATATTCTGGACCTTATGGCGGGCTAGAAATAAGCTGAGTTTCGAGAACGAGGGCACCACTGATCAAAAAATCAAAACTATCTTTGTAACCAATTTGTGAGGCAGGGTACAATGTGTTTAGGAGGGTGAAAGCAGGTGCATTTGTTGTGGAGTCTGGCGGCAGTTGGAGTAGTAGGTAGTTTTGCAGATTTCATTTATTGTCGTTGTTTCTTTTGTCAACCACTTGTATGCTCGCAGGGAACTTCACTCTATCTATAATACCTGTTTTTTGCTGATAAAAAAAAAATGAAGCGAGCAGTGGATGGGGGGTTTCTTGACTTGTAAGTGGGGTTATGGGAGAGGGAGGTGTTATTTTTGTGGTGTTTCACTGGGTTGAAGCCTAGGGACGTTGGGAACTGACATCTCTCAAGATGGACAAGAGTACACTGATGCAAAGAAAGCTGCCGCAGGGGAAGGTCGACGGGATGTGGCCCAGTTTGATGAACACGGCGGGGAGAATCTCTCCAGCGCAGCATGATCGGGAGGCACTCGGGTCGGGTCAAGGCAGATCCATGATTCGTGGGTTGAATTCAGGCAAAGGGTCGGTCATGGAGGCGGGTCGAACCCAGGGTAAGGAAGTGGATTCGGGATGTTCCATTCAAACGGGCTCAGGCCCAAAGACCAATTTTAGTTCTCCTCTTGAAGAGTTGGGCTCTAGCGGGCCTACCTGTAGCGAGGGGGTGGAAATGGGGGCTGGGACGATTCAGGGGAAGCTGATGAGGTCTCCCAGGCAAAAAAAATGCTTTTGCTCTAGCGGAATGGAGGGGACTGTCGAACACAATCGGGAAACTGGCGAGACAGGAGAGGAACATAGTCAGGAAAAAGAAGGCTGCAACAATAACAGGTATGATGACAACTTCTACGAAAAATCCCCTTCTGCCCTTATTTCTGTTTTTGGTCGTCCCCTATTACCAGGGGACATTTCTGGCCTGGGGGGTTTCAACGGGGAAGAGGACTTGGAACCATTAAGGGTGATTGCGGCTGATGGTAGGGAATGGGGAACGAAATCTTCATGCGAGTTAATTGAAGAAGGGGAGGGCCTCGCTGTAGCTGATCGTAGGACAATTGAGATTCAAAATGAGTCGTCAAAGCTCAGGACCTACGAGAGATGGGAAAAAAGCTGTTTGGCAAAATTCAGTGACTTCCTTGGGTTCCCAACTAAGGGGTTCGAAAAGGAGATCACGAAATTATTGCGAGACTTAGTTAGAGCTCAAAAACTCGGCAAAGGAAAAGATTGCCAGACAGTGTCAAAGAGCGAACGGGAACTGAGAAAACTGGAGTGGACCATTAATTATAAAGGGAAGGAGATTAGCAGGGAAGATGGAAGGGATAAGGGGAAACTTCTTCTAAAGTTAAATGAAGATTAAAATTATTACTTGGAATGTTAGAGGTGTGAATGACCCGGACAAGAGGAGAGTTATCAAAAGTTTTCTTAGATCGAATAAGGTGGACTTAGTTTGCCTTCAAGAAACTAAGGTTCATCAGATGAATAATGTCATGGCTCGCAGCCTTGGGGTGGGCAGGTTCCTGAACTGGAGAGCTCTGAACGCTGAGGGGACCACGGGGGGTATTCTTCTTCTGTGGGACAAAAGAAGAATCAGTTTGGTAGATTCTGTGGCAGGCAGCTTCTCAGTCTCCTGCTTGTTTAGAATGGAGGATGACGGTTTTCAATGGGTTTTTTCTGGGGTGTATGGACCAACTGAGAAGAGACTCAGCGAATCCTTCTGGGAAGAGCTGGGAGCGATTAGGGGCCTGTGGGAAAATCCCTGGTGTGTAGGAGGAGATTTGATGAGGTCTTTCTCTAGCGAAAGATCACAGAGGTGGCGGGATGTCGCGACACCGTGAGAAGGTTCTCGTGTTACGAGATGACTGGGGGTTGAGAGACCTCGCCCGGGGAGGCGTGCACTTGGCGGCGGTATCGATGGAGTTGATATCCGTTTAGGCCAGTTTCTTGTTTCTCAGGAATGGGAGTCGATGCAACGGGTGATCGAGAGCCTTTGCGAGACCGATCTTTGATCCCTTCCCCATTATGTTGGGCGATGAGGCGTTAAGGCGGGTCAGCCCTTTCGTTTTGAATTAATGTGAGATTTGAGATATCACGGGAGTTCAAGAGATTCTAAAAGATTGGTATAGCGAGTCACAATTTTGCGGGACTTTTAGTTTCATCCTTCGTAGCTAAAAGCCACTGAAAACTACTAAAAACTTGGAATAGAGAAGTTTTTGGCGAAGTTGAGACTCAAAAAAAGGATGCTCTTTGTAGGATTAGTTTATGGGATGAGCTCGAGAAGAAAAGGAGCGGGTCTCGAGAGCCAGAGGGACGTCTTTAAGGCCGGAGATGACTTCAAGCAAGATTTGATGGAAACCTCTTGGAGACAAAAATCCAGAGAGACTTGGTTAAAAGAAGGGGACAGGAACACGAGGTTCTTTCACAGGATGGCTAATGCTCACAGGAAAAGAAATTGCCTCAACAGTATCAGTATCAATGGCAGAAAGTTTGAAAGGGAGATTGATATCAAGGAAGGTTTGGTGAATGCATTCCAAAAATTGCTCTCGGTCCCGGGTGGTTGGTGCCCTTCCATTCCTGATTTAGCCCCCAATGAGATCGGGAATGAGGAAGCTGCCAGACTGGAGGATATTTTTTCAGAGGAGGAAATCTGGGCAGCGATCTCCGGCCTTAACAGTGAAAAGGCCCCCGGTCCTGATGGCTTCCCTTTAGCCTTCTGGTCTTTCAGTTGGGATTTTGTAAAAAATGAAGTTCTAGGCTTTTTCAAGGAGTTTCATGAACAGGGTAGATTTGTTAAACATCTAAATGCGACTTTCTTGGTTTTGATTCCTAAGAAACAGTCGGTGGAGGACCTAAAGGTCTATAGGCCAATCAGTCTTGTGGGTGGTTTATTCAAAATCTTGACAAAAGTGCTGGCCAACAGAATCAAGAGAGTCTTGGACAAGGTAATTTCTAAGTCCCAAAATGCCTTTGTAGAGGGGCGTCAGATTTTGGATGCAGTGTTGATTGCTAATGAGATAGTGGACTCAACCCTGAGAAGAAAGGAGTGTGGCTTGATTTGCAAACTGGATATAGAAAAAGCATACGATACCATCAGCTGGGAGTTTTTGTTCCAGGTTATGGGTAAGATGGGATTTGGGGTCCGATGGATGAGTTGGATCAAATGGTGCATATCCACAGCATCTTTCTCTGTCCTTGTCAATGGATCCCCTACTGGCTTCTTTCCTAGTTTTAGGGGATTGAGACAGGGAGATCCCCTATCCCCTTATCTCTTCGTCATTGGAATGGAAACTCTAAGTTGTTTGTTAAATCGTGCTAATGATGGAAATTATCTCTCTGGCACCAAGTTTGCTGATAGGAGAGGGGAAGAGATGGTTATTTCCCATCTTCTCTACGCCGATGACACACTACTATTTTGCAAGGCTGACAAAGATGAATTAAAGTTTATAAGCTGGATTCTGATGTGGTTTGAAGCGGTCTCGGGCTTGAAAATAAATCTAAACAAAAGTGAAATCATCCCAATTGGTACAGTGGCTAATATGGAGGAGTTAGCCTTAGAGCTTGGGTGCAAAGTTGGAACCCTTCCCACGACCTACCTGGGCCTTCCCCTTGGAGCTAAACATAAAGCACTAAGTGTGTGGGATTCGGTAGAAGAAAGATTTAGGGAGGGTTGGCTACCGGAAGCCTTAATTACATTTCAAAGGGAGGAAGGTCCTGCTTGGTCGCGACTCCTTGTCTAGCCTTCCGATTTATCATCTATCTCTTTTCCGAGCTCCCTTGAAGGGTGTGTGCTAGATTGGAAAGGATTCAAAGACAGTTTCTATGGGGTGGAAGCGACCTTGTTAAGAAAGTCTCTTTGGTAAGCTGGGCCACTGTGTGCACTGAAAAGAGAAAAGGGGGATGGGGATTAAAAGTTTTTCGAAGATGAACAAGGCGTTACTAAGTAAGTGGAACTGGTGGTTTGCCAATGACAGAAATTCGCTTTGGAGAATAGTTATTGGTAGTAAATTTAATTGAGTCCACGGCGGTTATCTAGTGATCTTAGAGGAGGTTTGGGACGATTTATGGAAGGAAGTAGGGAAAGAATGGCGGTTTTCCCAAAATGCGGTCTTTTCCATGGGGATGGTAGGAGGATAAATTCTGGAAAGATATTTGGGCCACGAGTGAGAGGCCTTGTGCTTGAGGATTTCCTTCTCTTTTCAATTTGGGCGCCCTAACGAAAAGGCGAATTTGGACATTTGGGATAGGAGGCAGGCGGGGAGTTGGTCTCCAAATTTTCTAAGACCTCTCAATGATTGGGAGATCGAGGAAGTTGCTAGTCTCCTTCATACTCTTCATGAGGTTAGCTATTGCCCTTCGGGTGAGGACAAGCTCCTTTTGAAAGGTGACAAGGAAAAAGGATTCTCGGTAAGGAGCATGTATAAATGCTTCGATTCCTCCCCCGCCTTTGATTTCCCCTATCGCCTGATTTGGAATCCAGTTGTTCCTCCAAAAATCGGAGTTTTTGCTTGGGAAGCGACCTGGGGTAAAGTACTCACTCTGGATCAGCTCAAACGCCGTGGAATGATTTTGGTAAACAGATGCTTCATGTGCGGGGAGGAGGAGGAGAATATAGACCGTTCTTGATTCGGTATAAAGCCAAGAAATGTTGTGGAATCTTTTTTTGTCCATCGTTGGAACTAATTGGGTCTTCATGACGGTGATTCACCCTCTGGCAGCGGTCGCCGTGGAGTAAAGCGCAAAGAATACGGCTAGCTACCTGCACATTGCATATTCTGGACACATGGGCGGTAGAAATAGTGGGTTTAGAAACGAGGGCTGCTTGCAGTCAAAAATCAAAACTATCTTTGTAACCAATTTGTGGGCTTGGGCTAATGTGTTTAGGGAGGACAAAACAAATTCTGTTGTGGAATTCCTAACTTGGTTGGGTAGTAGGTAGTTTTCTGGAATTTGTTTCTTGTCTGATTGTTTCCTTTTGTCCACTTCCTGTGTACTCCTGGGAACTTTCCCTCTATCTATAATATCTGTTTTTTGCTGATAAAAAAAAAATGAAGCGAGCAGTGGATGGGGGGTTTCTTTTGACTTGTAGAGTGGGGGGTTATGGGAGGGAGGGTGTTATAGTGTCACACTTGTTGTTGGTTGATGATACTGTGGTTTTTGTCAAGGATGATCAGAATCAACTTACTTTCCTTTGTTGGCTTTTAACATGGTTTGAGGCTATGTCAGGCTTGAAGATTAACTTGGAAAAAGTGAACTCATTCCTTTAGGAAGAGTAGAGAATGTGGAAATGTTAGCTGTTGAACTTGGGTGCAAAGTGGGGAGGTTACCTTCTACCTATTTGGGATTACCTTTGGGCACTCGTTATATATCTGTGAGAGTTCAGGATGGTGTGGAGGAGAGGCTTAGAAAGAGATTGGCCTTCTTGGAAGGGTAATATATTTAAAGTCGTGCCACGTTGATTAAGAGCACATTGTCCAATTTGCCCACCTACTTCTTGTCGTTGTTGCACATTCCAAAAACGATGATCTTGAGACTTGAGCAGATTCAAAGAAACTTTTTATGGGGCGAGGGTCGGTAGGATAAAAAGACTCATCTTGTTAGGTGGGAGATTGTGTGTAAGGATAAGAGAAGTGGAGGTCTGGGAGTGAAGAATCCACATTTTGGTTTAATAAGGCGTTACTCCAAGTGGTGTTGGAGGTTTGCCAGCGGGGGGGCCATACGGAATGAGGTGATTAGGGAAGTATACAGAGACGAAGGGGTTGGTGCACTTTTGATACGATAGGGGGGTTTAGATTGGATTTTTAGAAGGCAATCCTGAGTTGTTGGGCGGGTGTAGCAATTTGTATTTTGAGGTTGGTAATGGCCAGAGAATCAAGTTCTGGAAGGATATTTGGCTTGGGATACCCCTCTAAAGGTCTGTTTTCCCTCGATGTTTGCCTTAGCTCCATACAGGGAGGCGTAGGTAAGGGAGTATAAGACATTAACTAGAGGATGATGGTTGGATTCTTTATATATCAGTCTTTCAATGTTTGGGAAGTGGGGCAGAAAGGATTGTTGTGGCAGAGCGGAAGATACCTTTGAAGTTGGATGGATAAGTGAAACAATGAAGTGGACATCTGGATCTCAGATCTTGTATAATATTGGATGTTTGTTCCCAATATGTATGGCCAGATAGTTTGGAGGTCTTAACGTTGACCAATGTCGGCTTTTCAATGGAGTTTAGCAGGGAAGAATTTTGACTTTGGATAAGCTTGAAGGAGGGGTTATTTCTCTTGTTAATAGATGTTTTCTTTGTCGAGGCTGAGGGTTAGTAGATCATACCTTTATAAGGTGTAGCAAAACAAAGTCTTTAGGAATTCTTTTTTCCTTTTGGCGTGATTAATTGGATCATATCAGGCTCAGTGAGGGATATGCTTTTGGGTTGGAAAGGTACTTTTGTTGGAAAGAGAAAAAAGAAAGTTTGGCAAGCACTTCTTCTTGCTTGTTTTGGATAGTGTGGAAGGCTAGAAATAGAATTGTCTTCAAGGAAGATGTTTTGTCTATACATAAACTAAAATATTTGTTTATCTTTTTGCTTTGGTCGGAGACTAAATTGTCTATAGAATAAGTACCGACCTTAGATGGGTTTTATTGATTGGGTGAGTTAGCAAGTGATTGATGGGCTGTTTTGTTTTGGTTTTTTGTTACAGGGTGGGTTTCTTCTTGTGTTCTCTCTGTAGGCAACTTTAATTGCCTCTCCTAATACACTTCTTTTTTACTTATCAAAAAAAAAAAAAGACTAGTTGATAAACATCATCTATGGTATAAGTGTGTGCAACTATGACCTAGAGTTAAATCCTCATTCAATGTCCAGCTTTAAAACAAACTACAAGTTGAGCATCACCTTCACACACTTGATTCTAGATGCTCAATTAATGGAAAAGTTCTATATATTATTCAATGGACTTAGTACCTTGTTTAAGGAAAATAATTTTGGGTACATGTGTTATTTATAATTAATTAGAAGAAAAATGCTCCATCTTCAACTTCATCCCATCCCACATGTCCATAGGTGGTTATTTGGTTTTATGAATTTGGTTCTCGATATTATACCAATCATTGACATACTACTCCTTTCAACTTTGATTTCAAAAAAACAAACCTCTTTACTATTAAGAAATTACATACTATTAAGAAGCATGAGATTCGTATTAAACTCAAATCCTATGAGCTTGAACTTTTAGGAAAGTAAGTAAGTTAACATGGTATCAGAGCTTGATTTAGCGGGAGGTCATGAGCCGGAGCCCCCCCTCCTCTGTAATTTGAATATTTATTCCCTATTTGTGTATTTGAAAGTCCAAAATGGAATCCGTTCGGTTTGTTTGTCTCTCCTCATACGGGTACAAGGCCACATGTGAGGAAGGGTGTTAAGAAGCATGATATTCATATTGAACCAAAATCCTACAAGCTTGATCTTTTAGGAAAGTCATTGGTTTAAATCATACTAATCAAATTCATCTTCCATCACCATGATTCAATCAAGGAAAGTTGTTTGATTTAATTTTCCATAAAATTCAGCAACTTCAAGGGGTTTTTTTTGTCACATCGTCATCTTGATCAATAACTTTACCCCTTCTTTGATTCCCATCATAAAATTGTCTTGTTCTTTGTGTGAACAATTTAGCAATTGTTTACGTTGATGGCTATAATTTCATCTTCAATTGATTGTTTTTCTCGACTCTTATGTAATAATTTCGCAGCCTCATCCAAATTTGATATTTCATGGTATTATAGAATCTTGATGTAATTGTTATGTGACTGAAATTTCCTCTAAGCATACCGTAATGGCACATTAGAAGCATTTTTGGAAATCATCGTTACAAAAGTTGCTTTGCTCCTCAATTGCATATATCTTCAAGATAAGAATTTTCACGCTAAAACCAAACTAATGTCTACACTCAAATAGGTGGGCCAGGGTTTTTATTTTTTAGGGTGTAAGAAAAGAAACAAGGAATAAAATTTATGTCAGAGAAAAATAAAATAAGAAATAGAAAGAGAACAAGATATGATGAAGGAAAGATGGGAACCTTACATAGTCTTACTAGATCTTCTGAGGTCACACCACAGAAAATCAATGGACTCATTAAATTGCAATGTTACCACCTTAAAAAATGATATCATGAGCATCAATCAATTCTTTACTTTGATTTACATACATTAGCCTTATTTATAGGTTTCTCTAAGAATTCCAAAATTCTACTAGGATTCTAATAACATATTATGACTTAGTATGTAATTATCTTATAACATAATTAGTTAATCCTAATTTGACCCCAACAAATACCAATCCTAATTTAATTCCGATTGATATTACTTCCAAGTTTCCAACTAATATTAATCCTGCCAAAATTGATTCCACATCTTTCCTTTTCTTTCATGAGTAGACTTCAAAAGACTTTGCCCCATCAATATAAATGGGTGTTTACCGTAAAGTATAGGGCTGATGAGACTTTGGAAAAGTGTAAGGTTAGATTGGTTACCTACCCAAACCTATGGAGTTGAATAAGAAGAGACTTCCTACCAATGGCAACGATGACTATTGTCAGAATTTTATTATCATTGGCAACTAACCATGATTGGATGAAGCAGCAATTTGATGTCAAAAACACATTCTTATGTGGTGATTTAGACGACAAGCCTACATGTATCTTCATCGAGTTTCATAACAAACCATTTGTATAGATGAACCCGAATGTGGTTTAGCAAGTTCACCAAAACCATGATAGTGATGGAGTTTTAGCAAAGTTAGATGATCTACATTTATCAGATAGTATATTTTGGAAAAGTCACTACTCTAATAGATTATACTGATGATATCATTGTTACAGGTGATGATTTAGAGGAATAAAACAGCTTAACCAACAGTTAACCAATGATTTTGACATAAAAGACCTACAAAAATTATATTATTATGTAGAAATTTAAGTTGATTAGTCCCTAAATGGTATTTCTGTGTCATAATATAAGTACTTGACTCCTTGAAGAAAGAGGGATGCTAGGATGCAAGCCAAGTGAAACACCAGTTAAAGAGTAAAAGATAGTTTTTAATATAATTTACAATAAGAAAAACAACGAAAATAAATTATAGAGTAAAAGATTGTAACCAAAAAAGAACTTATATACCCTAATTGATTTGAAAAGCAGGGGCGGAGACAGCATGGGTCCACTACCCCCACTGGAATTTTTAGAATTTTCTTTACATTAAGGTTTTAGAAGTTTTGATAGTATTTACTTTGCGTGAAAATCCTAAAAAAATTACAACTAAGGTTTTGAACTAGATACATTCCCATTAAAGATTTTGAGTAAAATTAAATCATGCATTGAAAGAAAGTTAATTTCAATATAAATCAATTACAAATACAATTTAATTTAATGTTATTTCAAGACATCAACTAAAGTACATTTTTCTATTTAATTTTATTCTAGGAAAAAACTAATAATGAACATCTTAATTTAAAATAAATCTTATTTTAGTACAAAATTAATTAGTAATAAAAATACTTATTTGACAAAAAGGATACATATTGAATAAAAATAATCTTAACTTAAAAGAAGTCGCATTTTGGTGTAGAATTATTATTTAGTAGTGAAAATATTATTTGACAAAAAGTATACATATTGAATAAAAAATTGTATTTGGTTATGGATATGGATGTGCATAAAGAAGCGATAAGACATGGTAGGGAATTATAAAATTTTAAAGTTCATTTATCATATTTTGCTACAAGTGGTTAGACAAGTCCATTTGACTAAACAAATTCAATGTCTTATCAGTGGTACTTAGTCTTCAATGCTTTAAGTTTATATTATCAAAGGCACTCAAAGAGCAAGATCTAAGAGGGTGTTTGGTATGTGGGAATGGGGAATGGAAATGAATATTTTGTTTCCATTCCTACTTTTTGTGGAATGGAAATGGAGTTTGTTCCATTTCTAGTGCTTGGATGAACTTAAACTTAAGAATGGAATGATTATTTGTTTTCATTTCAATATTTGGCAACACTAGGATTGGAAATGGAAAATAAAAAAAAATTGAGAATAAACCCTTACATGTTATAAATTATAATAATAAACTTTAAGATTTTTTAAATTAAATGATAAGATTAAAATAATAATATAAAGTTAATAAATAAAAATTAACCATAAAAATCATATAACACTTGTAAACAAATGAAAAATTACCTTTTGAGTAAAAAGAAAACAACTTTTCTCATGCATATATAGATTTTTATTTTTATTTTTTTGATGAGTAAAAGCAAATGTATATTCATCAATATATGTTTTCAAACGCAATGTAGAGAGAGACTTTGAGCTAAAAAGAAAAGAGGATTTCATCCTTTGAGCTGCAAACGAAACCACCAGCTCCATTAACAAAGCAAAGCCTTATTCAATAGAGAGAGACTTCTCACCCCAAGGCCCCCTTTCTTCTTCTCAGTGCAGACAGTCTTCCAATTAAAAAGGTGCGGTTTTTTCTCTAAATTGCCCCTACCCCACAAAAACTCCCTTTGAATTCTCTCCAATCTTTCGCAAACCACCTTCGGCATGCGAAACAGAGAAAAGAGGATGTAGTTCCTTTCATGCAAGATGATCCAAAAAATATTGAGAGCGGCTGTCATCTAAGCTTTTTTACACTTTTTCCCCACAAAGGAGCCTCCCCAAGAGAGTCTCTCTAACTGACAAAGGGAACACCCAATTAACACCAATAACCGCTAAGAGAAGATCCCACGGCAATCTAGTCGTTGAGCAATGGACTAACAAATGGTCAACCATCTCCTTCTCCTCCCCATAGAGGAAGCATCTATTGACTAAAGCCCTTTCCCTCCTTTTTAATTGATCAAGGGTTAACATTTTACCCCAAGAGGCTCGTAAGCAAAAAAAAAACTCACCTTAGTGGAAACCCAAGTATTCCAAATAAATCTATGAGGGCACAAGACAACGTCTAACTGAACCAAAGCCTTGAAGATAAGCTTCATCGAAAAGTGTCCATCTCTTTTCTCCTTAAAAATCATCAAATCATCATGGCTATCAATAACTCTCTTACCTTGAATAGTTTGGAAAAGACAAAGAATCTTCTCCATTTCCCAATCATTGAAAGGTCTAACAAAGCGAGGAGTCCACCCCCCTCATCCTTGAAGAGTCCCACAAATCAGCCACCAAGGCATCTTTGTTGGCAGTCAAAGCAAACAAAGAGGGAAAAGATTCACAAAAGGCCTCCTCACCGCACCTAACATCCTTCCAAAAGCGCATTCTTAAACCATTTCCCAAAGAGAAAACGGCATGAGGAAATATTGTATGTCACTCCTTCCTAATTTCTTTCCAAACACTTGTCCCATAGGCACCCATAGAAGCACATGAGCACCAGCCTCCTCTTTCCTCCCCAAACTTCCAGCAGATAACCTTCCTTCTAAGGGACTCCCTATCATTTGCAAAGTGTCAAATCCACTAGCACAAAAGGACCCTATTTAGAATATAATATATATATATATATAAATTTCGTTAAAATTTTAGCACATGTATGTGTTGATTAAATAAATTAACATAAGTTATCCAAATATGCCTTATTCTAGGCTTACTATGAGTTTATGCAAACTGGAAACAAATGACAACTCTTTTAATTAATTTGGACTTTTGGATCATACCTAGATCTGTGATAGAGGTTACCCAAATTTTTCATGATAAAATTCCACATCTAAATATTTTTTTAGAATTTATTTATTGCAATCCCCTGTTTTGATCTCTTGCAGAATATTTTATGTAAAGTCACATTTTTGTTTAATTTGGAATTAATAGAAATATTTTTATTATTTTTCCCTATTTCCAATACATTTTATCTATGTTTACTTGTCAAAAGAATCACTATTTTAGATTTTTGGATAAAAAAGTCAGACATGAAAAATAACATATAAGGGTAAAAGAGTATAGTTATTTTACATTATCTCGTTAGAAGATGGAATCGAAATGCCACCTAGATATGATAAATCAAAAACCTACTTAGAAGTAGGAGTTTGTTTCATCCGGAATTATTTTTTATTTCATTCCTATTTTTATAAAACTTATCCAACCATAGGAATGAGGGAGAAACGGAATGATACTCCATTTCCTACTCTCTATTCCCACGTACCAAACGCCACCTAATAGTCTTCCTAATTATAAGTATATAGCAGTTTTATCAAACATCCTAATAGTATTTATCATATCTATTATTTATACGGAAGGGTAGATTAATCTCAATACTGTTTCTTAAATTAGTTTGTATAGGAAAATGAATTCATTATTTTCTCAAAAATTCCAACTTGAACTACAAGTCTTTTTAATAAGAAATATATTCTCTTTCAACATGGTAAGATGGGTTGTGAAAGCCTAGCTCTTACCCAGTTCTTAACATACAAGTTGCTTGATCATTGCTATAGATTTACCAATTTTCCTAAATGTTTATGTTGTAGCCACTCTCCTTGATGTGTGAACCTTTTCTCACATGTGATTGACATGAAAAGCAACAACAATAGTTGCAAACATATCATGAATTTATATCCAGAAATAAATCTATGCAAACCTCCAAATAATTAGAGCTCTAGTATCATGCTCCAAGAATCACTACCACACTGGAGGAGTTTCACCAATATTATAAGTTGCACCAGCTGCTATCCTCTCTGTAGCAGCACGATATACTCCTCGAAAGACAACACGACACTAACATGAGGCCTGCTGAACTAGTAATCAGCATCCCCAAGAGTTGATCAAACCCTTAAAACCCTCGAATAATAAAATTTTTGTTTTTATTCCCTTCTCTTTCTTGTTAGTAAACCTTCAAAGCCTCACTCCCACCACAAAGCATTAAGGCTAAGAGCAAATCATTAAAACCTTTATATACAGTAAAAAAATCTAACTGTACTCAATTCAAACTTATATAGATGTAATCGTAAATTTTTGTCCCTCACGAATCCTTACCACAGGCGGGCCACAAGGACCACTTGATCGAACTAATCTTAGCAGCTAATTTAACCTAAATAGAAAGAAACCCCAAAATTGACCAACATATACTAATAGGTTCACTACAGCGGAAATGTGAACAATTATTTGGTCTTTTATGATGAATTGAAACTTGACCTACTTTTTTTTATAGATAAACAGAGCAAGTATATTAACACAAAAAATGAGAGAGCCGGGAAGCCCCTAAGTACACAAGGAGTATATGAAAAGGGACCTAACCTAAACAAAAACGGGCGAAGAAACCTACCACCCAAGAGACACCCTAGAGAATACACAAAAGGACACTCCTCCAGCTCAATACAACCAGCCCAAGAGACTAGCATTCTAACAAAAGAAGATTTCAAGCCTAGAATAGGAGAAAGGAACGTCGTCAAAGACTATGCGGTTCCTCTCCTTCCATATTATCCAAAACAAACAAAGGGACGCCGCCATCCACACCTTTCTTGCTCTTTCCATATGGGGAAACGACTCCATCCCACAATCAAATCCTTAGCCAAAAGAGGGCACACCCAATCAATGCCTGGGATAGAAATAAGACCCTCCCATAATCCCCTAACCGAGGGGCAGTGGACCAGAAGATGGTTGAGCACCTCATTAGCATGTCCCCACATGGGGCACCTGCTAGCCATTTGGAAACCCCTCTTTTTAAGTTGCTCCATGGTAAGCACTTTTCTCCACCAAACTTCCCACACACTTTAGGAGGCACACAACTATTCCAAATCATATGCCTTGGAACTAATGCACTTTGCATTGCCTTCCAAAGAGAAGCATTAGCCACGACGATTAATACGTGCCCTTTTGTCCCTTCGAAAAGTCCATCTTTTCCCTCCTGCTTGATGCTTCTATTATTCAACATACACAAAAAAATTATGTGCTTTAGTATTTCTCCAATCATTTGAGGGCCTCTCAAAACTAGGCATCAACCTCTCCTGTTGTGATATCAGCGTCGTACCATGGCCTTTTTAGGGAACTGACGAGTTATCTGAAGTGGGAGCCTCACAAAGAGGATCCTTGCCACACGAATATCCTTCCATTCTCCTCCCGTCTCATAGAGATAAAAACCTTATCTAGTTTTAAGGTACATTTGTTCTCCTTGCTTATATCATAGGCCCACCTAAAACTTCCTTGAATTTTTGTGAATGGCCCCTTCCTCTGCTTGATACTTTGGCACGATTTACTACCTTCGAGTTAGAGCTCTCCTCCTCTGCAAATCTCCATACCCATTTCCCCAGCAAAGCTTGATTAACAACATAAAGGCTTCTAATGCCCAAGCCAACATTCCCCTTCCCAAACACACAATGTTCCAGTTAACTAAGTGGATTTTTCTATCCAAATATTCCCTTGACCTACTTTTCATAAAATATTCTAAATGATTAAACCCTACTAGCAAAAAAAGAAACCAAATCCTACCAGGAAAAAATGTTCTTTGGCTAAAAACTCCTTTTTGATGGTTGTGGTGCCTGCATTACTAGGTTTAGGATGCCAAACATTATGTATTTTTTGTTTAACCCATTAAAAGATATGTTGTTTGTTAAATGACCAACTCTCCCTCATTTGAGCACTGGTTGGGTTTAATATGAGATATCATGCTTCAACACCCTCCCTCAGCGTGCTGACCAGTACCGCCTTACGTGGAAGTCGAGTCACTATGGACTTTCAAATAAACATGGGATTAAATTGCAAGGAGGGTTCGAATACAGACCTCTCTTCTTGAATCAGTACACGTCTGTGTTAAATGGCCATTCTCACAAGCTCGAGGCATGTAGGATTTGGAGTTTTAATATGAATATCATGCTTCAATCTTGCACTTGGTGTGTATGAAAAGGAAGTGTCTTTTCTCCTTTGATGGCGCACTTTATGATAAGCTTTCTAATTATAAAAAGCAATAGTCACAGACATATATTTCCAACAAGAAAATTATCTAAATCACAAGATATAAGAAATTAAACACCAACAACCAAGGTTAAAGTTGGTTTAGCAAACCTGCCCATAAACAAGTTCATTTAGATCACTTAATGGGGAGTTCTCTCGGTACGTGCCTGCAAGTAAAGATAAGCTATAGTAAGACAATCCATAATATGAATAAATGTTCATAGATAAGATCTCCACATACAAAACAAAGCAAGTAAAAGTCCACACACAAAACAAAACAGGTAGAAGTTCATCAGTAAAACAAATATCATCAAACAATGAGAAGTCATGTAAGAACACTTCCATTAAAATTAAGGAATCTACAAAAAATGAAAATATACATGCTCAAACAATTTTTTTTTGTCGATAAAAAGTATAATAGAACAAAAGAGAACCAAAACAAAATATGCAATGTTTAGATATTTGTGTTATTAGCATACTAAATCCTTCTTACAATAAAAATAAACCCAATTTTGTTCTCTTCGCTATTTGAAGTGAAACCCAATTTCTAACTAAATTGCCCAAATTTGTAAAAATGATAAAAATGCACCACTAGGTTGGAAATTATCGCCGTACAATTAAACTGAGTACTGATATGAAAAGATAATTTCAAAGCTATATTCATGGTAAAATTCACACCTCAACTTGAAACCAAATGTCCAACTTGGGCTGCAAGAAATTTAATATATGGACAATTTTCACAACAAAAAGAAATATCTAAAACCCCTTGCTTAATGTACATTGAAGCCTATGATTCTATAGGTGGTATAGTATTCTGGTGCAATAAATTATTAGACAGCCCAAACTCTCAGTGATATAATCACAGTAGCAATGTATAAGTACAACCATATACGTTAACAATATTTCTCAAATATGATTATATAGTGTTGCGAATAAACCCTAAAAAGCATGACATGTTGTAAGAAATAGAAATACATTTATAAATTTATTTTTTTATGTTTCTTGGTTCCCCTTTATTATTCCTTTTGCATCAATAGGTTATTTAAGCATACACACCTCACATCACATTTGCATTTGCACGACATAGGTGCATTGGGGTTATAAAGATCCAAACCATGGGTTTTTATACAGTGATGAAATGTCTAAAGTCCAGTTCTGATTTGACAGTCATTAAGACTAGAGTGCACTACTTCTCAATTGGAGGGACGGCTTGTCTTGGCCATTGGGTGTGGTTTTCCCATAGTAAGTGCACTAGTGCAAATAATGCATACTTTACTAAACCTACATCAATCATGATATGAGGCTTTCACCAAACTACTATACTGCATAGACTCTTAACATTACAAGGAGATTCAGCATGTGCCAAAGTCAATACGAAGCTTTGACCTATGGGTGAGACTCTAAGATAGTCATATATCCCATGGATTGGATCACTATTGATGAAGGCTGGTGACAATAGGTATTCTCATTAAAAGCACCATGACATCTCCTGAATTGAGACAATGTGCCTCTTTGGGAGATCCAATGGACATGTGATCTAAAAGATTCTCAATAAAAGCACCACTCACCGAGACAATGTGCCTCATGATCCAATGGAGATGATCTAAAAGACAGGTCATAGCTTTCTTTGTAATAAAATGTGGCATTTGCCCTCATAGCCAAAAGGATAATTAATCATATATAGACGAGAACTCAAGGATTTGAGAGACAGATTTTATATGACAATACCATTTATAAATTACGAATTATCTATTTATAAATTTATATGCAGTGGACAGAGATCTATGAGCTTGAGCTTTGTCTTATTATTATTTACATAGGGTATTAGAGTGCAGATAATTGTTTTAGCGTGATGTTGAATCGACTTCGAAATCGGTTATGAGGGAGATAATACTCATATAAATCAAATGGTCCCTACTCTGAGCTTTTTTTTTTTCATATAGATAAAACCAGTAAAACAGGATGTACAAAGTATACAGGAAGTATATATGCAAACTTAAGGAACAAAGAGAAAAACTCCCTACCCAAACTCTCACTAGAAGCCAACCACCTTAATCCTATAAGTGAAGAGATTTCTTCACCCATACAAACTATTCCAACCCCACAGAGAACAGCACGCTTGCAACCTCTCGCATGCTAACAACCCATTCCTAAAAGTTATACGTTTTCTTTTCCAATTAGTCCAAAAATGCACAAGGGAACCACTTTCCAAACCATTATCAAAGTTTCCACAAGAGCCTTTTCTAGCTGCAAGCTCTTTAATCCGCTGGGAACCTGTTTCGGGCTTGGGTTGAGTTTGTGGCAATTACAGACGGCTGGTCTGCGAGCCAATTGCTTTTGTGTCTACTCTGCTACAGGAGCGAGTAATTAGCAAGGCTACGCAAAGATAAAGCCAGTGCCCTTGATCGGGGGATCATTGACGATTGTATGACCCTGTTATTGATTAATCAATATGACCATTGGCAGATTGAGAGTTCTAACCTAATGGGCCAAGTTACTTCTACAACAAGAGGCAAACTTGATTAGCACCCCTTTAAGGCCATAGGGTTTTATTACTAAGAGACAATCAGTTTTCATTCAAAGAAAGAAGAAAGATAGCCAGATAGTTTGTCATTCAAAGCCATACTTTAAAGAGCATCAAGATAGTAGGTTTGAGTTATCATAAAGATCTTGGTATAAGTGACTCCAAACTCTTTTTTAGATGCCACTGCATAATGATTCAAGAACAAAATCGGCAGAAAAGTTCCTATTTATATTTCTAGATCCAAGAATGTTGAAAGCTAATTTTCTGCTTTTTGGTATAGATCTAGAGGTCTATGGTAGATAAGGCACATTCTGCTTAGAACGAAGCCAATCCATAGATCTCAATATAGAGAGTACAGTTTGCAACACATCCTATGGTAAGATAAGTGGTATTTGCACAACATTGATATCTACTAATTCAGATACATTCTGCATTTTTAAGAATTTATTTAAAAATGTTATGATCTTAATGTACTTTAATAGCCAAGACAAACATCTAGGATGTTTTTTGCTCGAAAACCTTCTTTTTACAATGCTTAGAATTCAATGCATTTATCGGTGGCAATGGGGGCCTACTTCTCCTTTTTCTATAAGAAACAAACATTAAACTGAATTTGAAAAATGAAATAAAGGGTACAAGACAAATAAGCTATCTTTTAAAGCATTGTAAAGAAAAGATTTACAAGCAAAAAAACACCATAGTAAAGAGAAGACTTTCAAGTAAAGTGTTTCACTAATAAGAAGAAAATGTAGAACTTGAGAATACTTGTTTGGAATATCAAAAATAGGAAAAAACTAGAAGTTACAAAATTAAGCTTTAAAACCAGGATTCCAAAAATTTTAAATCTAAAAGAACATAAATACAAAAAGTATTAAAAATAGATTACATTATATTTAATGGTATATGCAGTTTGAATATTATTTATGAAATAATAAAATGATTAATATATGTATTATATTTTCTTTCCTTATAATATAAGAGATTCTGTGAAAAAATGTTTATGATTTTTTTTTTTTGATAGGTGATTCTAGAAAATGTTTATGATTTTGTTTACAATTTTATACCTTACTTGAATATAATTGCTATATTGAGGAGATCCATGAAGATTAAGATTTATTTATTTATTATTTTTATGGTATAAATTTTTTTTAATTAATTTTGTTATTGCATCTTTGATATCAATAATAAAATTCAAAAGGCTTTCATGATCTTACATATATTTTAGGGCAAAAATATATAATAGTTCAGGGTACTATAGTTTCTTCTTATTTTGCAGAAGGCATGGGTTCAACTCTACTTAGGTGCACTGTTTTTCATCCAAAATATCTACCAATTTTTCAAGAGAAAATTGCACAAAAATCATACAAATCTAAATCAAGAGAAAATTACCAAAATACTTGTGATATTTTTTTTTTATCAGTAAAAAGCAATATATATATATATGAAAAAGATACCAAAGCTCCCAAAGTACACAAGAGGAGAACAAGGACTATCTCACTCACCTATACCCCAAATCCAAGCTAAAAACTCCCACCAAAGAATTTAAGTTATCGGATCGCATCTTAGCCCACCCCCACAAGGTAAATGTAAAGAAGATTTCACCCTATGAGGAGAGGGGGCCTCATTTTCAAAAACCACCCTATTCCTTTCCAACCACAGCGTCCAGAATAAACAAAGGGGAGCCGCCATCTAAACTCTCTTCCTTTTCTTGCCAACACTAGCGCTTTGCCAAGCAATGAGAAGTTGCCGAACCGTACGGGGGAACACCCAATTAGCTTCAGTAATTGCCAAAAGAAGATCCCATAACATCTTGGCTCTCGAACAATGGATAAGCAAGTGGTCTATTGTTTCCTCATTCTCTTCACACAAAAACACCGTTTTGCTGGCAATCCCTCCTCTTCGATGGTCCAACAGAAGACCTTACTCCTGCCAGTTTCCTGCTTAAAAACCCACCTGGGGGGAACGATTGTCCTGCATGGATCTACTAGGGAAATCTAAAGGAGGAGAAAACATCACCACGATACATATGTCTAATCAAAAGCCATCAATACTGACCCTTTAGTAAAGTCGATCCTCTTGAACAGGCCTTATCTTCTTATTGTGAAGAAACAGAAGGAACCTTTCCACCTCTTCCATCTCCCAGTCATTAAAAGGTCTAAGGAAGACTGGGAGACCAAAATTTCAACCTCCAACGACGATCCCAAACATCTCGCTACCCAAGGTCCCGTGAGTCGCCAAGTTGAACAGAGTGGGGAAGGCATGGCTCAGCACGGTCTCGTCGCACCAAGGATCCTTCCAAAACCCAAATTCCTCTCTCTACCATTTCCTAGGAGTGAGATAGCATTTTGAGGAGGCGTGAGTCATCTTTTTACCGATGTCTTCCAAGCCAAAGCATCTATAACCTCCCCGATGTTCTAGTAAACCAACCCCAAATTCTTCCTCTTCATACTGTACGATCACCATTCTCCAAAGAGAGTCTCTCTCATTAGCAAACCGCCAACACCATTTACACAAAGAAGGCTCGGGTTCATCACTTTAAAGGCCTCTCACCCCTAACCCCCTCTTACTTTTCTCAGTAAACAACTTTCAAATTTTTCTGACCGTGTGTGGTTTACGACCAAGATTCCCTCCACCCCAGAGAAAGTCTCTTCAATCTTCCGCCTGTAACAAACAATCTTCGCATTCTAAACAGAGAGGAAGTAAACAGTGAGGCTGCATAAAGTACTTTGAATAAGTGTGAGCCCCGCCAGATATATTATTTTTCCAGAGGACAACCTTTTCTAAATCTTTCCTCAATAGAACTCTGCATCCTCAAGGCTCGCGTGGGAGCTCCCGCAGGGAGGCCCACACATAAAGGGGAGGAACCAACCCTACAACCAAGCTCACCGCTAACTTAATTCCACATCGGTCTAATCCTACTTAGAGGAATAACTTACCTCTTTGTTCGTATTAATTTTCAACCCTGAGAAGGCTTCGAACCACATTAACGTCCAACTTAAGCACATCAACTGCTCTGATTTGGCTTCACAAAAAATAATATAATCATCAGCATATAAAAGGTGGGAGATGACCATCTCCCCACCCTCTCTATTCCTCTAATCGCACCTGCAAATAAATCGCCTTCCACCGCCGCTTTATCGACAACCTTAACTCTTATATCGACAACAAAGATACTACGATAAAGGATCCCCTCGTCTCAAACCTCTCGAACTCCGAAAGAATCCCAAAGAGGAGAACCCTTAAACACGACAGTAGAGAACGGCCGTGGAAATGCACCAGTGAATCCACCTAATCCATTTTGGCCCAAACCCCATTCTCTCGAGCGTCTGCAGAATAAAATCCCACCTGATGTGATCATAAGCCTTTTCAATGTCCAGCTTACACAAAATCCCTTTCTCTTTCCTTCTTAGAACTGAGCCCACAACCTCGTTTTCTATCAATGCTGCATCAAGAATTTGCCTCCCATCTACAAACGCATTCTGAGATTGTGAAATAATCAACCCCATAACCCTTTTAATTCTGTTTGCCAACACTTTCGCTAAAATTTTATAGAGACTGCCCACTAAACTGATTGGTCTCAAGTCCTTTAGATCCTCTCAACAAGATTCACCCTTGGGCACTGTAATCCAAGAAAGTAGCATTAAGACTTTTAACAAACTGCTCATTCTGGAAGAAATCCATAAAGAAGTCCATAACCTCCTCTTTCACAAAATCCCAACTGAATGACCAGAAAGCTATTGGAAAACCATCAGGTCCTGGGGCTTTATCATCGTTAAGCCCAGAGACAGCTGCAAGGACTTCTTCCTCTGTGAACATTTCTTCCAACTTGGCAGCCTGATCTGCGCCAATCAAATTGAGGTGAAGGTCTGGGTAAGGCGGGCACCAATTGTTTGAGGTGGCCGAGAGAGACTTTGAAAAGCACCAACTGCACTATCTTTAACCTCGCCTCCTTAAATGCCTTCCCATTTGATACCGATGCTACTAATGGATTTCCTCCTTCTATGAGAATTGGTCATTCTGTGAAAAACCCCGTGAGCTGGGCTCCTTCTTTCAACTAAATCTCTCTGATTGCCCATGAGACCTCCTCCAAATCCACCCACTCCTTAAAATCCTCTCTAGCCTTTTCCCTCTTCTTTGCTTCTTCCAAGGACAACACCTTCTCCTTTTCCACATCATCCCAGAAAGATATCCTATTTAAAGCATCCTTTTTTTTTTATCCACTCTGCCATGCCAAAAACCTCTATATTCCAGGCCTTCAAAATTCCTTTCAGAGCCTTTAATTTCGGTTTAATAAAACCTGTAGGAGCCTAAAATGCAGATTTTGCCACCGCCCCTATGGGATATCTTAAAGCCTGCAAACTTCAACCACATATTCTCAAACCTGAAGGGAGAAGGTCCTGGATGATCCCCATCACCGCCCAAAGATCACAGACGTTGGTCGACACCGGTCTCGGGAGTGTACTTTGAGTCACGCTTCGAACCGATTTTCCTAATCAATACACAAAATCTGCCCAGCAGCCATCCGCTGTTATCGAGGCCACCCTCCAGTGAAAGGACCCTTTGCAAGGGAAGATTCTAACCCCAACTTAAGAACTCCCATTAAAACGCCTCATAGAGTACGATAGCCTCACAATCCGGATTATCGGGGGTGAACCATATTTAAGTCACCACCAGCACCAGGCCTCTCCCACAATCCCTTCCACCGTTCAAGTTCTTCCAAATGGGGCTCCTCGCACTCTTAACCCGACCATGCACTCGTGAAGGCCCATAAACCATCCTCCACATTTTAAACCCGCAAGTAACCGAAAATGGCCTACTTCTACTTCCACCACCTTAATTTTCAGATCCAAAACACTAAAGATTCCCGCAGCATTCCCCACCTCCACACTCCATTCGCCACCCTACCCACCCCTGCTTCGCGAGCATCCGTCGAAGACAAATTTTGAAGTCTGCTCTTGCAACAAACCAAGTCCACCCTCTGAGTCTCTAACAAATTTCTAATAACATTTCTTTGTTCGTATTATTCGTTCCTCTAACATTCCACGAACAACTTTAACTTGTTTCAACTTTAGCAAGAAATTCCCCGTCTTCTTCCACCTCTGTTGACCCTTCAATGTAGTTTATTGTGCACTCCGGGGCTTTCCTACTTCTCCTCACATCTTGTCTCGCAGGTCCCCTTCCATATCTCCATGTCGCGAATATCCATTTTTCGTATCAACTCCAAAATCTCCTCTTCAAAACCCGCTGCCAGGACCCTAAAATTCAATTAAATTTAAAAAGATGTCTATCTTCCTGTGTATCATATCCTCACACTTCCGACCACAATAGGCTCATCACTGTGTGGATCCGAGGCTCCACACCGCTTCGTCCCTTCCATAGGGAACCACGGCTAACGCCTTTTCCGCCCTTTCTACCATCACAAATGACACCACCTCAACGGTTCCATCTCCCCAAGTCCATGCCTGCCGGACTCCCCAAGCCCGTTAACCCCTAAAGAAGAGGCCGACCAAAAACAGAGAAAATGGAAGGAGAAAAATCATTCGAAGACACAGTTTCAAACCTGGAACCTTTCGCATGGATTCGGGGAGCTTCGGGGTCAAACTCCTCGGGGCACCTAGTTTCGTCCACCGCAGCAAAGAACGAAACTGACATCCTTCTTCTCCCGACCGGGTGCAGAACCCACAAAGGACAAATAAGACACCGCCTCAAAATTCTTCCTGCAAGAACCTCAAAACTGCAAGTTCCCGGCTAGTTTTGTCTTCCTTGGCATACAACAAGGAATCCCGAGCACAAATCCAAGCCGGGTCTAGCAAGAGACTCCAAAGAAGACACCACCCGAAGGCAAGAGCCCCCGTCTCCCTTCCTGTTTTTTGCTTTTGAAACATCAGTGTCCCCCTTAGAAACATGGGCCACATTTAAAACCTTCCATCCCCTATTCCTTACACCAAGTTGAATAATAGATGTTATTCTTACAAATTTGATTTGATCTAATGCTGATGTTTTGATGATATTACCTGATATTTTAACAATTATTTGACAAATAAATAATTCCCTTAGTCTCCTTTCCAAGGTAGCTGAAATCCTAATTTTTGGCCAACATTTAAGAGGGAAAAAAAAAATCAAACATTGTGCATAGTAAGTAGAAGCTCCCATTTTTATATACCAGAAATACAAGAGAAACCACAATAAATTTGACCTAAAATTGTATTTTATCATAGTATCACACAGAAGTGGAAGCATTAAACCTTGACACCTCCAGGAAAACAGAAGGCAGCTAAATCCTTCATCCGAGAGCTAACTTTTCCCAGGAGGATATTTAAAAGTATCTGTATACGGGAAAAAAGAAAAGAAAAAAAAATCAATAATTATAATAATGTAGGAGCCACATAAAAGGGGACCAAAAAAGAAGAAAAATATCCATCACTGTTATCAGTCTCAACCAAGAAAACAAGGAAACTTAAGTAATTTATTGATGCGTAATCCATAAATTTAGTGAAGCAAATACACAAGCACTCTACAAAAGTCCCAAGTCAAAGTATCACCCAAATTTGGAACAAACAAATATGAAAGAAAAACCTTCAATACTAAACCTGAGTATAGTCTTTAATTTCAATCAAAATGGAATCATCTACAAATCCTATAGTTAAACAGAGATTTGGAAGCAAATTAAAATCTGTTAAAATATTATTTACGAAAATTCTAAAGATAAATAACAAACAAATAAATGAGGAAGACCCATAAGGAAGATTCTAAAAGAAGTAAGAGACCAACTTAATGTATATTACTATCATAGTAAATGAGGGTGAGTTTGAAAAAATCAAAGCATCAACCTATACAAGGATAAGATTCACTTAATCAAGCAATCAACCTGAGGTTCTAGTATCGGAATTGAAGGCTCCTGTTGCTCTTTCTGGTCCACTTCAGATTGAGCCATATCTGACTCCCACTTCTTCCGTTTCACAAATGCTTCCTCTACGACTTCAAGGTTAGCATCTGAATGAAGACTGGCAATAAAGTGCTCAAAAAGTGTAGGTTCTTATAGTTTGTATTATCCTACAATAGGATTCTCACATGAGTTACTTGAAGAAGCAAAATCAAACAAACCACTTGGTATGACTTCATTATAATTTGATACAAATAATAAACCTAAAAAATATGTCTAGAAGAAAGCATGGTAAGAACAAGCAATATCAATTTTAAAGCCAAAACAATACAAACTGATATATATATATATATATACATACACATTAAAAGAGAAATTGGAGCATACAAGGTGAGAATATATGATCAACTTTTCAAATCATAAATAAAAGATTTAAAGCAATCTATTCATGAATAAGACATGGGATTCTGTTACAGCATTGCAAAGAATATGATCTCATGCAGAGGGAAAAGAATCAAGAATTTATTTCTCCATTCTTATGGTAAAATAAGAAAATTCAGTAACAAGAATCAAATCAGTTCATTGGAAGAGTAAGGGAATCCCCATTGGTTAACCAAATAGCAAGCACACTAACTGATGTGTCTTGTTGGTAGTTTCCTTAGGGGATTTCTGCCTCCTTGAGTTTAAATGTCCTAAGGATCCTTGTAAGACCCCCATAGCTTTTGTTAGCTTAAATGTTTTCTTTCCGTAGTGCTGTTTATTTGGTATTTTCCTGTGAAATGTAGTATTCAATAGAAAGAAAAGAGGTAAAAAAAAATAAAAGGAAATAGAAGATCCCACACAGATGGCCCATTTTTTTCCCATTCGCTGAGACTTGCCTTCAGGTGTTCTGTAGCTTCTCTTCCGCTTTTGATACCGCATTTTCTTAGGGTGTCATGATCCAAGATCTCTTATTGAATAGCTCATTCCATGAGCATTCTCAATATTATGCCTTGAAGAGTGCTCCAACCTCCACGCTCTTTAGCAAGAGATTTTGACTAACTTATCTACAACTACATCCCCAAGCTTCTTTCTTTTTTGATTACCTTCCTCATGTCCTAAATAAACTTCCACTCCATTAATAAAAGTTAAGATATTTTTACATCTTTAATATTTTTGTAAATAACTCAAGGAAAAAATAATTTTAAGTATCATTAGTTTTTGAAAACAGTTATATATTATAAATAAGTAAAAAATCTCTCATCCAAAATCCACTTAGTTAAAGAAAATTATAAAAGAGAATTGCAATAAGTTTAAAGACAACCCTTTCCTCTCCTAACCTCCTTTTCTCATCCACCAACTCATTAGCAATCAAGACAGCATCAATAATCTGCATCCGTTCCATAAAAGCACTTTGGGAACAAAAAAATGGTCTCGGAGGACCTTATGCGATTGCCCTGAGAGAGCCATAGCTATGATTTTGCACAAATTGGAAAACCAAATCAATGGTTCTATAATTTGAGATCTTCCTTGTTTGACACTTTCTGGCACTAAAGCTATGAAGGTAGCATTTATGCTTTAATTTATCATCCCATTCTTGTGAAACTCTAAGAATACACTTAAAAGATCAGTCTTAATTCTCTCTTAGCACTCTTGATAAGATCCAACGGGAGCTTTTTCCTTGTTTAAATACAACACGGCATAGTAAATATTCTCTTAAGAAAAGGGACAATCCAACCACCTAGCACTTCATTAGAATAAGAGATCAATCCAAACCTTCAATCCTCTAAGAACCACTTGAAGGTTTGGAGAATAACTTCCCAAAATGTTGTTTGATCTCATAAAAAATGCTTTCAAAGTTATCTAAGACTACTTTATCTTCTAAAGCCAAATAAAATTCCTATTCCCCATTCCATTGGCCTCCTTATGTTAAAAATTTAGAGTTATAGTCTTCTTTCTTATCCATTTGACTCCTAGTTCTTGCTCCCAAATACCTCTTCTTTAAGCAACAGCTCTTCTAATTCTTCTCCTTAAAGTCCTCCTTGCTGCTTGTTCAAGAGTAGAAGTCCCTTCTTGTTCCTTCTCATCCAAATCCATATTTTCCAAAAGAATATTTTTCTTGGTTTTCCTTTAACCCTTCAAAAGTCACCTTATTTCACTCGTTCAATTTGACATTACAGAATGCAACTTTTTTCAAGAATTTGTGACATTACCAACATTCATTTCACAAGCAACCAAGATTATCGTTCAAATATGAATGAATCAACCACATGTTCTCAAATCTTAAAGGTATTGGCCCTAATTAAAAAGGATGGTGTATGACACAATTGGACAATGATTCAAAGTCAATCTAGGAAGAGCTTCTTAGATTCTTTAGGCGAAACCCTGGTCTCACTCACAAGAAAATAAGAATCCTTTTTTTTTTTTTTTGCAAAATTGACTAGGTGAAAGATGCAATTATAAGGGGAGGAACACATAACTCACTTTAATAAAATCACCAAAATCCCTCATGCTTGGTTCAACTTAGAACCTCCTAGATTTTTTTTTTTTTTTTTTTTTGATAGGTAAAAAGAGAATTATATATAAAAAAGAGTCAGAAAGCTACAATAAGGGGTATGGCTACAACCAAAAAGGTAAAACACTCAAAACTAAAAGTTTCACTCACCCTCAATAATAGGCTATCCACTCCAAAAAACCTAAAAGTGAAGAAGCCTCTTCTCCTAGGTAAACCCTATTCCAACTCCACAAATTATAGACAAAAGAATTCTTTAAACTCTATACAGTTAAACTCCCATCTAAGAATGCTATACGATTTCTCTCCTTGCAGACCGTCCAAAAGATGCACAGGGGGATAAAACTCCAAATCTTTTTTCTTTTTTCTGCCCACAAAGGAACCCCTACTAAGTAAAGCCTCCTTTACAGTCTTATGAAAGACCCAACAAACTCCTACCAAAGTAAAAAAGATCTCCCAAAGCAAACTAATAATAGAACAGTGGAGAAGCATGTGATGCACTGACTCTTTTGCACAACCACACAAATATTATCTATTTGGGAGCTACCACCCCCTTCTTTGGAGCTTGTCCAAGGTTAAGACCTTGCCCTAAGCTGCTTCCCAAGCAAAAAAAATAAAACACCGATTTTGTAGGGGCACATGGCACCCAAACACCCGATGTGGAAAGATAGCTCTGTCCCTCGTCTGCGCAGACTTCAGTTTCACGCACAAAGCCAAAGACTCTACCGCCTATCCGCAGACACCATCCAACTCAGTAGAGACCCTTTCTTTCTATAAGGTGCTTAAAAAGATTCACAACCATTTCCAATTCCCAATCATTAAAAGCTCTCATGAACTTAAGATTCCAACTACCATTACCAACCTCTTGATCTCACACCTCCACCAATGTCTCAAGTTTATTGTATGCAACCTCAAATAAGACTAGCTAAGAATAGAAGAGTCACACCAAGGGTCTAGCCAAAATCTGATTTTGTAACCATTTCCCAAATTGAAGGTCCATTACTCCCTAACCTAACTTGACTCTTTTAAGATTTCCTTCCATAAACCACCCTAAAGGCCATCGAGCCTCTCTAGTGCTCCAACCAAGGTCCTCTTCCCCATCCTTTAAGTTCAGCCTTTTCCATAAGCTATCTGAGTCCGCAACAAACCTCCAAGCCATTTCCCAAGCAAGGCTTTGTTCATAAGAGCCAACTTTCTCAAGCCTAGACCACCTTGCCCCTTTTCAGTACACACAACATCTCATTTGACTAAATGAGGTTTCTTTTCCACGGCCCCACCTCCCCAAAGAAATGTTCTCTACATTTTCTCCAACCTCTTAGCCATGAGGTAGGCATTCTGACCAAAGACATCTGATACAAAAGCAAGCTAGAACCACCTACATTTTCTGAAGTTCTTTCAACATTAAAATCTCTCCAGCACACTATTTTAGAAAAGTTAAGCCTAAAAGATCTCGAGGCTGTTATTATCCTTTAGTCAAATATCCTTGTTTACCCTCAACATGCTTGCTTCAATGCAATATTATATGATAGCATGTTGTATGAATTGGGAGTTTGGTTGAAGAATTGTGCAAGAAATGAAACCAAAGGAGGGTAAGTAAGAAAAAGAAAGAAAGAAAGAAAAAGTCTAGGAGGAGTAAGTTTAGCCTTGAAGCCTTCCTACCTTGAGTGATTTAAGTCCGTAGGGGTGTTTTAACACCCAGTACCCTAAGACCATTTGGTCTATGAGTTGCTGACCTAAACCTCGTTACATGGGGTAAGTAGAAAGCTTAAGAAGGTTGAACATTGCGCTATCTGTCTTTGAATAGATCACAAAGAAATACCTTATTGTAGACAGAAACAGATAATACTGGGAAAATGCTATGAGAAGATGCAAAAGATAAGCTTGTGGTGCTTAATAGATTCAATGATGCAAGAAAGCAAAATGAGGAAGGATGAAAGAGCTCTTAATGAAAAAGATAAATTTGTGTGTTTTGGGTAAATATGAACTTAAATGACCTATTCAACCACCCTTTACCTAAGCCACACATTACAAACTATATAAAGACCTATTTGATCCTAAGAGTTGTGAATTGCCTACATTAGCGATTTATGCCTAGCAAACCTATGGAGTCTTATAAATTACAAATCATGGAAACATGATTTGAGTAAGAGATCTCCATTCAACTCTAGTTCTCCTGATTCCATCTAAACTACAATTGACCGCATGATGGTAGGACTTACACACACTCACTGGAGGAACTTTGGCTTAAGTTTGTAATTCATGGTCAATCTATTATATAGTAAGATCATGTCTCTAACTTTTCTTTATGTTGATTGAATGATTCAACCCCTAAGGCAATTAAGCACAATGTGTTATCACAGTAAGCTTGACAAGTTTTGTTTTGTTTTGACTCGGAAAATGTGTAGTTTCTTTGCTTGAGGACAAGCAAAAGGGTAAGTTTGGGGGTATTTGTTAGGTGTGAATTATACTTTGTTTTAAGTATTCATTTCTTACAATTATGGAGTTCTTAATGCTAAATTCACACCTATATATCTTAATTGTAGGCTAAATCCATCCCTTACCTTGATTTTGTAGAAAAGGAAGAAAACTCGAGCAAAGGAGGCAAGGAAGTGAAGAATTGAAGAAGGTGTTGTAAAAGTGCTCATGTAGCGACATGGGATCCCCTCAGGATGGAAGTTCATACACTGCCATGTGGCGACATCAAGTTATTTAAAGACCAAAAATGAAGGCTACTTACTGTCATGTAGCAACATGGGCTTATATGATGTCGCAACATGAAGTCAAAAGAAGATCAAGAATAAGAAGCAAGCACTGTCATGTCGTGACATGATCTATCTTCATGTCGCGACAATGCGACATCATACATCTGAAGATCAAGACCTGAGGCAACCTTACTATCATGTCGCAAGATGAGAGATCTCGATGTGGCAACATGAGATCTCGATGTCGCGACATGAGAAGAATTTCTGAAGACAACTTACTGTCATGTCGTGACATGAGAGAACTTCATGTCGCGACATCAAAGTGATTTCTGAAGCACCTCTTCTGCCATGTCACGACATCAGAGTTGTTGATGTCGCAACATGGTGACGTCGAATCACTTTTTAGCACGAGTTTTTTGCGCATTTTTCCGAAGTATTTAAAGAATAAGTTGTATCAATGATGAGCAGGGCAATCATTAGGGTTAGGGCACGATTTTTTTGAGAGACTTCTTCCTCTCTTGAGGCTTTTTCTTTTCTTGGAAGTCTTAGCCCTAGACCTGGGTTTTTTGGAGTTTTTGTGTTGATTTCTCCTGGATCTGAAGCCATCTTGAAGAATCTACTCACTAGAGTGTGTTTGCAGTTGAAGAGCAGTCCATTTCATTTTGTTTAGTATCTCTAACCTTACTACTTCTCATCTCTTTCTTTATTTTGATTTGTAATCATGATTTTGAATGATATGATGGATGTAATGAGAGGCTAAACCATCCTCTAGGGTTGGTTGCAGACATTAATGCTTGGTTTATATATTTGGTTACAGGCGCCCCGCGCCGCAGGGCTTGAGTACCTATCATTGGAATCAGAGCCAACCGGCGCGTAGCGGGTGAGGGCTACCTGGGAAAGGGTTACCTGGAAGAGAGCTACCTGGAAGAGGGCTACTACCTGGTGTATCAAAGGTGGGCTTGGAGTGAATGCTAGTCAGAGTGTAAGCCACCCAAAGTAAATGCCATCCGCGGAAGTCCGGTTTCTCAAGGGGTATTCTTGAACTGGTATTTTCATTAGCAAATGCTAATATATGAAATATTTTTACCAAAAGAAGGTAGGCAAAGTAGGAATTTGGGCAACTTTTCAACCATCTTCACCTTCACTTAAATTGCATTGAGTCGGTCTTTCATATTATCATGATACACACCTCCACCATAGACTTCTTCTTTATACATACCTTTACCTGTGTACACGACTTATCTAATATGCCAACATTTAGGTAGTTAGTTCCATATTCATTGGGAATTTATGTTTTGAAGTTAATGAGCATAGAATGAGCACCCATCATCTCTGATCATGTTCACAACACTCGATGTTTTAAATCTTTCTTCGCTATTTGTTTCAGGCCTTACACTTCTCAGATGCCATAGCCACCGGTGTATCACAATGCCTCACATACCAAGGGCCCTCAGAACCTTGATCTCTGGGCGTGCTATGGATTTTCTATTTTTCAGAGATCTCAATTGCTTCAAACATTTCATCTACTTTTACTACTTCCACCTCACAAATGTAGTAAGCATATGAGGGATCATACCTCTTCCAAATCCATTGGCTATGCTCCATGAATTAGATTCTTATTAGAGGGCGATTAAATCAAGACGCGGCTAATTCGTTTTCTCTTTTATTGTACACTTCATCCTGAGGGGCGAAAACCCTTCATTACCAAAAGATATCATTTTCCTTTACTTCCAAGCTTACCAAAAGAGGCAAAGGGGAGTCGCCATCGCAACTTTTATGGGCCTTTTTCTCCAGAAAAATCCTTTCCACCCAAGAAGGAAGTCTGTCAGTGAGTGAGGAAGAACCCACCGGCACTCTAAGAGAGCAAAAGAAAGGGTCAACAACTACCTCACCATAAGGCAATGCAAAGGGATGTGATCACGTTTTCTTCCTCCCCAAAATAAATATTTATCAAGCAGAGCCCATCCCTTCCCTCTCGAGTTGATCCATAATCGCCAACACCCTACGCCACCACACTTCCTAAGCAAAGAAGCTCACCTGTGGATACACAAAGATCTCCAAATCAATTTTTTTGGGAAAGGGACTCCGCCATTGCACCTTCCAACACATCAAGGATTTAATCGAAAACAACCCATCTTTAAATTTCTACCCACACCATTCTATCATCAACAAGCGGGCGAACCTTCTTGTTTTTAATTAAACTAATAAAACCCATTCAATTAACTTATCTCCTTAATTGTAAAGGGTTTTAAAGACACGGGAGGTTCTTCTCTCACACTTCGAGTCTCCCACACCTCCTCCACACTCGCCCCTTTCCGTCAACCCGCGGAAAGGATCCTCTTTGTGAGACTTTTCCTCTTCTTTATGCTACAGCTGGATCCAAAGGGGCGAGTGTGGAGGAGGTGTGGGAGACTTCAGGTGTGGAAGAGGGCTAGTATCCGTGTCTTTTAAGACCCTTTACTGATTGGGAGATAGAGTTGGTGAATGGGTTTATTGGTTTAATTAAAAACAAGAAGGTTCGCCCGCTTGTTAATGATAGAATGGTGTGGGTAAAGGCTAAAGATGGGTTGTTTTCGCAACTCTTGCTTGATGTGTTGGAAGGTGCAAGCCACAGTCCCTTTCCCCAAAAAAATTGATTTGGAATCTTTGTGTATCCACCAAGGTGAGCTTCTTTGCTTGGGAAGTGTGGTGGCGTAGGGTGTTGACGTTGGATCAACTCAAGAGGAAGGGATGGGCTCTAGCAAATAAATATTTATTTTGGGGAGGAAGAAAACATTGATCACATCCTTTTGCATTGCCTTATGGTGAGGTAGTTGTTGACCACTATTTTTGCTCTCTTAGGTGCCGATTGGGTTCTTCCTCACTCACTGACAGACTTCCTTCTTGGGTGGAAAGGATTTTTCTGGAGAAAAAGGCCCATAAAAGTTGCGATGGCGACTCCCCTTTGCCTCTTTTGGTAAGCTTGGAAGTAAAGGAAAAGGATAGCTTTTGGTAATGAAGGGTTTTCGCCCCTTAGGATGAAGTGTACAATAAAAGAGAAAACGAATTAGCTGCGTCTTGATTTAATCGCTCTCTAATAAGAATCTAATTCATGGAGCATAGCCAATGGATTTGGAAGAGGTATGATCCCTCATATGCTTACTACATTTTGTGAGGTGGAAGTAAGAAAGTGTACTTAAATGCTTCACAATTGAGATCTACAAGAAAGAAATAGGAAAATCCATAGCACATGAGAGATCAAGGTTCATGAGGGCCCTTGGTATGTGAGGGCATTGTGATACACCAGTGACTATGGCATACAAGGGGGTCATAAGGCACAAGAAACAAGTGGCAAGAAGAAAAGATTTAAAACATCGAGTGTTGTGAACATGATCAGAGATGATGGGTGCTCATTCTATGCTCATTAACTTCAAAACATAAATTCCTAATGAATATGGAACTAACTACCTAAATGTTGGCATATTAGATAAGTCGCAGTAATACAGTAAAGGTATGTGTGCAGAAGAAGTGTATGGCAGGCAACAGATCATGATAATAAGAAAGACCGACTCAATGCAATTGAAGTGAAGGTGAGGCTATTGAAAAGTTGCCCAAATTCTACTTTGCCTACCTTCTTGGTAAAATATTTCATATATTAGCATTTGCTAATGAAAATACCAGTTCAAGAAATGTCACCCACAAGACAAAATTATGCAGAAAAATTTGTCATTTTGACCTCAGCCTAGCACCCTTTAAATCGACAGCTTTCACAAACTGGGAATAAATGAAGCAATCAATTAAAATTCAGATAGCATACTGGAGTTTTGGAGTGAAGCTGATACCACTGACGCTTCTGGTTAGCCAATATTTCAGGATTGAATGTTGATTGGGAACCCTGATCTTGTGGATTGCTACCCCATCTCAAAGCCTTCTGCATATGAGACTTCCATCTTTGGAAACTATTACTTCGCCTGTGCTTACCAGTCAACTTCATAATTTCGACTTCGTCTGTGCCCTGTACTTGAAGACGAAGCCAACGGTGGCATGTTTGAACTGCATGGGTAAACACTCTGCATTGATTCACCAGCCACTTTAACTGCTTTCTCTGAAATCTGCTGCGAGACACAATTTTTTGACGATGAATTGTCATCCCGTGCTTCAGCATCTTCATTTATTTTTGTTTAATTCCAGGTGCTCATTGACGTCTTCTTTGCTTTCCATTTTACACCATTTAGCTCATCAGCATCTTCTTTTCTTCCATTTTAACAACCAACCTGGTTCATCTTCCATGCTGATTCACAACTTAATCACACCTTCCACAAAATTTTACACCATAAACTCCTACGCCCACCAGATTAACATCCGCACCATGTAACTAATTTCAACCAACTCTCCAAACATCGACCAAATTTAAATTACCCACTTAAAACAAACCTCGACTACAACATCAATTTCCTTATGGTGATTGTCTATTCTCAATCCCACCCATACTCAAATCACAAAGACATTCAACCACATTAAGTCATCATAAAAACTATCTGTAATTCAGATGCATCCTGCTTGAATACAAATAAAACAAAACATTATTCAGAAACATTAGATTTTCCAACCTCAAACAATGTAACATCGACCAACAACAAAAATGAGAAACAACCAACAGCAATGCTTAAGAAACGGATTCAACATTTTCCTTTCTTTCCCCTCTCATCATGTTTTTCCCGGGAACAAAACTGAATCTAACCGCCCCCATTAACCCATAGAAACCAAGAAAATAATCAAATTGAAGACCCAAACATGGGAGAAACATTATGAATCGTATATCAATATGATCACAAGGATGTGAAGAAACAGAATATCAGAACAAAAATGAAATATATCAAAGGCAAAATGAAAAGAATGTGGGGAAAAGAGACATGGAAGTACCTTTGTTTTGACTTAGGTTTGGGGAGAATGTCCTAAAAATAGAAGGGTGGTGGTGGGATGAGAGAAGAGGTTGCACATGAATCTCCGGTATGCCTTCTTGAAACAGAATGAAAAAGGCAACAAAAGGCATATGAATACCAGATAACCCTCCATCTATGATAAATAATGTTGAACTCCACCTCTAGTTTCCCAAATATCATTTACCCCTCCCACTTCATATGTGCTGGTAGCTAGGAATTATATTATAATTTTTTTCTAAGAACATAACGGATGTACATGCATATGTAAATCATTTTTGTTAAAACATTTTCTTGAACTGATTAAACATTTTCATTCTTACTAACTATATGTTCAATGAAATTGTGTTTTTTGGAAAAATATTTTTATTTCTCGTTTAAAAAAAAAATTGTTCATTTTAATGAATTTGCTAAGAAAAAATAAAACGATTATAATATTCTATATAATATTCATGTTCATTTTTTACTTTTATTATAAATTTCTATTTTAAAATATTTTGATATGCATAATTTTTTCTATTTATCCAAAATTTTAATAACTTAATCTAATCGTATGTATATCGTCGTTTTGGTACCAAAATATCCTTATAATCTTAACTTTATTTCATATTTCGTTTGAATATATGAGAAACATTCTCATACAAACAATAACGTGCTTCTCATTATATCTCTCCTATGGAGCTCATGAGACAGGGAAATATTAAATCTGACAAACACTTCATACGGATTAAACGGTCAGATCGCACACCAGCACAAAATGATTCTCGACACTATTTGTAATGACTGACTAAAACCATATGATGTAATGCTTTGCGCCCAAGATGTCTCACGGCATTAAAACGTGTCTACTAACTAAGTTGAGAGAAGTTCAAACTTATCCGAATTGGGATGACGTGTCTACTCGAGTATGGGATATCGTATATTCATCCCTTTTACACCTTGAGTCAAGCCTCAAGACCAAATATTTTGATATATTTATAATTAGTTAAATAAATTATTTTACTATAAACATATATATTTGTAATAATTCATAATTGAATAACTAAAGAATATTTATACTATAATTGTATGCCAAATTTGTACTTCAAATATTATATATATTTGTGATTTTATTTTTTCTATTTATTTCATAGGATATATTTTATTTAAAATTTAAATATAATAAGAGTTGAGATTTAGTTCAAAGAGATCACTTAAATATCAGTGCTACAACACAAAAAGCAACATGAAATGAGGGCAATAGAAATTTAGAAAACCCATATTGAAACATTTTTTTCAAAAAATTTGAGGACATGTGCCCCCTAAGCGCACACTAGAGTTAGGTTTTTTTTTTTAATACCACTTTACTTAGTAAATTAACAAACATGAAGCTATTCTTTTAGAAGTGTTTACACATACCAACTAATAAAACATAGTAAAAACAATATCTTAAATAATGTTTAATTACCCTTGTAATGGGCCATCATGGTTACCTTATGTGATAAAATGCTCAACGTGTCAAAAAGGTAAAGTATAGGAAGGGGGTTTCCTGTTGAGCCTATACCGGTATCAATTTACTATATTATAACTAAAGTGTTTACATGACAAAAAATACTCACTTTCCTTGGAGCCTTTTTAGCCTCAGATTTTTCTTGTTCATAACACTGAGTAAGAGTTTGCTTGGTCTTAAATAATAATAATAATAATGATGATGATGATGTTGATGATGATGTTTAAATATTGTTCTTTCTAGCCATTTTTTCACTTTACTATAGTTGACTAAACCGATTTTTCAATAAAGTGGTTCATCCACAAAAAACTGATTTTTTAATTTATTTTTCGTTTTTATCGCCGCTACGGTGGTGTTTTTTCGTTTCATCTTCAGGTAAGATACGGTTTGTGTCGCCTTTAGTACGATATATTGGTTTTCGCTAACTTATTACGACGCTTTTGTGATGGTAATTCGAATGACAAAACATATTCGACAGCAGACATCGCTCAAATCATAATCGCCAATACGCCGCGTAACTTGAATCATACGTATTATACCATCGCACTATCAAACGCTGCAGCGCTGAACCAAATTCATATCATATTAACTTGACAGATCATTCTCTAGGTATTATGAATTTGATTGTGTTTCTATTAAATATATCACACTAATCACTACAATTATCGCCCTTTAAAAACGCTTAACGTTGTTCTCACTCAAAATATTATTGATAAATTCTTTTTCCGACCATATCTTTAAAAAGAATCATTTATTGAATATTTTTTAAAAAAATTATAAATAATCTTTTAACATTAAAAATAATTTCATAGATTTCTAAAATATTTTCTAAAATTTATTATACACCTAATATTTTTCAAAAATACTTTTCATCTTTTTTGAAATTTTCTTATCTAACTACATATTAATTATAACCTACACCTTTAGATTTTACTTAATACTAACATGGACTAAACACATCCAAATCAACCTCTTTCATCCTCATATTGTTCTGGTTAATGGTTAAAAATAATTAAAAAAATAGGGGAAAATACCATTAAAAACATTAACTTTTAGGATATTTACATTTATATCCTGAACAAAAAAATTTGATTTTTAAATATACCAACTTTCATTTAAATTTTATTTATAGTCTATAATAACTCAAACCTCATTCCGAAGCTAGACGCACGCTTCATGGCACAATGAATCGATGTTGTATGATGGGATTTGCTCACCAAATCCACGTCACATTGGAACCACACCGCTTTGGTAATCATATATTGTTAAGGGAATGACAAATGTGTCATTCTTCTCCTAGTATGATGTGGATTTGGTGAGTAAAATCATCAAAACAACATCGTTTAGTTATGTTATTTAGGACGTGATTCAATTTCAAGATAAGATTCGGGTTATCGGAGGCTAGATGTACAATTAAAATGAAAGTTTATTTAAAATGAATAATGGACATGAATAATTATATATTTCACCCATCTTTTTTAATTAGTCTCATCTTGTGATTTTCTGGGAATAAACCTAACTTTGGAGGTGCCTTCTTGTTAGTCCCGATATACCTTGACTGGCTAAAGGAGTAAAAACCCACGAGCACTTCTCATTCTTCTCTCTCTCCACCTTCATCTTCAATACCTCCGGCTGCCGCTCCGTCCACCTAATGAATTTATACAAACCCCACCACCCTTCCTCTTTGATTTCCCTGCATCAACATTCTCTTCTTTCTGGCTTTCATATGGGTAAAGCAAAGGGAAATCAAGTTATAAGAAGATCACACAAAAGGCCAATGTCAAAATCTTAGCCCCTGTTGCTATAAGTGTTTCAGAGACTCTAATTTCTTGCCATACACTACCATAAGCAATAACCCCAATTGCAATAGAATAATCTAGAAGAATAATTTCAAAGGAACAAAAGGCTCAAAGAGTTATGATTTTCGATAGCATCAACAAGTTTCCAAGCTTTCATAGTTTGATTAAGATACGATTTCGTCTATCACCGCCTCTCACAATTTCTATAATCCCAAAAAAACCATGAAAATTAAAGGGATTTAACAGAGAACCATAAATAATGAAGTAGAAAGAAGGCAAGATCATACCTCAACATTGAGAACTGTTGTTGGGGACGCCTGATTTGGTCTGAAGTTTCGCCCGTTTGGGTAAGGGACCTAATGTATTACCGCCGATGTCAAATTTTGAATCACCAAAGTTGTAAATAGTCATAAATTGGTAGCCACTAGATTGCTTAAGCCTTCAATTCCCATTGATGATGAATTTGGTTTCAATTCGATCATTTATCGTGTTCACAAAACAAATACCAGTGCTGGGAGTATTAGAAAGAGGGAAGAAGAGAGAGGGTAGGATCGAGAATTTTGACAACCTTTGTCGACATGTTCAACTATTTAATGTTGGTACACGGCCTTCGAAGACAATAATAATGGGCGCAAAGATGACAAGCGCAAGGTTCGCGACATGTGGATACAGATCGCAAGTGGAGAAGCAGGTGGAGACGAAGGTGGATAGCGATGTACCCAATAGAGGTGGAGGTGGAGAGAGAGTGGGAATAATTTCGGGACTAATTGACACAACATTACTTAATATGCGATTTATATTACAATGGTCCATGTCACATAAGTAAGTTAACATGCAAAGTCAGTAAATGATCGATTGAGACCAAAACAAGAAGACACCCTATCAACTTGGATTATTTTCAGATAATTGTGCATTTAGACTATTTAAAGTAAGCATTTAAACAAATAGATTATTCATGTCAATTTATCATTTTTTAAAATAAATTATTTTTTTTCAGAATATAAACGTAAAGGTCCTAAAATTTTAGATTTTTGATAGTATTTTTTCCAAAAAATTAAAGGAGAAAAGAAAAAATAAAGTAGGGAGGTCGATGATATTAAAGAGTGTGGAGGGTATAGATGATATTTAACGCAAACAATTAAAACTAACTACGTAGTACAAAAAACATGCAATCGCATTAACGAGTCGACTCTGAAATTAATGCATGGCTTGCAGCCAATCTACGTACCCGCCAGTATCAAACATTAAATCGGTGGGGTCCACTCCCAGGATAATATTCCACGTGTCTAATGTGTACGTACTCGATCTTGACCATTGGATTACTTTCTAGCGGTTTTCTCAATAAATATGTTTTAAAAAAAAATTAAATGACTGTAAGATAAATGATCATTAACGCTAGGTCAAGGGAGAGCCGTGGCGCAAAGCACTGAGGTAGGCAGTTAATGCGGACATCTTTCCCACTTCCACATGCTTTTTGACTGTTTTCATACTCTTCCGGTTAAAATAATTATATATATATATAGTATATAGGATGTAGCTATACGATATTATTGATATAAAAAAATATTATCATAATTTTATAAGGATAATAATTTTTAGACGGGTTATGATGTGAGAAAAAATGGATAATATAGATTATGTTATTTAGTTTTTATACTTTTTAAGTTTATTTTTAAAAACTTTATATATTTGAAAATAGTGTTTGATGCTATGTTGTCACCTAATTAATCATTTCATATATATGTATAGATGTTAGTACTTATTCAAAGTATATAATATATAAATCATTAAATTAAGATATAAATATATATTATGATATAATATACATCGACTTTTATATGACGACTAAGCATATCCAACGGGTTAACCGGGTCAACTCATGTAGAAAGGCATATACTTACAGGCCTAAATGGGCCAGGCCACACTTATCCTTCTTCTGCTTGTATGTTCACAACTCCATTGGGCCCTGTTTATGTGTGATTGAAATGGCCTAAGACAAGCTAAGCCCATGCGCGGAAGGCTTTTGAATAAAATTATTATTATTTATGTGACCCTAAAACTTAAAATAAGGCAATCAAACTAACTATACTTTGCAGTGATATATTTAATTAATGCTATTGAAAAATTATTTTTTAAAATATGCTATAAAAATAAATATTTAGAAATATATGGCACCTATTATCAACTAAGCGCCACATGGATGCCGTGGTCGCTTCCTTCCTTTTAAAAATCACTCCACCTTAAACTACTAAAATCATCTCGAATTATCGACCAATTTTTTACGATAAACAAGATTTTTCGGGTCGATAAACCCATTACCACTATTTACCGACCAAATTATTTAGTCGCACTTTCTCGATCGGCACTATTTCACCTGATAAAATCAATTGGCCTGGGTGACTCCATCACCTTACTTTACTCTACAAACCATTTCCGACTATTTTCCGACCATTTACCGACCGAAATAATTTGATCGGTAAATGGTCTCCAAATGGTTGGTAATTACCGACCAAATTGCGATAAAAAACGAGCAAAATTTTTTAATATCATTGGTCGGTAAATGGTCTCCAAATGGTCATTAATTACCGACCAAATTGCGATAAAAACCGACCAAATTTTTTTAATATCATTGGTCGGTAACCATTTGGAGACCATTTACCGATTAATGATATTAAAAAATTTTGGTCAGTTTTTTGTTGCAATTTGGTCGGTAAATTAATTTTTAAATATTTTTTTTGCCATTTTGAGTTTGATATCTTGCTTTTAATATATATATATATATATATATATATATATATATATATATATATATATATATATATATATATATTAAGATTACTAAACAAAAGAAAAGTACAGTGCATGCATATTATATAAAGAGAGTAAAAATATTTTAAAACAAGCAAACTAATATATATACTTACATATAAAATGTCAAGAGAAAATAAAAAACATGAATTCCTAAATCCAAGTATAAGACATAAAAAAAGTGTGTAATACACTCAATCATCCAACCCAGTGTCATCATCGCACGAGATGTATCCGGGTCCGTATGGTGAGATGCTCCGTACTGGGCAGAGCCGTCGCCGCTTAATCTTGATGCTGCTTGCCGCAGGCCGCCGTAGGTAGCCGGAGTAGATGTTGTAGCTGGAGCATTACGCCGAACAATCCGAGGTAGATCATCAGTGGTCAACCGTTGCACCACCTTCCTCGACACTTCTTTAGGCTACCAAAACGCCAGACGCTAACTCATCCCTATCATCCTCATATCGATCGCGCGCCTTCGGTATCGCCAACTGACATCAGGACAGATTTCGTGATCGCGGCCCCGAAGTCCTCCATCGTCGGTGAACAAATTCGAAAATGGTCATGAAGACGGAGCTCATAACTGGGTCGCCTATGCGAGCAGAATGACGATGTCGACCGAACCAACGCCATAGACGGCATCTTCCTCCTACATCACCACCTCATACCAAATCGATTCAGATCAACCTATGGAGTCATTTAACGGTAACTTACCCCGCTTCGCACTTCATCACACTTTAACCCGAAGTAGATCGGGAATGCGCTTGAGTCACAAAGAATAACATTTCATATCTCGCCTAATAAACATGTAAAATAAGCATTTTAATTCTATCTTAAAAAAAAATAAAGAGATAAGTATAAACCAAATCTTTGGATTATATTTTTTACATGTTTCCGTGGGGTCCGCTTTCGACAACCCGTCAACTCGAATATTCATGGATGCTCTGCAACCCGACATTACTTCATTGAGTCCCTTTCAAGACTCAGATTTAATCGAAAATCTGCAGTCACCTTTGTACGAGCTCTACCAAAATACAACATGTCCTAATAACATGGCAAACTCATCCCAACATTTCACACCAACCACACTCGGGTCCACATACGGATAAAAATGAGTAAAAATGGCCACTGGGCTCATACATCACTACTCACAAAAATATATCCAATCAACTTATATATATTATATGGTTCAAGTGTTAATAAATCCGTAATAATTCAAACATATATTAAACCCGTGGATGCAACAAACTCGAATACGCTTGAGTCGCAAAGCAGCCTAACATTTCATATATTGTCTAATAAACATAAATAAGTATTTTAATTGATCTTCAAAAAAAATAAAGAGATAAGTATAAACTAAATCTTTGGATTATATTTTTTTACATGTCTGTTGGGACTTGGGATCTAAATAAGGTTTTCTTCTAGTAGATCTTTTTAAGAAATATATTTTATTATATTTCTTATATGGTTTATATATATATATATATATTTTTGTTTTTCTTCAATTCCATATGTTTGTGGTGTAAATATATTTTTACAAAACTGTGATTGACTCTTCTTAATGGGTTTGGTTTGTATGACTCCCATAATGCCCTCAGACTTTCTCCTAAAAAGGTTTCTAAATATTTGTACATACTTCGTGGTCTGCTTCGTGGGGTATTGTTAACTCGAACCAAAACACAGCATACAAATTTATGACGTTATTACCAAAGGACTATTGTCTAATCCCCGGCAACGGCGCCAAAAACTTGTTAACCGAACCAAAACACATATACAAATTTATGACGTTATTACCAAAGGACTATTGTCTAATCCCCGGCAACGGCGCCAAAAACTTGTTAACCGAACCAAAACACATATACAAATTTATGACGTTATTACCAAAGGACTATTGTCTAATCCCCGGCAACGGCGCCAAAAACTTGTAGATATTATACTATATAAACCACAAATCTCTTAGAGTAAATCATTTTCAAAGTTTGGTTTTGGTCTGATATTCTGCAAGTGCACAGGTCGACAAGTAATAAAATGGATTTAAGTCTCGCATATCGATCCTACGTAGATCTCCGTAATTTTAAATCAACTACCCCGACTACTCAATTTCCATACTATTTGGACCACAAAATGATAGTAGGATCCAGCATTAAGGTGCTGGAAAATTAAACGAACAAAAGGAAAATAACTGAACGATCCAATAAGCTGGAAGATAAAGAATAAAGAATAATTAACAGAAAAGAAATTAAATGGAAATAGATAGTTATCTTTTGGAGTACCCATCAAGAATACTGTTATAGTGAAGTATCAATTCCTGTAGTTAACACTGATAAAATTTCTTAATCATTTCAGGTTTTAAATCTGTCCAAGGCATTTAGCAGTGCAGCTGGATCTCTCCACACTCCACATTTCATTATTTCATTTTGACCCATTCCCTCAATACAGGAATGGTGATAACTACTTTTAAAAGGATTTTAATCCGGGTATTTTTCTCTTTTGCAATATGACATACCCATTTTACGGATCAGAAACCTTAGCTCCCAAGTTATCTGGCCATGTACATATACAATCAGTTACTCTTCTCAAAATTGAATAGATCACCCTCTCCTTGATTAGATCTCAGCTAACACGGGATTGGTCTCACTATCCGAATTGAGGTGAACTTTGCTTGTTTAAATTGATAACCTCGTCTAGCCTGCTCTGATTTCAAGTGAGAAGAGGATTTATCTAAGTAAACTTACAAAGCCTGCCAGATCACAAATAACAAAGAATATACCTTCAAAGAAATGTGTTCATAACTCCCAGAATGTCTCTCTGCGGTCACTCGCAGGACCTTGAAATCGAGCAAATAAACAAATCTTAAACTAGCATACTAAATCGATATTCGATCCAAAACATTTAACCCAAACTGAAAGTAAATTCACAACCGGGAATTCATTGCCACTGGAAGCAATTCATGTGAAAGATAGTTTCGATCGTGAACATTTACTCAATGGAAGCTAGGTTCCTCAATTACCGACTACACATTACAAAGATTCTCCGACTAAGTAAGAATAATCAGATTTCGAACCGGAAAATCCGACCTGCAAATTTGTCCGAACTTCAACATTCCGTAGTAATTTGAAAAGAATTGAATTTCAGATTCACTTACCCAAACGATAACATCCAATTCCAGAAAATAAAAGAAAACTAGAATGATAAATCTAATCTAATTTCTAACTATCAACATTGAAGAAAAATAAAAGAAAAGAAAAGAAAAGAAAAGAAAACTAAGAAAAATGAGCCTTCAACTATCCAGACCTCTCGTCTGTGGCCGCCAAGCCGCTTACCGAAATGGATAGCCGCTGCATTTATGTGGTTCTCAATCAGCCCTAATCCCACCGTAGCCCCGTGGATTTTAGAGTATCCGTGCCTAAGCTCATCAGCCTGTCGCCAACACTTCGCCTCCTCTTTGTCGCGGACATCATCGATGTCAGCGACATCAATCTCACGTCGCGATAAACTTACTCTGCGTAACCTTGATTTGTCATCTCGGCGTCGCTACATCAATATCTTGTCGCCACATCTTCTCACGCCTCGCGTGTTTCAATTGTTCTCTTCCCGATGTCGCTGACGCCATCGTTCGGTCGAATTTCCGTACCTTAAGTCACCGCAACTTCAACCGGCGCCTCGGATGTCGCGACATCAATCTCTTGTCGCGACATCTTCTTAAGGAACCATAGGCTTCAACTGGTCGCTCATGTTGTCGCGACATCAATATCTTGTCGCGACATCTCTTTATGGCTCTGCATCTTTGATCTGGTCGTTCCTGATGTCACGACTTCGATCTCAAGTCGCGACATCAGCTTATGGCTTGCAGTCTTCACTTGATGGTTTTTGAGGTCGGATCAATTCGCCGTGGATAAAGAAGCCATTTCCCTTCACTTTCATCTGCCGTTCCCGATGTCGCGACATCAATCTCACGTCGCTACATCAAACTTAGCCCTCCGGGCTTTCTAACCGGTTGGTTCTGATGTCGCTTAATTTCATCCTAGTCACGACATCAACTTGTCGCGACTTCGCATCGCCGCCGCGACGCCGCTCTTAGCCTCGGTTACCCTTCAAATCATTTATTCAAACGATCGTCGCGATCACTCAAACTCGCACTGGTAAGATCACGGACCCCATAATCCACCGTGCAAACCCCAAACTACATCAATGAATCACCCAATTGTTTTCGTCATGGCCATTCGACCGCACTTTTCCTCAAATTTACGCTTTATTTTTCTACTTTCTTTCTCTTCCCTAATAACAATTTGGTGAGTTTTCTTCATATTTCTCAGATATTAATTATATTCATTTCTAGATGAAAATCAAATGTAAAATGACGCTAAAATAGATGACTTTAAGCCTATCAGTATTTTTTTCCAAACGATACTAGTATTGATATTTTTACATCTACACTATTCCATAATTGTGGATCGAGATGCTATATTTAGTATTTCCGCCTGTATACCAATCTCTGGAACTTATAGGCTCTTCTATCAAGTGGTCTTCCTTTGTGGCTCAGAATCTATAGATTCGTCATATATGATTGGTTTGGCCTGGGTCTATTTTCATAATGTGCTTGTGATCTAGGCAATTTTCCTCCTCTATTGTGTCTTACTTCCATAGGTTGGCTTCTAGCAAATGGTGTAGGAGAGGTTGTTGTGACACCCTCGCTTTCGGGGTCCTGACAACCCACACCCTCGCAGCACAGCTCGTGTGATGTCGGGTAACCCGACACCACTTCATTGATTCCCTTCTAAGACTAGGATTTAACGTAAAATCAAGGTAGTCTCCCGTATGAGGAGCTCTACCAAAATACAAATATGTCCCAATAACATGGCAACCTACCCCCAACATTTCACACCGACCACACCGGCCACATACTGATAAAAATGAGTAAAATAAGCATTGAAATTTATCTTCAAAAAGAGAGAAGTAATTTATTTTAATTAAAACTTACATTTGTCAGACGAGATTCCGATCAACAAAAGCCTGATCATCATGAATTCTTCGTGTGCGTGGTATCCGAAAAAAGCGAGGAGCAATTGGCTTCTTACCCTCCTCAGGTGTCTTTAATTACAAACAATACATACGTTAATTCAATTGAAAAAATCCTTTCCGAGAAATGAAAATAGGTATAATTGGAACACAATTCACAAAGTAATAAACATAGTTAAGTATAAATTAGAAATAATAATAATGTCTGATCAGAAATTAAGAGATAGAGCGAGATCCACAAGTGTGTGTAGATGCCACTACCCTCTCCAGCTCGCCTCCGAGCGACGATTGCCGCCCGTTTCTCACACCTCTTCCTATAATCAGACTTCCATCTTCCCGCCACGCTATAAAAACATGATCGGGGACACTCAAATCTTGCTCTTTCTTTCTTCAACCATTTATCTTTTGACTGTGACAAGGTGTCTTTATACCGACCGGCAAAGATGTTTGTAGAACACTGACCGCTCTCTGGATCGTGTCCACCTATAAACTTTTGCAATTATAATTTAAAAATATTTCATCGCGAACAAAAGAATAAATAAGATGTAAAAATGTTAAGTAGTAATATATACCTTAAATTCTCTCCAAATCATCAATCGGTCTCTATATGCTGCTGACTTCCTAATTATGTCCATGTAGGTTTAAAGACTTCCCAAAATTGTCCTCGTAACTTGTACTCGAACCGCACGGCCTCTAACTTCGTCCTGTAACCCAAAATTTCATAGCAAGTAATAAATAAATTAAGAAATGGATAAATCATTAGTTAAGTTTCATATCTTACGGATTATCAATTTTCGGATCAAACTGAGCAATAGGGAGAGTCTGCCTCAGAGGGTGCCTCGAGGAAGACTTCCAATCTCCATCCTCCTCCTCTCCCACGTCTCTTGATCATTCATCACACCCGTAATCCATGATGTGGATCACCGATGCTAATGGCCAAGTGTACATCTACAACCTCCTCTGTCATTGTGTGGGTCTCATCCACCCCCGACCCTCTACTAGGATCGCATACCCGAGGCCTTGTCAGCCTCTACTTAACCGGTATGACCGAAGCAACATGCTGCTCCTGCCTCGCTCCACGTGCCATATCCTCGTTAAAATAATAAACAACACATTATTGATTAGTAAGCATCAAGTAAAATACATAAGGCAATGAAAATAAACAAACATGATTAACGATTGAAATAACTAAAACCTCACTAACTACTCATTCTCATCGAATCATCTAAATCTGGTTCTACCTTCTTCTTCGATGTAGTAACATCATTTTCTGTAAACTCCTCTTCATCACTCAAGCTTTCCTCATGATCAATTAAAATGTTCATTAACATCTACATCCTACCAGATCCATCCTTAAGATGCAACTAAAAGGACGTCTTCATCCCCCACCACAGCTTCGATTATAACATCATTGTCATCATTTTGAAATGCTTCTACTCTAGTGACATCGCACTTGGTGATACTTCGTGGATGTCAATTTGAGCCCTACTCTTGATCTTGCACATGCCTTCCAACTTTCTAGACCTATCCAATCTTGATATTCAATAATAAACACAGACGCTTGTACCGCTAAGACAAAAGGTTCATACTTGTTGAATCGCTTATCGCGGCACATCGACAAGTTTATATCGGAGATAATAACTATATCGACATGTGGTGTCAGGGTCGAACCATTCACATTTGAATAAATAGCGCGAATCGTGAGGGCTTCAAATTCTAACTCATCACTTACCAGAGTCCCAATAGCTCGATTCGGTCACAGATAATGATCCTTTAATGCATACCTCGTATTGTCTGCTTCCTAAGAATCTCATACGATCTGTGAAATTTAAAACCATTCACACAAGAACTGTAAGTCTCTAACCTCTTAAAGGGACCTCGTGCTATAGTTCAAGATAATGATTGAAATTTTATTTGCACGATTATGAACTCAGAATCTGGAATCGTTGTATTAGTTGAGATTACAATTATAAATTTGCATCGTGAACATTATAATTGTTTTGATTTTCTATGTTTAGTAAACATACGTATTTTCAAACCATGATGGAAATTCTGTCTGGCCACGACATTAATACTTCACATTCAAGTTTGGAAACTGCTTAATAAGCTCAGAATGAATACACTAAAAGAAATGAAATTAGAGAAATGGATACATTGAGAGGAAATAGCAAATTAACATGCTAAATAGATCTCATTTGACTTTTTAGCAACTACTTACTCTATGAATGGTTGAACTCTCCGACACCATTAGGACATATAGATGAGCCGCAAAGATATTCATTGTTTGCTAGATACCGCTTTCCTTTCGCACCGATTGCTTTACCCGAGGCTTGAAAATTTCAAACATATCATCATCCACGTAGATGCTTATATCATCATCACCAGATTACGATCCATCAGTGTTAAATTAAAAGTCCGGGTGGGCGTAGTAAAATGACACCTTTCATTGACATAAATAACTTATAGTGGTCAAATTCTAAAGTCCGGTGAAAGCGCGAGGAAGCGACTGTCGGCCCAGCATAGATCACGTCTAGCTGGTCAAATTAAAAGTCCGAGTGGCGTAGTAAAATGACTGCGGAGCCCGGCATATATAACATCTATTTGGTCAAATTCAAAAGTCGGTGGCGCGAAGCCGAGCACAATGACCTGCTATAGATCATCTAGCTAAACCAAAATTAAAAGTTCGGTGGCGCGATGAAATGGCTTTGCCCGACCGGCTTAGATAACTTATAGCTAGTAAATTCCAAAGTCCGGGTGGCGCAGGAAACTGACTTGTCTGGCCCAGCATAGATAACATCTAGCTGGTCAAATTAAAAGTCCGGTGTATGAGTAGATGACTGCCGACCGGCATAGATAATATCTAGCTAGTCGATTCAAGATCGGGATGGCGTTAAATGCCCTATCCGGCCTGACTTGATTAATATCTAATCGGCTCATATTAAAGTCCGGATGGCGTTAAATGCCCTATCCGGCCTGACTTGATTAATATCTAATCGGCTCATATTAAAGTCCGGATGGCGCTAAATGCCCTATCTGGCCCGGCATGGTTAATATCCAGTCGGATCATATTAAAGTCCGGATGGCGCTAAATGCCCTATCCGGCCCGACATGGTTAATATCTGGTGGCTCATATTAAAGTGGATGGTATAAATGCCACGTGCCGGCATGATTAATATCAAGCGGCTCATAATGCGTCCGGATGGCGCTAAATGCCTTTGTCAGGCGGCTGGCGGTTAATATCAGGCGGCTCGTATTAAGATCCCGGAGTGGCGCGCCTATCCGGCGGCATAGTTAATCTTTCGATCGACTCATATTAAAGTCCCGAATGACGCTAAATGCCTACTCCGGTCGACCGCTGGTTAATACCTAGCTGGCTCAGAATAAAAGCTCGGATGACGCTAAATGCCCTATCCGGCTCGGCATGGTTAATACCCAACTGACTCAGAATAAAAGCCCGGATGGCGCTACATGACCTGTTCGGCCCGGCATGGTTAATATCCAGCCGGCTCATATTAAAGTCCGGATGACGCTAAATTCCCTATCCGACCCGACATGGTTAATGCCCAACCGGCTCATATTAAAGAGTCGAGATAATGGCTAAATGCCTATACGGCGGCATGGCTAATGCTCAGCTTGCTCAGATTAAAGTCCGGATGACGCTAAATACCCAAGTTGTCTGACACTTTCTTAATGTTTTCATACTTCGGCTCGAGTCGATGCGACACTTTCTTATCTGCCGGACACGGCTCTATCTTGTCCCGACACTTCCTTAATGCCCGAGACTTAGGCTCTAAGTCGTCTGACTTTCTTAATGCGGACACCGGCTCTATGCCGTTTGACACATCCTTAATGCGGACCGGCTCTAAGTTTGTCGACACTTTCAAAAGACCCGGACTTGTGGCTCTGAAAGCCGTCACAGCACTTTGAATCGGACTTCTGGCTCTAAGCCGTCGACACTTTAGACCCGGACTTGTGGCTCTAAGCGGAAGTGACACTTTCAAAGATCGGACACGGCTCTAAGCCGTCGACACTTTCAGATCAGACTTACGGCTCTAAGCCGTCGACACTTTCAAAAGACGGACTTGTGGCTCACAAGGCGAGTCGACACTTCGATTAGACTTGTGGCTCGGCCAGTCGACGCACAATGCGGACTTCTGCTCTAAGCCGTCTTGCACTTTCTTAATGCCAAACTTTCGGCTCTAAGCCATATGGTAATTTCTAAAAGCCTTATGACACTTTCTTAAGGCCAGACTTTCGGCTCTAAGTCGTCTGACACTTTCTTAATGCGGACTTTCGGCTGCGTCGACACTTCATGTCTTCGAACTTCGCTCTAAGCCTTGACACTTCCGAGACCAGACTATGGCTCTAAGCCTGCTGGACTTTTAAAAGATCATACTTTAGACTCTTAGCCCACTGGCGCATGTTTAAACACAATGGCTCTCGGCTGTGCATTAACTCTTTACCACTTGGGGGTAGCACATGAGTCTTGTTCCCTCAGGTGATTGATCGGTACGGGACCGAAGCTAGCTGGGCTCAGCGATCTCGGCAGGCTCCTGAGTACGAGCCCCACTTGGGAAGAGCTACCTGAAATTGACTTGAATCGTAGAACAAAATGTTCACCCCAGCTGACATCTCACGACAATGGACGAGGTATAATGGGGAGCTATGTAAGGAAAGGGGCTGAAGCCTAACTCCTGAGAGTTCTTCACAGACAAAAGGAGCTCATTGCGATCCCTCTCAGGGATCTCGAGCCATCGACTGATGTTGAGAAACATGTGGTTCACGTGCTTATATCTAACCTACGTTGATCTGCGCGATAATTCTCCCGATCCTTGACTTTCTCCACTCATGGTTTAAAAGCACCATATTTTCCGTCTGAAGAAGTCCCAACCTTCGGCCAAGGAAAAGAGGGCATTATTAGTACCATGGCTTTGCAAGTTCAGACCTTTGTTCAATGGAAACACCCGGCCCACGTGAGCACACTACCTTGCGCCTCATGGGCGGCCGAGGCGGCTCGCGTATTAAAACCCTTGAGGGACCCACAGACAGGGGCGGAGTCCCAAAACTCGTGTGGGATCCCGAGTCCCCCCAGCCGACCACCTCACCACATATGGGAAAATACGTAAAATATATATTTATCCCTTAATTTCCTAATTTCTAAATCCTTTATTTGAAAGGATAATCTTTCATAAGGAAAAACATATATTATCCCTTAAAAGGATAATCCTTGATAACGAAAAATAGATCTTATCCCATAAAAGGATAATTCTTAATAAGGAAAAACAGTTATTATTCTTAAAATAAGAACGGAGATTTGGGAACCAAACCCTATAAATTGGGAAGATCTCCCACGGAAGAAGGTATGCAATTCCTACTATTTCAACCTCCTCCTTCTTCCTCTTCATATTGCTGACTTAATCATCGGAGAGACGGTCGGCCCACCACCGTCGGATCGCCCACACAGGTTCATTGCATCCGCAGTGCCCGTGAATCGAGAAGAACAAATTGGTTCTTACGTTATCTGATAGACGAGAATCCTCTCGGTACATTTGGTATTTTGATATGAACCCTTTGGACCATAGCCTCAATCTTTTTGGAATTGGCGTGAACTCCAGCATAATAGATGATGTGGCCTAAGTATTGAATGGATCCCTTGCAAAAAAGGCATTTTGAGAGTTTAACATAGAATTGATGTGAATACAAATGGTGTAACACTAACTCTAAATGCTCCAAATGTGCAATCATGAAGGAGCTGTAAAATAAAATATCATCGAAGAAGACAATTACGAACCTACGGAGATATGAGGAGAAGAGTTGGTTCATTGCCGCCTGAAATGTTGAAGGGGTGTTGGTTAATCCGAAAGGCATAACGAGAAACTCAAAGTGTCCATCATGAGTTCGAAACGCTGTTTTGCATGTGTCCTTCTTTCGAACAAGTAAAACAGGGGAGGAGAAGGGACTCTGGCTAGGCTTAATAATCCTTTGATCAAGTATGTTACGAATCAACTTTTCCATTTTTGTCTTTTGATAATAGGGATACCGATATGGCTGCACATTGATTGGCTTAGTGCCCGTAACCAGATGGATTCAATGATCAACTGCTCGATGGGGAGGAAGGTCGGTTGGGGCCTGAAAGAGACTCTGATATTTACGCAATAGGTTAGCCACAGGAGTGGGAAGGTCAGGCTGGAGTTCCAAGTCATCAGAGTCGATCTCTTTGGCAACAACAGGGGAGATAGTTCAAATAGTTGAGGTGAATGCCCACCAGACAATAGAGCTTGCAATTGATGTAGGGATATGGGTGTGGCCAGATTGGTAGTTTCCCCGATCATTGTTACCTTGTGACCTTGCCACCAGAATTCCATCATAAGAGCTGAGTAATCATGGGGCACTCGGCCGAGCAATTGGAGCCAAGGAAATCCCAAGACAACATACGGTCCTTGATGGCTAAAACAAAACGGATCGGTGAAAGGAATCCTGAAGCCTGAGGAAGTAGCTAGGCAACTATACTGACATACAAGAGAGGCCCTGGCTTCGAGTACGAAATAGAAGTCCTTTGGAAGCCCCATTTGTTCAACCAATTCAAGTTTGACAAAGTTATGAGTGCTCCCATTATCAATTAACACTTGGAGTAATATGAGATCCGCAAGTACCAAAAGGCACACAAAGATATGCTCTAAGGTTGACACAAGAGAGTGTGAAGAGTGGAGATGTTGCCAAAAATTTCTTCGACAGAATCGTTGGCGACCTTAGAGCATCTTCAGCAGTTAGCAAAAAAGATCAGCATCTAAAGCTATATTTTGCTCCAAAAAACAATTTTTTGAGATTTAACTTAAAGCTAAAAGGGAGTGAGCTCCAACGGTTAACATGCAAAACTTTAACTATCCTAAATCTATTCCAATTTTACCCTTCATCTTCCTTAATAATTACATCATATACCATTCATTCATATATATCACTCCATACCCAAAATGGAAATTTCCATCATATACCCAATATTGCTTATGAATAATTCTTAGCAATATTTGTCGAATACAACTGTTCATAGCAATCCTTTTGTGAAGAATTACTCCTTTATTAGAGGCAGGTTTTTGTTTGAGCATCTATTTTTTTGCTTTTGCTTCCCTGTTGGAGATGCTCTTAGAGGGTTGTTTGGTATTGGTGTCTTCATCATCACATCCCAATAGCAGCTGGTATTTGCTTTATGATGTAGCCCAAAATTTTCATCACAGTTATAGCAGAGACTGCGCTCTCGTTTATTTCGAAGCTCGGTTAGTGTGAGGCGGTGAACTGGTAGTGCTAGGGTGGGTAGCAATGGTAGAGATTTGGGCAGCGACAACAAAGGATTCAAGGTAGGGTTCTGGCAAAGGGAGATATGAACAGAGATAGGCCTGAGTCCTGAGGGCTGAGACATTACAACTAGGCTTGCAGGAGCTTGGGCCAAGTATAGGCTAACCATAGGACGAGAAGCAGGGGAAAATGGCGTAAGCCCTCGTCATGGGAAAGAGGGGTTCTAAATAGGGTTGGTAACGAGCCAAGCTACTCGGGCTCTCATTTCGAGAAAAAGCTTCTGCTCGGGCTCGGCTCGTGAGCTAAGCGGCCAGAACTTGAGCTTAGGTACAGGCTCGATAAATCTCGAGCTCGGCTCGAAAAAAGCTCGGCTTAGGCCGCCGGGACCCATCGGAATCCATTTTGGAGTGAGGCTTAAAGCCTACGGTCTCCGACCGGCGGGATCTGAGTCTTGCCGGTGCGATCGACTCGGGCGCGGCCCAGGTGAAATGCCCAGTCATGTCGGATATCGATGTAATGGATCCTCGAAACTCTAGATCGTCGACATGGATGGCAATCGTGAATCTCACGAAGCCCGGGTTAAGGAAGCGGCGGCAGCGAAGGCGGGCGGAGCTTCGGCCGAATCTCACGCGAGTCGGTGGGGGCGTACCTAGATCTCGGTCTGCCGGTGCGAAATAGATGCCGCGATAAGCGCGAAGGTGTCGGCGGTATGTTCCGGTGTGGATAGCGTGAAGAAGGTGCGACAAGGGGCGTCGGGGAAGGACATGAATGATGGTGCCATGACCCGCGTCTGGTGGTGCGATCTGGTGTACAGAATCCGAGGTACAAATATGAAATTATTGGGAGGGCTCCCCATGGAAGGAAGCGATGAAATTTGGTGGCCATGAGCACTAAACAAGGTTTACCCGATCTTGAGTAGTGAGGGCAAATGAACCGAGCCCATTGCTCACGAATCAATTCATCTTGATGAACAAGGATCCAATCTCAAATCTGGGGGTATTGGGGCCCCTTTGGATACTGGTACTGGACTTAACCCAGCGCATCTAGGCGTGGGTATGGGTAAAGGCATCAAGGGTGATCGTGGGGTGGGGTTTCATAGAGGAAACAAGGAGCCGACATTTGGGACTGCTAGAGCAGGCCGATTATGTGTAGGAGTGCCACCGTCATTCTTTGAGTATGAAAATTTGGGCCGAACCGGTTCGACATGAGGTGGCGGTCACGGATCTCGATCGACGGGTGGGGTGGTATGGTCTTGAGAAATTAATCATGCGCGACTTGGTAGTCGAGGAGGGTGGTGGCCAACAACCGTAATACGGCGATATATTGCCAAATAGTTTTGTTTGTTACTAATGAATTTGCTTGGCGGATCTGTTGATATATTATTTCTTTATTTAGATAATTGATTAAAGCAATCATGTTTCTTTGTTCAATGATTCCGGGTATCTTATTTCTTCACTCATAGATTTCTTGTTTAATTCTATTTCATAATTTTTCGAGTTGCCAAGTTGTTTATTGGTGGAAGTCTGCGTAATCGAGAAGGAAACAAATGTTGAAGGAGAGGTGGCTTCGCTTTTGACTTTAGCATCAATTGCTAATCAACTAAGGTAAAAATAATCCCACGCCGAAAATTATTTCCATGGTGAATATTTGTTATCGGATTGATTCTGAGTTAAAAAGTATATGGGCTTGACGAGTTGATTACAATACAAACTTGTATAGGCTCGGGATTGGGCTTGAGCTCGAGTTAAAAACCGAGGCTGGTTCATGGAAGCTTGAGGCTAGTGGAGGCTCGAGCCAAGCTTAAATCCAAGCGAGCTTGAGCCTGGTTACCTTCGTTCAAAAGCTCGATTCGAGACTCGGCTTCGCTCATAAATTAACAAGTCTATTTCGAAATGTTCAAAGTTCGGCTGCGTTACCAGCCTAGTTCGTCGATCCGCGCAGGCCCGGGCCATGGAAAGCCTCCATCAATGTTGTTGTGGGGTGAAGCTTCGCGGCAGTATATTGTGTTAAAGACTTGTGATGAAAAAAATGGTTAAGGAGAGAACCTTACCAGATATACCTGTAAGCTTGTTCATCAATTCTTCTAATTGAGCTTGAAAATCAGCTACTGAACCTGTCTGGGTGAACTTGGAGAGAACCTTCATAATCTTCATAGAGACCCATCAGTGTTTTGTATCATAGTGAGGAAGGCTTTGCAGGAGGGAGCATTGTTCTGACTAGCCCATTAAAACCAAGCAGCTACACTGACCTTCGAAAAAATGCACGTGTAAGCAGATTGTTCTTTGGTGTGCTGTGAAAATCGAAGAAGGCCTCAAAATGGAAGAGCCAATCTAATGATTGACCATCAAAGCGCTATATCTAAGTTTGATGGAACGAAAACTGAGTTATAAGAGTGAGGAAATAATTCATTATCTTGAATGAACATGTAATTGGAAGAGCCTTCGTGAACCGACGTGGTGTTGCGAGTTCAAGCACAGGTAGCCAACTTAGAGTCTATAGAGATCATGAACTGTCGTAGAGTGTTATGGACAGAATCAGAGGAAATCAGTTATGACTAAAACTTTAGTTATTGTCGGAATTAAGAGGATGGGAAGCAGTAAACACCAACGTTAAGAGCTGGACATTCACCTTTGGAGCAGGTGTAATTAGCTCCCTAAGAAGCAGAGAACAGACTAAGAAAAATAATGAGGAAGAGAATTATGTTATTTCATTATATATCTACTACCGAAAACAATCAGATATTTAAAGGGCAAGAGCCACACTACAACCCATGGGAAAAGGACAAAAAAAAAACCCTTAACCCATGTCTACACACACATAATCAACTAAGCTATAGGCCTATTGATGGTTTCGTTTGGGCCTCTCAATGGTTATGCTTCTATTCTTTGGGTTCCTTCGCGCTTCCTCAACTCGCCTCCTGTAATAGCAGCCCGGTGGGTTATGGGGCTGATCCCTTGGAAGGGTGATGGTCATATAAGCTCACCACCACCTTCCACCTCCATCATTTAGATTTTTTGACTATGTGTCATGGTTCGTGAAACCAAATCAGTTGGTCTACATGCCCCATAACAAATTCACTTCACAAACAAATCCTCCATTTTACAACGTTGAATCGTTTTGTTGAAATTTTTAGAAGCGATTTAACAATTTGGATCTAATAGAACAATTAAATCAACCAATTTAACAATCATGACATAATTTACGGAAAATGAAAAGAAAAACTCACTTGAAGAATCCATCACGATAATTGAATATCCAAAGTAATAATATATATGTTTTTCCTATGCCACAATTATCAATACTGAAATTATATGAATCCATTAGAAATTAAAATTTCTAACACGTTTCACATTAGGCCTGGCCAACATCTTGCTCATGATGGTGGAAGCGGACCAGGAACCGGCATGCTTTCGATCTATGACCTCTTTGTCAACCACGGCATCTCCACCAACATCCTCGATTGCGATTTGTAGTAGTTTTTAATTAAAATTCAGTGCATGTAAATAGAAGCCAAGTATATGAAATTGTTTTGCAAGGAAACCAAAATAGAGATTAAATTAATGTTGTTTGAATCAAGTCTTGTGTTGGACACAATCTCCTTAAAATAATTATTGCATAAGTAGGATGAAATGATCTCTGACAATCGAGGAAAGCATTTAAGTTTTGTTGGGCTATAGAACCGAGCATTTGAGAACTCTTGTCTCTCGTGTGAAGTGAAAATGAATAGATATATGTAAAATCTTTGTATATCAAAATGAGAGAAGGTGTAGTCTTTATATAGACACTATCATGACGGTAGTCTGATCCTTAGGCTAGGAGGGTCATGTCACGATGTGAAGCAGTCGCTGAAGCTTGGAAAGGTAAGTATACGTTCGGCGAAACGATGTGAAACTTGGAAGAGTCGATGTTTGTTCATAGGCGAAACGGTTTCTGATTGTGTCTCTTGAAGAAGATGCTTGATCAGTGATGGTAACTGCACATAAAAGTCTTATTACATCGGAGTATAGGACGCGAAACTTCCATGGCTCGCCTTTGATTCTGGGTTTTCGAGGGTGATGTTTGGAAGCGATTTTAATTCACTCGCCAATGGTTTTGATGGTTTGAAATGACTGATATATAATATTAAATAAGTGGAGGATAACACATTATGCGGGCAAGCGAAAAATCTTGTAGGGCCCGATAATTTTAGGTACCAGATATTTAAATTATTGTCTTTCAGCTGCATTTTATGATTTACACTGATTTTCCCTCGAATAATGATCCTGCATATTTTCCTAACTTGGGAATTAAGCAAATTATAGACCCATCACCCACCCCAGATCATAAAACCAGATTGCAGAAATTTGCAAGCTCAAAGCCTTCAATTCTAATCCGACAGTTACAGATGCAGAGATGGTTTGCACATTGCATTCATTTATTTGCTTAATCTGTACATCAATGCAGTGACATCTCATGTTTCATGGGCCCCAATTCCCACACATGTGCAATATATGGTAGATTACAATTATTTGCTCTTGCTCATCAATGTTGAGGAGATAAACAACTCAATAAGGAACAGAATGACAATTGACTGGAAATCATAGAGTTCCTTCAACTCTCAAGTGCTATTCCAGCCTGTACATATATCCAAGGAAACCAGCATTTATAGGCACTCAAATAAAATTCATTATGCTATTCACCACCAAATATTTCAAAGAGCAGGCTTCAGAGCCATGGACATTGAGAGTATTGTTTTTGATCTGTGAGTAATTCAGTCTGAGCCCTATATATCCTGCAATAGGAATTTTATTCCCATTCCCAGCAATGCAACAGACAAGTGAAATTAACACCTACCCATGGAGATGCCATGGTAAACGATCTAGAAGAAGCCGACCGCGGCATGCCTGGTTGGTGGAGGTGAAAACTGGCGTTTTTAAAAAATAAAAATTTTAAGGCTAATTAAATAATAGCTGTGACATGATATGTACATCACATAACAGTTCATGCCTCTGATAGATTAACTGCTAACCCAATCAAATGACTATCGGGACCAAAATAAAAAGCACCCCTAAGGTGGATTTATTTCCCGATGAAGAGACTATTTAAAGAAGATGAGTGAAATGTGTTATTATTCATGTCAATTATTCCTTAAAAATAAAGTTTTCTCGAGCTTAGATCAGGTTCCCGATTGAAAGCATGTTCTCCCATAAGCCTGAAATCCACCCGCACCATTTTTAACCTTTTAAACCCGAAATACAGAATATCCACAAGCTTTTTCTTCAGCAAAGAACTGGGATTTGCAAACTTGAATAACATCAAAATTCTCCAGAAAAAAATAAAATAACAGAAAAAGTTACTTCCACAAATGGGCAAGAGCACAATCAAGCGAAACTGTTATAGAAAAAAGGGATTGAAAGAAAGGACAGGCAGAGAGGCAGAAACTACCCATTTTCTTAATCTTTTGATAGGATTTTTATGTATCAGATTTAGATGTGGTCCTCAAATTAATATTGTAGATATATTTTATTTTCTGTTTGATGATAGGCCTAAACAAAAAAACCCTATTAGAGAGAAGTGGCTTTGAAGCGTCACTTCCCTCTTTATGGCGTATTAGTCCCCAAATTAGATGTATGTTCGTTCTTCTAAAATGACCCATTATCTCATAGAGAAACTAAGGAACCCTCTATTCGAACTACATTGTCATTTGGAAGACCAGGCCATTATGATTCAGATTATTCATCCAAGATGGATTCAGGTACGCTTCCTTGAAGAAGAAGAACATTTTATGATTCTTAATGATTAAACATGACTTATCATAGGGTTTTCATGGTGATGGTTTTCAGAGTTTTGTACGAAAATGGTACGTTTGAAAATAAAAAAGATAAAATCAGTTCGCAGGGAAAAGTATTGACTAAAGTAATGCATGATGCCGGTAACTAGAATGACGGCAATTGATTTCCTCGCATTGAGCAGCGGTTTTAAAGTTTCATATGTAGTCGTTGTCAACTCTGGCGTTTAGAGAGTCCGCCTTTGAATGTCGTCGTTGTCAAACGGCGACATTTGAATGAAATGGATTTCAAATCTGTCGTTAATCAGCTAAACATGTAGATAACTATCCCATTCCTCTCTCGATTTCATCTTGTACATGCTTCCTTCATGAGATGCGAGTGCCAATAAGCGATGACATCCTCAGGAACCCTCTGTAAAGCGGGGACAGGATGAAGAAAGAAGCGAGTCAATGCCGTTTTCTCACCTTGTGATGACTTTTCGATTGTGCGGGAGGTTCAAGGTGTGAAGCAAGCGTAAAGCACTTCCGACCACGATGATGCGAACCGTTGAAGGCATCCTCGATCCATCGCGATGAGCTTCTCACGATCGGTGCGAGCACATGTCTCTCAAAATGGTAAGTGATATTTAAGAACGTGTAGCATTGGATCGAAAATCAGTTGCATCCGAGAGACAGAATCGATAACCCGGTGTTCTGCGATATTCGAGAACACGGGATCGACATCACTTTGGAAGCAGTTATCATTGGATATCCATAGAAGTAGCGTTACGATGCAAAACGCCAGTCTTTAAATTTGGCATTTTCATAACTTCCAGAAGTACCATCAGGACATGATTTAGAGAACAACAAAGGAAATTGGGATTCATCAAAACAAATTCTGGAAAGAAGCAACTTCAGCCGATCTTCTCCGAAACCAACGACATTTGAAATCCACTTATTTCAAATCGCAAAGTGGTCCAATTGTTATAATAAATTAGTTTCAAATGCCGCACTTGACAACGACGACATTTGAAATATTTTAAGCTAATCGTTCTGCGTTGGCGAACTGTTAGAAATCAATTGCGGTACGATGGGTTCACGGCATGTGCGTACTTTGGTAAATACTTTCCCATGTGATGATTTTATCTTTTTATTTTTGAAGCGTGCCATTTTTAGAGTACAAAATAGATTTTCACCGTAAAATTTCAGTTTGGTTTCTACATAGGAATGTACCCAGCAATTCGGTACATACACCTCAGCACATTTATTCTAACAAACTGATTATAGAATATTACAACCAAATATATTTGTAACAGAAACCAACATAGAAGAACCCAAACAAGTGAGAGTTCTTCAGCTGTTGGGAGGCCAACACATTCAACACATCTCCCAAATTCTCAAATAAATCGGAATAAATAAGAACAGCTGACACAGATGCAATCAACCACGAATCAAAGTACGAGAAGATAGAAAAAATAGAGGGTCAACCATGAATAAAAGATGGAAGAAATAAATGGAAAATTTTTGTACCATAAAATGGGCCTCCAGGAGTGGTGCAGCGCGGATGTGAGGTCAGGTGAGGTGCGAGGAATGGAGATGTAAGGGCAGATCAAAGAAATTAACAAGGGTTAGGGTTTGGGATTACATAGTTGCAAAATTTTGGCATAATTCCCAAATATTTTTCAACTTTATTATTTTAAAAATAAAGTTTTACAAAAATGTTTTGAGAAAATTATGTTACGGTGTATCAAGAATAACAAACCGAGGACAAGTTAATAGGCATGTGTGAGAAGCACGTTTTCTCTCTAAAATGCATCTTTATCAGGCGATTGAAGCCAAGGAAAAAAAGATTTTAAAACCTAGGTCGGCCAATGAAATTGGCAACGGAATCAACCCACTAAGGGGATCGATTTTGTGTTTAGAAGCATCTCCATTCACATTTCAAACAAAATAGCTCTCAAAATATATTTAAATATTAAATTCATTATTTTAGTAACGACTTTTAAAATTCACTCTAACCATACTCTCTATTTTACATCAATTTTTCACTAACTTCTCATAATTTAAAAAAGTAAAACATATATATAAAAGAGATAAAGAAAAAAAGGTAGAGAAATTTAGAGAAGCTCAAATAGCTCATGCGTTTGTGAGACATTTGGGTTAACTAAGAAATAGAGAATGAGTTGGAGAGAATTTTTTGTCTTTGACTAGCTAAAGCAGCTAAAAAAGAAGAAATAGAGAGTGAATTGGAGATGCTCTCTAAGTTGCCATCTCTATGCTTCTATTGAATTCAACTTTTTGGGAACCTAGGTTTTTGCTTTTTCCCTGTTCGAATTTGCATTCTTTAAGTTCAAAATGAGAGGGTTGTTTTGGAACTCTAGATTCAAAATTGTTTGTTTCTTGTATTCAATCACTTGACAAAAGAGACATTTTAGGGAGAAAATGTGTCTCCCATATGCATTACCTGCTAGAAATATTTTTACACGTCGTGAATTTATACATTCTTTATAAATTAATTTTAAATAGAATTAAATTGATGTATCATAGTATAATTTCCCCAAAAGTTTTTCTTTGCTTGAGAACCTCAACCACCTCACACCATGTTATGCCCCCCTAACTTTAAATGCAAGTGTTGTTTTATACTCTATATTTAATCCCAATTGTCCAGTATGCACCTTAAATTAATTTGGCTCCTACATAGATATGCAACATTTTGTATATATAATACTTATTATATTATTTTAAACTCGCTCATAAACTAGGCTAGCCCTAAAAATAAAGCCAATTGTTTGATTCTTCAAAAAAAATTGGCTAGGCTACAGAAACTAGTCCTATCGAGCAGACTAGCCTAAAGTGGGCCACGGACAATATGGGTAGCTTTAGGCTTGACAAACATCAGTTTAGTTCAAGCTTAGGTAACACCCCTTGGTCTTTGGCTGGTTGCCCTTGATTATGGAGATGTTATCATGTGATTAGTAGCGTCTTACAGGTTAATGCAATATATATATATTCTCTCATAATAAATTTTTTTTTGTGCTATCTTATTTATATTAATATATAAATAAATGGTAAGGTCAAATTCCGTTAGTTTGAAGATATAGTAAGAAAAAATAATTTTTATTTCGTATCTAGTATGGTTAGCATTGAGTTGAAATAAATCATTCAATCCTTATATAATCTTATGTTTAATCAAAGATGGTATAAGATAAGTAATGAATTTATTATCAATAGTTTTTTGAAAATATTCACTTCACATAAAATAATTTTTGTGTTATATCTTAATATAGAATAAGATTATAATTTATATCACCAGTTTATTTATTTTATCAATTTTTAATTTTTATTATTTACCTTGCAAAAATATTATTGTTTTTATTATAAATATAAAATATCGGCCCTTGAGGCCTGGATTTAGTCATTAAAATGGGTAGGAATGGCTATAGAGATCTAAGTTCAAATCCTTATAGGAATTGGTTACTACAACGATATATACAAAAGTAAATCATTGTTTTATATATATATATATATATATATATATATATATATATATATATATATATATATATATATATATATATATAAATAAATAATTTTATTGATTTAAACTAGTAATACATTTAATAGAAATATATAATTAAATTCGTTAAAAACTTAAAAGGATGACACAATATCCAGATTAATAGCATAATGAATTGGTTCAAAGTCTACACATTTGATAATCTTATAATGATTAAATCACACATGGCTGAGTTGTGTAATGTATTGTGGTAGTGATTTGATTTGTTATCTATCTGTCAGGTATCTTTTCTCATTATGAATCGCACACGCTGTAAGCGTCGTAACAAGATGTGTAAAACCAACTTCGTACCAGGAACAACAAAACCATAATAATCATAACAAATCGGCAAAGCGAAATGAAAAAGCAATTCAAAAATATATATTTATGGAAGAACCACTTTATTGAAAAAGAAAATGATAGAAATGGATGTAAATGAGTGATGTCAGACCAAGAATAACAAAAAAATCACTCATCCTTGCTAACGGAAAATGGGTTAGAAGAAAGAAAACATAATAAATTTTGTTGTTTAATAAAAAAGGAATTTTACTCACCATGCAGAAAGGAGACAACTTTCATTTTCTCCAGAATTTGAACTATATTTTATCTTTGGAAGAGATATGAAATCTCACATAGCATCAGGGTTGATTTGTAGAGGTTTGAAAATATATCAAGTGCTAAAAGAGTATTACCTATATATTGATGCTGAAATCATAGTAGCCCAACAAGAAGAGCCAACTTAAGTATATATGTGGCATCATAATTGCAGATTTGAAAGATGGCATTGGTAGCTGGATGCCATTTATTCTCACCATGGGAGAAATATTCTACCCAAACAGCTTTCTGTTTCTTTCAATTTGAACTATATTTAGCTTTATCTTTAGGTTAGACTTCCTTCTATTGAACATGGACAAGAAATATGGAAGTCCATTAATATCTCTCTATGATTGTCAATTAATGGTTAATAAATAAAAGAATATCTTTAATTAATAAAGTAATAAAGGTAATTTCCTAAATTAATATGATGAAATGTATGATTAAGAAATAAAAACCCTAAATTAGTCATTTCTCCTTATAAGTAAAGTTTTCTCCGTAAAGTCTTATCAAACCTAAATGGAGTCGAGAAGGAAAAACACAATTCTACGATGTTGCTTGAACTGAAATCTACTATCTTATCCACGCCCCTCGGATCCCTTGACAGATTAGGATGGGAACTTAGTCAGGCCTTGAGACTACTCCCATACTATATACTATACTTTGCGGGACTCTCATTGACACATTCTTTCTGAGTGTACACAATACCTATTAGTGCACCACAATTCCGGTAATAACAAAAATCATTTGTACATATACAAAAGAACTACCACCCAGGAGTGGTGTCCATCATGATCTATACACACTCTGAAAGTCCCTTTACTTGTCTTGTCTGATTTTACTATTACAAAACTTAGGAGATTGCGGAAGCGGGGTGATGAGCACCTATCTACGAGTCGACACCTTTGCGTGTGGAATGTCACAATATCCTTGTCTTACGCCACGTACCTACCTGGTTCAGACACTCGTGCTAAACTGCAGCAATTTGAACATAACATGGACAACCACCAATGTGACTATCACAAACATACATATGCATATCATCTATCTGTACATATTTCTATAACTTTAATTGCTTATCTATCACATATACTTTGCCTGTGCATGTCCAATCTCTTTTCCGGTACATATTCTATGTCTTTGGTATATCTTTTATCTATACTTTTCTTGTATTCTGTTTCTTTACATCTATACTTATCATGTTCATTTCCTTTCATGTTACGTATCTTGTGCATGTATCATATACATTCTACCTAACCTATCTTATCTTGTCCTGTACTTACTATCTACGATCTTATACTTTTCATATACGGTACTTTTTGTATGCTTTCATCGATGCACTTCTAGTACTATATTTTCCTATGTTTCGTATACTATACTTTTCATATACCTTTCTCTTTTATCTACTTCATGCTTTACTTGTTCATATCCTTTTCATGTTCTATACTTTGTTTTTCTATATGCCTGTTCATGTGCGTAATCCCATATACCTATCTTTGTTTTCTGTATACTTTTCATATGGCTTTCTCTTTTATGTACTTGCATATGTTGTCATATATTTTCATATGATATTCATATACTATGTTTTTCATATACTATACTTTTCATATGATTTTCATATACTGTGCTTTTCATATGCTTTTCTCTTTTATACACTGTACTGTTCATATACTTTTCATGTACTGTCATCTTGTACATTACCTCTTGTTCTTATGTTGTCTATACTTTCATCGCATAGCGATCTTGTGCGTCATATTATCATCATTTCCTTTTTGGTTTCATGTCTTGCAAATACCTTAGAGCGGATACGGAAACTATGTGTACTTGAAGGTACTATCCTTTGTACAAAGCGGTGATCTCTATTAATTAATACCAGAAGGTATCGTCTTTGTCTGAGCGATGACCTATGCCATATCTTATCGGTGCGAAAGGTGCTATCTTATCTGCGAGACGGTGATCTACGTCTATTATTAATTGATGCTGCCGGGGCCACACGATCAACGGGATCTATGTCATCGACAAACGGGGGCCTCAATATCTTTCTATGAATATCTTTACCCAGCGTATCTTCCCTATAGGCATGCCTATCTATCCCTCTACCAGGTTCTAAGCAGATAATCAGCTTTATTACGTTTTCTGTACATATCTCATAAGCATGAATAACTATTGTTATCATAATTGCTTATGCATATATACTATCATCACTTTACTCTGTATTCGTTCTCATATATGTAGTTTCATAATACGGTTCTATATATCTATATAATACATATATTCATATCTTTTACATCGTTTAGTTTTGTACATCATATATCATGAATGCATCTATGCACTCTTGTATTCATATATTCTTATATAGCTTTCTATATTCATCTCTTTATATATCATTCATATTATTCTGTCATGTCTTCATCTATTCATATACTTTCTATATTTCTACTCATAAAACTCTTACTTATTCATATATTCATATATTATACGCTTATATTCATATACTTTTCATATGTACTTACTCTGTCATGTCTTTACTATGCCTATCATTCATATACATATACTTATTCTTATGCTTTGTCATCTTTTACTTATCTCTATCGTTCTTAGCATTTACGCATTTCTATCATGTGTTCCTAGCATGTTCCTTCTTATTCCTTTCGGTATGTCTATCATATATTCATATCATTTACGTATTCCTGTCATGTCCTTATCTATTCATATACTTTTTATATTTCTATCATGTTCCATCTATTCGTTTATGTATGACAATCATAAGTTCTGTATATAATCTTACATTCATGTGCCTATCATTTGTCAATACTTTAGATTATCATATCTTATGATTTATACCTATCATATCTTATGAAACATATCCTATATTAATATCATATTCATGTTTATGAACATATCTATACATATTGGCTATATTTTCCTTGTTTCATGGCTGTTACATATAGCACTTCATATACTTAGTAGGATGTGTATGAAATCACACCTCATTCATATATTCTTATTCCTCCATGAATCTATTTTACTTAGGAATTGGAATCAATCAATCGGATCATCAAACTAAAGTTATAAGCATTTTTCATGTCCAACTAAAATCCATTTCTGGAATTTTTCTAGTGACCAGTTGTATTACTCATTTTTTCCGGGATCTTAACTTCATATTTTGACACTATGTCCTTATACCATTTTAAGCTAAGAGTGCTAGGGTTCTATTCCGCTAAGTCCACCCGATTCGAAACACTTAGGAACTCAAGTTCGTCCGAAACAGCCCGGACTTCTCTATGTTCAACACGAAACCAAATTTGGTTTCTTTTGTGGTCCCACTTGGGAGTGATTTTGGAGCCATAAACTCATAATTTGACGATGTCTATTTCTATATGGATGGTTCTGTGAAGTCTATTTTAATTATGCCAGATCACTCAAAATGGATAAGAAATGAGCAAGTTATGGCCAAAATACAAAAACTGGTTAAAACTGGGGCTTCGAAACAGGTTATGCCAGTGCATGTCTAGCATATACGGTACATGTTATTAAAAATGACCAGAACACATGATGTACCGATACGTATTCAAATTTATCTGAATTTTGTCTCAATCTTGAAAATGTGTGTTTTCTCATTTTTCCATATTTTTGATCCCCGATTCAACTCACATACCTGTAACAACTTGAGGCAGCTTGAATTAAATGCTATCTTTCTCTTTTACTCAATTCCTCTTTCAATACTTATCTTCTTTCAACAATTTATCATGAATCACTCTCAAACCCACTCTAATATGGGTTATTATCCATACACAACCGATCATGTAGATTAGTTTAGGACATTAAATACTAATATTACCTATAAACTATGGTCATCCTCGAGAGGATTTCTGTGCTGTATGCTCTTATAGTTTATCACTTTACTTTCTATAATTATTGGGTTGGATGAAACCCTATGCTCTAGTTGAACCAATATCTTACTTCATTGCATGGAAAACAATTTAAAGCTTTAAACCATGATTCCTTCCTTTGATCTTGGTTCCTCCTTCTTCCTCTTCCTCTTCTCTTCTTTTTCTCCTTTTGCTCTTCTCTCTCTCTCTCTCTGGTTTCAGTTCCTCCAAATAGAACCAAATTACTCTTATCCCATGTTTTGTTAAACCATGTTTGGCCATGTACTCCTTCACCTTAGTTTCATGTTTGCATCTTGGTCCTTAGATTCTTCCTTTTTGAAATTCAACTTATGCCATATTCTCATTTGACCCCTAATCTTTCCTCTTTTATAACTTTCATATCCTTTTTAACAAATTACAAAGATTGCCCTTGTATCTTATAAACTTTAGTCTCTCGTTTTATTTAGAAAAATTCCATTTGCTTTTAATATACCTAAACAAAATTAAGCGCTGAGGTATTTTGGGTGCTAATATATCATGGATTAAGTGTAAGGAGCTCTTGTTTTTATTATGTGATTGAAAATCATTCTACTTAAAGATCTTTTTGGCTATAATGGTTTATGTATCATTTGAAAATAAAAGTTAAGGCTTACATGCAATATCAGAGCTTTGATTGAGAACTTGTGATTTTCCATTTGAAAACCTCAATTGTATATGTTTATTTATTGCATTTTCTATGCGTTTTCTCATTCCTGGCATCATGGATGAGGTCGAACAAAATATTTTTTCACTCTTTTGTTTGCCATGGACTCGATTTTATACTTGTGATGAAAGTGATGGATTTAACCGTGAATGTTTTCTTGGATTTAACCGTGAATGTTTTCTTTTTACACTTTATGTTTTGGAAACCTAAAATCTAGTTGATATTTATTTTGGATAAAACACCCTCTTTTGTTTGGGTTTCATCGGATGATATTTGTTGTATTATTGATGGTTTGTCTCTCGGCATCAGTGGCACAATGTAAACCTACAAAAAGGGCGATCAGATGATAATTGGGTTTTCTTTACTTTCTCAGTGTTAGTGTAAAAATACAGAGAGAAAAGAAAGAAAGTTCTCACGATTAAATTGCAATCTCTCCCTTGTGGGGATCTTCATAGTTTATAGAAAATTGTTAAGTCTACTCTATCTTGGAAGAATCTTATTTTAAAGAAAAAATATGTTTTCCTTATAGAGGCTGATTTTCCTTATCAGAGCCTAATTCTTCCTTATCAAAGATTATTCTCTTGAAGTATAGAAGTTGGAAACTAGGAAATTTAAGATAAATATCCTTTGCGTATTTTGCCTTTACCTGTGCTCGATAACGAACTTGTCTTTCAAGGAGTAGGTGTGGGATGCAAAAAGCTTCTGGCCAGGCGCCTTGAATCGACATTGGGGAGACACCAGAAGCTTTCACATATGGGCTTTTGGATTCTCCTGTCTAGTAGTGTCCCTCGGTTTTAATATGGTAGGTGGGTACAGAAGTGGGGCTTGGAGCGAGAAACTGAGACTTGGGCCATGGATGGATTAAAAAGTGATCTGGGTCATTGGAATCAACAAAATTTATAACCTAGGATTCCTACTGCGACGTATAAGAAACTCTTTGCGGTATAGTAGCTCTAGGTCGAACATAGGGATTGGTTTTCTTCATGAGAGGTTACGAGTCACATTAATGGTGTTTTCTCCTTGGATTAAAAGGGTGTGTAGAAAACGGTGTGCGTGAATGGTTGCAAACTGAAATAACTGAAGTAAAAAGTTAAGAGAGAAATCCTTGAAGTCTCGGGCCTTGGGCTTAAGTTCTAGGTTAAGCCCCGACATGTACTCGGGTCTTTTTCCTCGCGTTTGGGAGCATGACATATAGTCATTTCGGCGGGATCTTCCATTTAGCTATAAAACCTAAACCACTAATAGTTTTCCTTTTGAAAATAGCATTTCATTAGGCATAAATGTACAGCGGTGCCCATCTTCTAACCACTATGATATGTAGTGAGACCAGCTGCTGGGCCTGGGTGTGAGTCTAGAAAGTATCCAGCGAGCCCAACTTGCCAAATACACATTAAAGGCATTCTTGAGATTTTGAAAAACCTCGGTGAAGCCGGGGCATAGTACACAAATCTGACCATAAGAACACTGAGAACATGTAGCTAAACCCAAAACAACACCGGTGGCCTTCCTTTCAGGATCGGGGGTGTGTAAGCATCCTTGATTTGTCATCATCGAGGGTGTTTGGCTACGAAAATACAAGAAGTGAAGGAAGAATAGAAAATCTTGACATCGGAGAGGAGGAAGCTTCATGTGGTGATTGATTGAATGACAAAAGTTAATTTGATTACAAGCATGATTGAGCTTATAGGCTCATTAAAGAGGAAATTACAAAGTGTATTAAGAATCAAAATTACATAAGGGCAAACATGGTAAACCACCCGACAGATTGGCATTCAATTAATGATGTTCCTGGCTGCATTAGTTCGCGAAATTTGTAACCTATAAGTGCAGGTTGCCAAATTTTTCAACCCCCAAAATTTCGACAGTTTGCTCCTCCAATCTTCAATAAATTTGCTCAAATTTCCTCTGGTTGATCCAGCATCCTCGGGTCGGCTCGAGTTCATCATGTTTAGATCAATTTGAAGAAATAGAAGGTATTCGACACCATAAATCTTGAAATAGCTACAAAATGTGATTAATTATCAAAGGGACTCGAATGTATCAATTGAGGATGATTAGTACAAAAGCGCATAAAACCTGCTATAAACAAGGCTCAATATTGCACTATTTGAGTACTAATCACTTCCCAACCCAAAGATATTGCTAGTCTCTTCATGATGATAAAAAGAAGGAGAAGATCATGTAGGATATGTTTTTGCAAAAATGGTATACATTCCAAAAGGTATATTACAATTAATGTCTAACCTTTAGTATGACAAATTGGGACTACGTATAAAAACAGGTTTGAGAGAACAAAATGCCATACATGAATAAGGATTTTAGTGCGACATCTATTCGAGGAATCAACACAATTTACAAAATCTAAAGTGTTTTTGGGTGATCGGTTCATTGATAAGGCTATGAGACTACCTCCCCCCAGCAATGCGAAAACCTTAAACATGCTGACCTGACCTAAATAGATTTAGTTCCACACTTGTCATGTACTTCTATTGTTTTGTAGGGTGCGTCTGGCTTCGACTTCACCAAAGTCAGTGTAGCGGATCCTGTAAGCGACTCTAATAGCTAAGGTTTAGGTCATCGAGTTAAAAGGATCTTTTGACCACAAACTCTTAGTTTCTGGACTTGAATGATTTCGAATCCAGCACCTCTTCTTCTTCAACTCTCCACCTTCTGTGCCTTATTATAGAGTTGGTGACTTCAACCCGATTGGTTTAGGGCACTAGGCTTTAAAGGCTTTTGCCGTAGACCCCTCCAGGCCGTACTAGGTTTCATGGCCAAAACCGCGACTTATATCCTCTTCTTTTCTTTTGTCTTTTCTTTTTTTCTTATTCTTGGGAACTACAAAACTATTATGATTATTATTATTTAGGTTAGTTTTTACCAAAGTAAGGAGTAAGCAATTTCTTAGCCATTTGGTGAAAATAATGTGGTGTGTGCGTGGCTAGAGTGGTGAAACGGGGAGTAATTACAGGTCATCAATGACCAATAACTCATGAGCATGGAGTCCATTCTTATTGTGTGACCTCCACGATTCTTTGTTTTCAGAATTGGAAGGCGAAATCCACGATAATGAGGATTGAAATGGATGCAAAAGTGTGAAAAAATAGTTTATTATTATATATATCAAGGTGATTTACAAAATTTTAGACTTTTTAAAGTAAACAACCTATAAACCACAAAGGGCTTTCTTTGGGCATAGTACAAATAAAGCCAAGCCAAGTATGAACATCGCCCCACCCTTCTTCATCCCAGGCAATGGAGCGAGAAAGTTGGTGAGATCAGCCTCTAATCGGTGGGCGGGGAGAAGGCTGCATTACCATTTGGCATTGAGTCTTTGTGGGTAAATGGCGATCAACATGAAATTTGTCAAAGTACATCAGTTGCGAAGTCGATAATTGATCTGCCACAATAAGGAGAACAAGTGAGAAAGCGAAGCAGAACTGCAGGTGGGGACCATGAGGGAGGCCCTAAGTGGCTCTCGCGCGCATAATCTTGGCACGGATTACGTCTTCACGGAAGCCTCGATGGGATATCTCTGCCAGCGTGGCACGTGTTTATTGGTGTCTCGTTGGTGGGGAATGTTCGGACCGTCTCATGGCGAAGTCCTTGGAGGTAAATGTACTCACAGTGTGTGGAGGTGCTGTGCATTATGCGATCGACGGTGGGCATGTGGCCGTACGTGGAGGTAGAGGGCATCGAGACCTGTGATCTCTTTGAAGTGGGCCTGGTGGTGGCCAGATTGGATTTGAAGACGGAGGGATCTTTGGGTGGCTTAGGAGTGGAGGCTCAGTGTGGCAGCTAGAGACGAGTCCTAGGACTATCGGTATCAGTTCTGGGTTGAGGTCGCGGAGTTCACTTTGAGGGCCCCCTGTCTATGAAATCTCAGGCATATTTTTGCTCCCCCTAAGGCGAACACATAACACTCTAAACTAAAAAATTATGAAGTTAGTGAAAAAATAAGAAAAATTCTAAATTTAAATTAAAGGACCTTAATAAAAAATCTAAGTATTAAGGGTGAAATAAGATGAAACAAAAATCAATTAAAATTTGGTGGTTTCAGTTTGTAAGGAACCACTCGCACGTCTTGTTAGAAGTCTGTGGGGTCAAGGGAGGAGAAACTCCTCCATACTTTGATGAGGGTGTCAGCTGCGAGTTGAGTCCGACTTTTCTTTGCTCTGATTTGTTAAGCATTATATTTCTTTGGTGGTGTTGATGGCGACAGATCACGGGAGTTGGCGATATAATTGATCCTTCATCAACTGCTCCTTTGTTCTCAATTAATTCTTCTTGCAATTCATGAGTGATGAGGTTTCCTTCTGTACCACTTAAAGCGAACTGCATGACTTTGCTCCTTATCCTCAGCTTGCTTATCCTTGTTACTCAAGTGAAAAATGTTGAGCTCAAAGTCCTCGTGTTACCCAAAGGTGAAACTATAACTATTAAACCAGTTGATTGCATTAAACTGGCCAAATGATACAATTATAATGGGTACTTAGTTGCTCTCTTGCCGCCGGCTCTGTATCAGAACCCGCAATCACGGGATAATGAAATTATCTGCTACCAGACAATATAACTATCCATACAGTATTTTCGCGGTGATCTTGCTGGGATAGGGTGTTTGGTAAACGACCCACGACTAACAGCTTATACATTGAGTAAGGCGGTAGTTGTGGCAAATCTGATCAAAGTGCCTTGTCATGGTCCCTCGATGTTGCGAAGCTGAGATGGTGGGGATCACGGATCTTCATCATTTCAACGAGGTTTTGCAGCTGGATGATAGAGCTGACTTGCTCGGTGGAAAACAGCTATTATTAATGCCCAACCAACACGGTATTACCTGGAAGTCCTTGAAATTCGCATAAGTTGATTGTTTGATCATATCAAGCGGGGATGTTCACCTTGACGCCTCGAGCTGGGATGCTTCTTACTTGACCTTCTTTGCCTCCTGGTGCTTGGGAAATGGGAAGGGGCGGGTGGGGGCATGCTCAATCAATCTTCTTTGGTGATTATGTGTTCAGCCTCCTCTTCCTCTGTTCTCTACGATTTTCGATTTGGGCATTGGTTTGCTCGATTTCATACCACTCCCTCAAGTGATAATGGCTGGACTTCATTGTCTTGGTGCAAGCTCATTGGCATAGCTTAGTTCATGCACTCCCACTAAGTTGGCGGGTGTTAGAGAGAATCTCACTTTTTGCCTTGTTCTTTGGCGGGTGAAATCTTGCAGTGGATGGCTGCAAAATATCAGGAATTTTTGATTTAGGCTTTATGAAGCCCATGATTATTTTATCATGAGCTTTCTACCTTTCTATTCTTTGGTTATCCGAGCGACTGATAGTTTACTGCTCCTCTACAAAATTCCCACCATGTAAATCATGATGGCATATCAGCGGGTGTGAAGTTGGTGTTATTCAACTGTGAGAGGTGGACCCATGTTCTTGATGCCTGAGGAACATATACGGGAGGTTTAGGCTTCGGACAGTTGGGGTGATTCTTCAGTTGGGATTATATGTGTTGCCATCTCTTGGGCATGGATTGAGTGACTGTTTTGGCCAGGCATTTGCTCGCCATCAGTCACTGGGGGAAATTCAGATGATTCTCTCGCCAGTGGTTGGTAGATTGACAATTGAAACATATTTAGCTAGAGGCATATTCTCAGTCTTGCCATATCTCTTGGTGGTTCTGCGAGTTCTTCCATCCTTACATTTAGGGTGGACAACAGCCTTGAATTCCATATCGTGGTGAATAAATACTCCACAGGATTCTTTGTTGGTTTCATTCTCTGATCCTTGGGTTGGCTCATCCACCATCCCTTGGAGGTTTCAGCCACGTAGTTGAGAAAGTCCATTACTTCATCAGGATTTTTCTAAGGAAATTCCCTCCACACATGGTCTAGGAGTTGTTTCATGAGAGGACATTCCATCGTAGAAATGGTTCCTAGCATCCATGTATCGAAAACCGTGATGAGGGCATGTGATGGTTTCAAGATATCTTTCCCAGAAGCATTGATGGAAATTTCTCAGCATAATGAAGTACATAAGGTGTAGATCTTCCTCTTTAGATTGTTGTTGATGTTATAGACACTTGAAGAACTTCTTCAAAAATTGTATACTGCCTTTCAATGATTCTTTGATGGTTCTTAGGCGCGGTGTGAATTTTGGCCTTATCTTTGAGGTCAAAGGGAAAGCCTTCGGCTTGAGCAAGTCCATATCAAGATACCTTCCTTAAAGTCGTTCAAACTTCCTCAAAATCCCGAATGTGTGTATGGATTTTCATTTTCCATACCATGAAAGTCGGGACGAGGCCTGTGAATCGCGCCACATGCTCTGCGGGGTATAATGCATGAGGGTGCACTCAGCCATGGTGGGTGAATGTGATCCCTCATTGATCCGTATGCATTGGGTTCACGATGAACCCCCTGTTGGCTCTGCTGCTCTTCAGGTGGGGTCTCCATCTGGTGGTGTGCGGTAACCTCCACTGACCCTCTCTTGTGGAAGGCTTACTAGCCATTCGAATTACTTTCGCGGTATTTACGTCCCCCTTTGCATAGCTCTTGCATGATCACACCACAGCGAAAAACCAACAAAAACTAGACTAACAAAAAGGTTATTGGTTAGCTAAAATCAAAACAATGGTAACAGTCTGCACAGGGAAGTTTTCAAACTCCATGCAGTGAAATCTTCAAATTCCCTACAGTGAACTGCAAGTGGGGAAAAATGATAAAAATAAAAAACAAATGAGATTGCACCAAAACTTATGATGTGAATCACAAGTTCACTGTCTTTCTCTCTCACTAGGGCACCATCCCGGCAACGATGCCATTTGATTCTTTAAAAGGCCAAGTAGGTGTTCGAGTCTGACAAAATTTGCCAACCTAGGATTCCCTCTGCGACGTGCAAGAAACTCTTTGCGAGTATAGTGACTCAGGGTCGAACATAGGGATGAGTTTTCTTCATGAGAGAGGTTACGGTCATTGAAAATGGTGTTTTCTCCTTAGATTAAAAGAGATTAATGTAGAAACGGTGTGTGTGAATGGTTCTGAACTAAAATAGCGAAGTGAAAAGTTAAAGAAATCCTTGAAGTCTCGGGCCCACTTGGGCTTAAAGTTACAGAGTTAACTTACATGTGCCGAGGTCTTTTCCTCGCGTTTGGGAGCATGACATATAGTCATTTCAGTGTGGATCTTCATTTAGCTATAAAACCTAAACCTAATAGTTTCCTTTTGAAAATAGCATTTCATTAGGCATAAATGTGTCACAACAGTAAACACATCTCAAAAAACACTACACTACGATAGCTAATGAGAGCGACTAATTTGGGCCTCGGTGGATACAGTAGAAATATCCGAACCCAAAATCTTGCCAAATACACATTAAAGAGGCATCTTAAAGATGTTTAACACCGATTGAGAAGCGGGGGCCTGGAAATACCACAAAATCTGAACATAAAGAACATGAGAACATGCGAATTAGCCCGAAAACAACACCCGATGGCCTTCCTTCAAGGATCAGGTATTAATAACATCGCTGATTTGTCATCATCAGGGGTGTTTGGCTATCAAAAAATGCAAGAAAGTGAAGGAGGAAGAAGAAAATCCGCAGAGCGAAGGAGGAAGCCGTGCTTGGCGATTGATTGAATGACTAAAAGTTGATTTGATTACAAGCATGGTTGATCGAGCTTATATAGGCTCAGTAAAGAGGAAATTACAAAAGTGTATTAAAGAATCAAAATTACATAAGGGAAAACATGTATTAAACCACCAACAAGTGGGTCAGCGATCGGTGAGTAATTGTTGAGGTTGCCAAGGTGGCAACCTCTACCGAAATTGCTTCGTGCAAAATTTTCCAGCCCCAAAATTTCGACCAGGTTTGCTTCTCGATCTTCAATAAATTTTATAAATTTCCTTTGATTTGATCACACATCCTCGAATTCATTTCAGTTCATCATGTTTGAGTCAATTTGAAAGAAATAGAAGGTATTCGACGCAAAACCTCCCGAAATAACTTCTAAAATAGCAGATTAGCGTATCAAAGCCCAGGGACTTCGAATATGTCCAATTGAGTTATTGAAGTCGATTAGTACATAAATAGAGCATTAAAACCTGCTATAAACAAGGCTCAATATTGCACTATTTGGTACTATCCCACCAGTCTCTATTAGTGGGTGTAAAAGACCATGGTCCTCTAATGCCCCCCTTTTCATGGTTGGAATTTTGTACTTTTTTTCAGTTGGGGAAAATCGTATTTCTAAACCTCGGATGGAAAGTTGGAAAGATTGGAAAATTAATGCACAATCAAATGCGCTAGAGAGGTAGCGTGTTTGGTCATGAGAGCGTGTGAGTAGCACACATGTCCCAAATAATGCACGGCCTTGATGTTTAGCGTTTCACCCTATATATAGGGGTTAGACTTCGAATGCTGCCTCTTTTACTATTCCACAAAGTCTTTCACCTATTGCGATTTATTTTTCCTGAAAGCGCTGGCTTAAGCAAAATAACGAAGCCATGGAAGACTATTAGAAAACTCTTAATTTATTTTTCGCCTATAGCTATGGATGTTGTGTTCAAATACCAACATGCGCGGGGAGACCAACCAAAGGTTCTAGATGGTATGCCGGACTGCGCTGGCCTTCCTCCGGAGTTTTGAGGCCTGATGCCCCTTGTCAGACATCCTCTGAAGTTGCAGTAGCCGAGGTGCATCATAGAGGGGCGGCGGAGGAGCCCGAGAGAAGTGGCCCCGTTGGGGATTTAAATGGAAAATCTTAAGTTCCTATTTTTTTCCTTTTATTTATTTATTTTTTTATAATGGGCCCAGTATGGCCGCTTGGACATATATCATCATGTAATTAATGACGCCATTGATGTATTTATGAGATATAACTTTTGGTATTCTTTGTACAAACAACTCCTTTTTGCAATTTTTTTTTTCACAAATTATGGCTAAGATCGTTACTATTGTACAAACTATTGTAATATAGTTGGTTATATTTTGGTGAGTATGGATGTAATATGGCTTTCAGCGTGACCACATTTTACTTATGTTTGAGTCTCGGGTAGAGAGACATTCATGTTGTGGCATTGAGACAATCAATGGCTACATGTATTCCATGGGTTGATAAATTGTCAACGGACCCCCGGGTTTGGGGCGTCACAAGTTTATTAAGTTTAATCATGAAAAGCAAGTAATCTTATGTCACATTATTGTCCTTAGATTTGCTAATTATTTAGCAATATTAAGTTTGTTATTGCTCCTCTAAGTAAACTTATGCTTGGTTGAGGGCTGACAACTATCATCCTGAGATTTGATTATATGTAAGAATTAAGCCCTTTATTAATGGACAAGTGCAAGACTAATGATCTTGAAAAATGAATAGTTGAAGGATTGCACAAAGTACGTTTTTGAAAAAGACTTAAGTTATAAATGGTTATTGACCAACAAAGTGCGAGAATCTTTAGGCCTTTGGCAGGGAGTAAATTAGGCTCATTTGAAAGGAATAATTTAAAAGCATGATTAAATTTTGTTATCTTGTATGATCTTAGTCATATTTACTAGGTTTTCTTTTCAAATGACTGATTTTAATAGAATGACTTTGTTTACAATATGATTTGAAATGTACATAAAACTTTATAATATAATATTTGTTAAAGTTGAAAATTAATCCCGATTTATGTTTTACTCATCTGACCAAAAATTTTACTTTGTAGATCACATTTATTATAGTTCATATATAGTGATGTTTAAAAACAAACATGAAACCGATCAATTGTGTTTTAAGGTAGTAAATGTTATATAATTGTCATAGCTCTTTATAAACTTATTACTTATATTTATATCAGAAATGTGATTATATTATGTATAATGTTACTTAATTAGGTACATGCAAGTATCATACTAGGAGGTATAGATTCTAACCCGAAAACTTAAGTATTATAAGGTGCTAATTAAAACTAATAATATGTGGTCCATAAAGAATATTTATATTAGCCAGGAGTAGTAGAGTATCATAAAATATTTAGAATGAAGAATTATGATAAAGTTGTTTATTCATTTATATTTTTAAAGAGGTTGATTGCTAGTAATGAAGTAAGTAACAACTAAAATAATGAATAACTCTTAAAAATGAAGTGGATCACCTCTTCCACGCCCAAAGATCTTTTATGTTGATTTAGTATGAAATGTTCAACTTGTAATTTTATTCAATGTTTTTAAGTTGTTTAAAGTGAAGTAAAACATGAAACCAAGTGGAAGAATATTACATATTTTTTTACATTAAGTGGCTCATGTGTTTTTATCATTCGATTAAATAATGTTTTATGATTGACTAATTTTAGAGACATACTTTTATAACTACTAAACAAAATTACTCTTTTGAAAGTCAGTTGAAATAAACACACATATTGTAATGCTCTTCACTTGATATCTTAGGATTTACATTCATATCATAATATTTTTTTTGGACTTAAGAAAACAACTACCATTAGTGGATATATCCAAAGATTAGTGGGAGGCGAAATTCTTTATTATGTTTTGATAAATATTGTTTTAGACTTACATTTGTGCATTAAGTTTATGAGCAGTCTCAAAGGTGTAGCGATAAAGTATCTCAAAGGGGCATACAGCAGTACAGATCATCCTATGTGAAGTAACATGAATCTTTAAATTGTCTCATAAAGTATATATTTAAAATTTTGAGATATCAATTGATTGAGACTATATTGTGTGATAGGATATCTTGCAAATTCATGTATATTAGATTGTCTCATAAGACACATTATATTTAAAGATTTTAGGATATCAAATGGATTAAATTATCGCGATTGAGAACATAGCCAGTTCATGCTTTATATTTTCTCTCGATTCAATTATATTTGAATGATAGTGGAAAATTTACCTTTGTCATTCCATTCCTATTAATTGCGATTGCTGTAAAGGCGATGTCTTGTAAGGTATGATAATCCAAATTGTTAAAATATGTTAGCTGACATGATGTGGCGATGCCGAAATCCCTACGGTGTTTTTATTTTTATTGCAAAGCCTGTACAAGTACGCCGTGACCAGAATACCTCTGTCGCCCATACGCCTCTGTGATGCCGCATAACCTATTCAGCTTACGCATGCCTATACGTGCGTGCGGCTTTATCGTGGCGTGAGCTCTCTGTCGTCGCCTTGATCGTGACACCTTTATAGCATTGCATCTGCTTGTTGGTAATGGCGCCTTACCCGTTAGCCGTGACATAGTGCTATCGCCCGCGACATGAAACAATATCTTGAGATTTATTGTTACAATGTAAGAATACCGGTTTGCGACGCGAAATTCTCCCCATATTGGACAACTATATCTGGCATAATATGCTTTTACCGTCGCGGCGAATTTCCCTTCCTTAGCCCGGCTTTATTTGCGACGAGAAAATCTTCCTAGCATCGAAATTCACATCACGACAAAATTCTTTGTCGTAATGAGAATTCCCCTATCCACGCACACCTACGTAAATGTAGCGCCTAACGCTAATCATCGCGTGCGCATAGTCTCCTACTGTCGCGGCTTCGTATTTGCACCCTTTATCATGCGCTTGACGCCCGCACTCGATCTTGTCATATGCGGTAGAGCTTTCTATAAGTAGCGGCTACATTCGACCCCAAAATCCTGCATCGCGATAAATTTCTCCCTTCCTTGGCCAACAGTTATCTCAATATAGAATTGCTCTGTCGCGACATAATTTCTCATACTTGTAAGCAAAACTATATTAAGTGACAACAAAGCCATGCTTTATTGGCCATTCCCTGTCGCGACATAGAACCTTATGTCATGACATAGAGCGGCTCCACCATCCAGCACATACGTCGTGACATGAAACTCTTTTGTCATTGCGAGTTCTGCCCCTTGATAATTATTCTCTATCGCGACCTGGAGATTTGTGTCGCGACAATACGCTCAACCTTCGATGCTTGATGAACTATGTCACGACATCATTTCTGTCGCGACGCCAGCTTTAGTCATGACCAACCTGACTGCGGCATAAAAGCGTATGTCGCGACCTAAAAACGCCAGTCTGCGATTCTCTATCGCGACAAAGGAAGGATACATTTGTGACCTAGAAATCCCAGCCAAGACGAACACAGCCATAATCCGACCTCTTATGCGCGACCTCTGTAGTTTCGCGTTTTTCAACGTCGCGTCCCCACTTTCGATGGGCGAGGGCTAAGCTGTGTTGTTGGAAGCCAGTTTAAAAAAAGCGATTTGGGTCGCGAAAGCCCCATTTGTTTTATTTTAAAGGGGAGAAGAAAGCAGAAATAAGAAGAAAAAGCACTGCAAATTGACTCTAATAAGAAGCGATACAGAAAAGCAGGGAGTCACAGAGTTCGGAGGTCGGAGTTCTTGCTCGGGAAGGAATGCAGTGGTGGCGTAGCACTACTTTAAGCCGTATTAAAAGCGGTCTCTTAAATGAGTTTACAGGAAAATCGACTTTTGACTAATCGATCGTGGATACCAAAAACAAGTAGTATCAATATAACCTTTACAGGCATATAAAAATGAATAAATAAATAAATAAATATATGAATAAAGCGAAATTAGACCAGAAAAATGTGTGCACAGGTGATATATCCAAAAGCAGCTACTAATTAGAGACAATGTTAGTGTAATAACAAATATGAAATATTCATTTTATTGGAAATTGATTCTGATTAAATCCAATTATTTATTTAAAAGGATCGTGAGATGTCGGGCCCAGCGAAGCTCGTTTATATATAGCATAATTATTCTCTGATATCGTTTATAGGGCTATAGAATTAATCGCGTGTTTGAAATTTTGAGCGATTTGAGTGAAATTTTGAAGTTTGTAGTTTGAAATGTTAAATTAAATTTTTTGAAATGAATTTGAAGCTTAAGAATTTTAGATTGAATTTTGAAATTGGAAAGCAGATTTTCTCATTAAATTTGAGATTTAGAAATTTGAAATTAGAAATTAGGATCTTCAATTTTGAATTTGTGACACTTTGAATTTTGAGTGAAGTGTAAAATTTAAAAATTTAAAACTAAAAAAATGAAGAATTGAAAAATAGAGGAATTGAATTTTAAATTGAAAACTTGAAAAAGAAAGAGATAGTTTGAAATATTTAGGTAAAATTTTGAAATGAATTTGAAGGCTTAAAAATTTTAGATTAAGTTTGAAGTGGAAGCTTGAATTTTATAAATTTGAGATTTGAGATTTAAATTTGAAATTAGAAATCGGGATATTAAGATTTTGAAATTTGTGACACT